>WEIU01024048.1:746957-777574 GCA_013389925.1 Aegithalos caudatus
GAGCGGGGAGCGGCGCGGTGGGCACTGAGCGGTGGCTCTCCGCAGGTGGAGCGGATCGAGCGGCGGTGCCTGGAGCTCTTCGGCCGCGATTATCGCTACAGCGTGATCCCCAACGTGCACGGCGAGGTCTGCGCCCACTACCCGCGGCACATCGTCCTCCTGGAGCGCGACGCCGGCGCCAGCCGTGACTCGTAAGGCCCCCGGTTCCCGTGTCCCGTCCCGTGCAGCTGACGCCCGGAGGAGTTGTTGGTTGTTGTCCCAGCTTCCTCGCCTGGCGCTCCGAGGCTCCCGCCGGCCGGGGAAGCCCTGCGGGCTGTGCTGCGCTAATTATAGCCGGTGGTGTCAGCCGCTCCCGGGACTCCCTTCGCTGCCTGCCGGGGCTGCCGAGTTCCTGTGGGGCTCCTCCCAGGGTTCTTGGGCCGCCTTGGTGAAAGCTGCCAAGCTGAGCGTGTTACTCGAGGGGTGTGAAGGAAACGGGGTGCTCCGGGGCAGTGCCAGCTCCGCTGAATGTGGCCCTGGAGTAAACCTGGGCATAGCGTTGGTTCCTGGTGATTGTTGTGTTGCAGCTCGCCCGAAGGCTCAAGGTTGGGAGCAAACCTGTGTGATGCTCTCCCTGTCTTGATGAAGTGCCTGTGGTTTTGCAGCAAGGCCTGTGATGTGGGAAATTTTAGTCTGCAAATAATCTCGGGTCAGGGGGCCTGATAGGGGCTAGGCAGACAAGATAGTCTAGACAGATATTTTTGTCATTCCAGACAGCGTTCCAGGTTATTTCGTCTCTCCCCACGGTGTTGAACAGGTCAGTGGGCACTGAGGTTTATTGGGCTAATGGGAAACGCTTGTTCAGTTTGGTGCACATCTGAGCCAACACATCTCTGGACTTTGACCCACAAGCTCAGGATCACGTTGGTCTCGCTTGTGGCCGAGTATGAGCTGCTCCTTCCAGTTCCAACCACAGCCTCTTGTTTTTTCTTTTTCTTGTAACAAAATGTAGCGCAGTTTTGCAGTCTTGACTGTGTGTCCATGACAAGAATAATGTGTGCAAAAGGAGGGTCAACAAGTCCTTCTCACATGTCCAGCTGCTTTGCCTGAGGAAGGAAAACCATCAGCTGCCGTGCTGGCATGTAGGCTGGGTGCTGTAGGAGGGGGTCTTTGGAAACCAGCCACAACTGACTGCCAGGTGGGAGAGTTTCTGCCTAACAGTTGGATGAGATTAAACCCCTTGCTGCAAAAAAGAGGAAACTGAAGTTTGAAGCTGTTAAATGTATCTAGGGGAAGCTTTAGGGAGGAGAAACTGAATGCTTCTGGTTTTCCTGCTCTTGCAAGTGGAAAGGATGCTTAATTTTTCTGACAAGTAGTCAAAACAAGAGTACTTACACTTGATGCCCAATTTTCTTCTATGACCTTTGCAAGCCAGCAATGACAATCAATTGTATTTATACTGATTCTTGGCAAGTTTTGATTTACTGTCTCAAAGAGAGTTACAAAAACAGACTATACACTTCATCATCACTCTCCTGATTTCAGGGTGATGATTTTTTTAAAAGCCACCAAGGGATTTTTAGACAAATGCAATATTTTAGTTTAATCATTTTGCTCCTATGGAATAATTACGAAATAGAGACCATTGCACGCCTTGTGTTACGGAAGGCAAGAACCTCTTCCAGTGAGCAGGACACTCCATCTAGGACTGAGTGTCTTTGGCTGCTGCTTGTGGAACCACAAAATGGTTTGAGGTGGAAGGGACCTTAAAGGTCATCCAGTTCCAATCCCTGCTGCCATGGGCAGGGACACCTTCCACTAGATCAGGTTGCTGAGGATCCCATCCAACCTGGCCTTGAACACTTCTGGTTTTATCTTTGTAACATTTTTAGTCAGCTGGTAAGACCTACTTGAAGCTTCACACCTCTGAGAATACTGAGGTGCTTTGGAAGCAGTTTTCACATGTACAAATTCTTTGCTGTACCATCATTTCTGCCAGTTCAGCTGCTTCTGGAGCCATGTGGGGAAACAGCAAAAAATTGATATTTTTAACCCAAATCAGTTCATTCTGTAGCTGGGCAGCTGCGGGAAGAAAGGACTTGCTTGATCAAAGTTTGCTAACAGTACTCTGAAATCCAGGCAGGTGCAGGAGGAATTCTGTGTGTTTTGAGCCTTTTTCTGTAGATTTTACTCCTGTGTATGCTGCATTTAATCACTAGTTCCTGTAAAAGCATTACATCTGTTCTTCAGAGCTGCTTCCTCCTTGCTACAGGAGTCTTGATACAACTGTGTTTGTTTACCACATTCCTCTCTTGCATTACTGAGGGTGGTTGTTGAGATGAGAAGATGTGAGAGCCTTATTTGTAACACAGCCATGATTGATGGCAGAGAGGGTCTCTCCAGTGTGTGTGCAGGCTTCCCAAGGAACAGGCGTGGTGTGCCTGGGAGAGGGGCTTATCCTTCCATGTCCCCAGTGGAGTGCTGGGCTTCCCACTCACTCCGTGTCCTGGGCTCCTGCCAAGCTGCTCAGTCTCATTCCCGAGTGCTGCAGAAACCTCTCCAGGGATGTGCAGTGAGTGAAACCTGTTGTCTTGTCTCAGCTCCTGCAGAGGTGCTTCTCTTACAGTTTCTGATCTTTCAGGTATTTAATTTTTGCTGACTCTCATCTTCTGGACTTGAAGCAGTGCCATGGAGCTATCTCAGTGACACGGCATTTAAGTTCTTATTTTCCTCCGTATTTGCTTTTGCAAAGGAAACTTAAGGGGAGCTGGAGCAGAGTGCAGGATATGATATATCTCTTAATTGCATGCATTCATTTAAAAACAGCCTCACAGCCAGATCTGTGCATCAGAATCTTTTGAATTTCAAAATAGTGTTGGGAATTACACACAAAGACATCTCTTCTCACACCTGCTCACATTTTCCTGCCTTTCCAGTTAGCACCCTCATGTTCACATTGTTTAAAGAAGGTTAGCTTGGGTTTTTGTTCTTTAAATTCTGGTATCTGTCAAAGGTCTTTGGAGCTGGACTGTCACGATATGACGCAGAAATGAAGGCACAGAACTCAGTGAGCTCGAAGGCAGGAAAAAGAGCGAAAGTTTATTTGCCACTTAGGTTTTATAGTTTTCCAGGGATTACCCCTGGATTGGATGGAGAAGTTACCACCTCTCCATCCACACTGGTGGAGACAAAAGACCATCAGATGTGTCTCCTTGAGAAAAGAATGTAAACATAGATTGTTTTCCTACAGAGTCCTTGAAAGGACTCCACTTCAACCTATAAACATACAAAAAGGACCTCAGAAAATTAGAAGATTTTAGAAACTCTCAGAAGGCTTTAGAAAATGTGGGTGACACTGGACAGCAAAATAATTGTATATGCAGGAAAACATGAAAAAATTTAAACCACCACCATGAATTCTGAGAACCAAATCTGTCTCAAAAAAAAAAAAAAAAAGGATTTGAAAGTCTCATTTTCTGTTTCCCCACTTCCACTGCCACCACCTTGTATAACATTTTCCATAAACAGATCGATTTCCATTTTAATAATAGATTATTTTTTTTAATCCTTCCCAGAATGGCAACTGCTGGTACATTGCTCCACAGTCTCAGTGATTCTGAAGTTTAACAACTTTGGTTAACTTCCATCATAAAGATAATTATTTGTTCTTAGGCCAGTCTTGTCCTTCACATTTGGATTCTCCTCCTTTGTACTCTCCTTCACCCTGATGCACATATTGCTGTGTATCTGCTCATCTTCATCTGCTCTTCCCATCAGACCCTGGTGGTTTCTCTTGCAGCACAGACTGTCCCTTGGCCATCCTCATCTTCCTGTGCCTTTTCAGGCAGGGGTGGGTCACTAGAATCAGATGCTTTATCTCAGCTGAGAGGCTGTGCTCTGCACGGTAAGGCTGGTACTTCTACATCTCTCTAGGGAATTTCCCATGATCTTATTTTTCCCTTTTTTCAGATTTGCCATGTTGATAATGTATTAACACCCAGGGATCAGGCAGTTCATCTGGCTCTCTTACTGTGCTCCATTAGTGGAAAGGGCTAACTGGAAATTCTTGTTAATCATCTCCAGGTGCATAGCCATGCAGTTTTGTTTGTCCAGACTTCACCCAGTTTCTAATATATCACTCTGGATGCTTCTCCAATTCCATCTCCAGTCTTCTTTGCATTGACAGTTCCTCCTGGAGGTCTGTGTAGTTCAGAAGTGAGTTTGGATTCCTATTAAGTGTGGGCTGATACTTGGACAAACTGGAGCACTTTTAACGTGTTTCCAAAATGTCTTCTGGTATGAAACACTGTTTCTGTTTTAACTTCAACCAGAAATCCAATCAAAATGTAGTTCTGCGAGCGTAGCTGACATTACTCTAAGTACCTGCTCAACCCACTAACTGATTTAGTTGTTTAATTACCTGGCAACACAAATGCTTGAGGATCATGGAGTGTTCAAGATTTGATTTTCTATTATATTTCTTTTTTTCTTGCAGAACTATTACTCTGATAGTGAATTCCCTGTGTGGTAGTGCTGAGCTGCTTTTGAATGGAAAGGTGATAGGGAGGGAAACAGAGCATGTATTTTTGTAGACACTGCCTGTCCTTCTCTAGTAATCCATGTGTTAGTCTGTGGGAGACCCTACCCATGGTGCTCATATTGCCAGTTCCTGATGGTTCTGTCACATACTGAGCACAGGTCTTTCAAAATAAAGAAGAGGAGTCAGAAAAGTGTCCAAATGTGTTGTACAGCAGCAGAAGCAATTCTCAAAAAAGTTTCATGCTTACTAATTTCAGAGCTGACTTCTAGGGACAGGGGTGGGATTGCACCCCGGGGTATCTGTGGTGGCTTTGCTGAAAGACCTGTGAGAAGATTCTGTGTGTACTGACCTGAATCTCTGCCCACTAGGTACGAGAGCACTGTGCAGGTTGGCAAACTGCAGGACCTCATCAACAGGAGTAAGATGGCCAGGTGTAGAGGACGCTTTGTGTGCCCAGTTATCCTGTACAAGGGAAAGGTAAAGCTTCATGGGTTACCTGTCTTTACTGAGAAAATGACCTTTCTCTCTGCCATTTGAACTGTCTTCAGTCAGTCTTCAGTCACTTGTCACTTTTCCAAATGGTATAAAAATCTGCTTAGGTACAAGCAGGCAGCCTCTAGTAGCAGGTAGCATTTGCTGTCTAGGGCGCATAAGTTATGGCCACTTCAGGCTGTTCTCCCCCACCAAGTCATGAGCCTTGCACCAAGGAGCTAACTTTTTTTTTTTTTTCTCCTACATATGACCCTTCTGAAGTCCTTAAGATATTTGGCGTTTCAGAGGGGAAAGATAATTATTGTCCCTGTTTGTCCCTTACTCTTCCCAGCAGCTCCCTTTGAGTAACTTTCCCCTCTTCTGAGAAGTTTCCTTTGTCTGTTCCCTCGGGACAGAGGATTGCATAAATGGTCTTATGAATGTGTGGGCTTGTCTGCAAGGGGATCTGTAAGAAAGTGAAATTAGATTCGTTCTTATGTGAATTACTTAAACTGTGTTGAAGCCCTGTAGGAATAGTCTCATTTAGAATTTAGCTTAATTCAGTTTTTTTAGTTGAATTTAGAAACACTGTATGAATAGCAAAATTATACCTGTAACAATTTTAATCTAGCTTGACTGAAGCCATTGTGGGCTGCATCTGCTGACCTTTTTCTGCAGGAGTGAACTGCCCAGAGTCATCTTGGGACCATCCATAATCTCATCCAGAGGAATGTGGAAATAAGGCTCAAGCAGGGTATTAACAGAGCATGTGTTGCTAACTTGGCAGGGAACTGACTGTATTTAATGCATTGGAGAACTGGAGATGAAAATATGATTTAAAAACTAGCTACAGATAAAGGCACTTGGGAGTTTGCTGTGTTCAGAGAACTCAGTCTGGACCAGGATTGCAGGGCAGACAGCTGAGAGGTGACAGCTGTAGGTACAGCCCTTTCTATGTAACCTGACAGCAAATAGGCATGATAAAGCAAAGACTCCTGGAGCCTGTGTGATTAATTTAAAAATCTTCCTCCAGCATATTTGCAGATCAGCAACACTGGCTGGCTGGGGAGAGCTCTATGGGCGCACTGGCTACAACTATATCTTCTCTGGTGAGTGAGGAACCATTTGTCACTGTCTGCATGGTGAGGCTGGTCAGTGCTGGGACAGAGACCTATGCATGAGGCCAAGCTCTTCTCCAGACCAGGAGGAGCTCTAGCATGGGCTGCTTGTATCAGGCTCAGCATAACAGAGAGAAGACTGAAACCTCATGTCCTGTTTCCAAGCACGGTACTACAGGACAGTGCCTCAGCTTGTAAGAACCTCAATGAGGAAAGAACTTAGGGATGAAGTGTGAGTTACAGGAAACATGTAGGCAAATAAAGACATCCCAAAGGATTCAGGGTACCAATTTCCAAACACTGGGGATGGGAATAATGGAGGAAAGAGGATTAGAACTTGCTGTTGCTTGACTAATCATTGTGAATCAATGCTGCTAATGGTGAGATATACTGGACTCCAGGGAAAGCTCCTCAGGGCAGTAGAGGGTGTCTGTAGTGTGGGAGCTGAAGCTTGGTTTAAAAAAGCACTGAATACCACTTTTGAGGTGTCCTCTGGCTGTCAGTCATGGGTTTGACCTGCCTAGATACTTTGCAATGATAAGGAAAGAGTGGACTACGTTAGAAAACAAGATTTTCAGGAAGAGGAAATGTGGGGAACCACACTTAGGTGTGAAGAGAGGTCACCAAACCATGACCTTCTTGTTTGTGTACATATCTTGTCAGATTGGGGAATGAGTTGGTTTACAAAAGCTTCAGTTCTTAATGCTTTTCTTGCAGGAGGTTCTGATGATGCTTGGGCAGATGCAGAAGACATTTCTGAGGAAGACCCTGCACTTAGGTTTGTATGCATCATTGGGATGAGGGAGTTTGAACATAAGCTGACTGGCTCAGCCACTCAGTTGTGCTCTTTCCTAGTTTAGGTTTTGGGCATAGCTTGAGACCCATCATTAGGCTCAGGGTCTTGTTTTCCTTGCTTTTGGAAGAGTCGTGAGTATTAATGGCTGGCTGAACTTAGTGTAGCTGAAGCCTGCTAATCTATTGCCAGAGGGAAGGGCTGGACACAGGAGTATGTAGGGCCATTAAAAATGGTATTTGAAGGGCATGGCTGTGTTTACTTATTAAAAAGTACATCTCCAGGCTGTAGAAATTGTGTTGTGTCTTAAGTGTTTGTTGCAGAATGAAATGAGATGTGGGAAGGGACCATGAGCACAAAGCTTGCAGTGTCAGTTTGCAGAGTCTGACTCAGACCTGTGGAGACAAGGCCCTTGCTGTGCTGCTTATGGCTAGAAGTGGTTCAGGGAAGAACTGTGGCTCAGCTTGGAAAAACAGACTCAGCTTGGTCAATCTTCCATGCTCACCTGGCTTGCCTTGTTCTGTTTTGCAGAAATGCAGATTCCCAGCTGTTTGACAAGGTCAGAGGGCATGACATCAAGCTGCTTCGATACCTGTCTGTCCGATACATCTGTGACCTGATGGTGGAAAACAAGAAGGTGAAATTTGGCTTGAAGTGAGTCTGGGTTCATTTGTTTTTGTGCAGGCTTTGATTTGCAGCTAGTGTAGCCCTTACACATGAATTGCTGCCAGGTGTGTTCTCAGCATCCTGGGAGCGGTCCCTGGAAAAATTCTGCAGTGGGATAGGTTAGTTGATGCTGTAAAGAAAACCTCAAGGTTTTAGGCCACAGAAAATGGTATCAATGGGCAATATAGCTGCTTTCATCTGAGTGGCTTTTTCCCTGTAGAACTTATTGTAACGATCAGTCACTCCTTCAGAAGGGAGACAGCAAAGGAGCCCTCTGTGCATAGGAACAGAGGGAGATGTTTTTCCTACTTATCTCAGAGAAAAGCTTTAGTGATTTTGGGCTGTACCTATTTATGTGGATGTGTTGAGTAAGTTCTACCACAGCTCACAACTGAGTCAAGTCATAGTACAGGGAGATGCAACAGGTAGTTTTTTGGGTGCTGGTGTCTATGTGAAAAACTGTAAATATCTGCTGTTCTCCTCTTGTCCTGTGCAGTGTGACATCTTCTGAGAAGGTGGACAAAGCTCAACGTTACGCTGATTTCACACTTCTCTCCATCCCATATCCAGGTACAGGAATGATGTCTAGAGGGATTCACAAGGGACAGGTGACAATCCATTTCTGGGCACGGGGAAATAACTCTGTGTGTGTATATGTAACTGACTGTGACTTGCTGAATGCTGTGTTCCCTCTGGAGAAAAACTCCTTTAGACTGAGAACAGTGCAATGAACCTGGATGCTCTGGCAGTGTGAGTCAGCACTAGGCAGTCTTTGAAGTGGCAAAATAATTTCTCATCAGTCCTTATTAATTCAGACACGGAGGAAGAGTCCCAGAGGTGGAGCTGGTTAAGATGGCCTTTGACATCTCTGCAACTCCAAACTACTACTTGATGCAAAATATATATCTCATTCTCTGTTATGTAAAAACCCAATTCTTAAGGGTAATTTCTAGTCTAGTGTTCCAGAACTCCAGTGTAAGAAATCCTCAGTGCTTGCAAAACAGTTCACCTGAGCCTGCAGTGTACGACAGAGGCAGCCCTTTGCAGCCTGTCTCCCTGGCTATATCCATCCCTGTGCCTAGCAACCACTGCTGGGTCACTTGCACTCTTACAGATGAACTGAATATTCCTGTCTGCCTGCTGATGTCAGGCTTGGAGACAGGATCAGATGTGAGGCTGCTGTGCTTCAGGTCTGTCTGCAGACTCTTCTTTCTCCCTAATGCACAAAGGGAGAGGAGAAAAAACCAAAACCCAGCAAAACTCCGCTGGGTAATCCAGACCCAGACTTTTCCATCATTGCTAATTGTTGCTCTTAAACAGAATTTTAAAGGTGTATTTCCTTTTATTCAGAGATTAGTGGCAATTTAAAGAAGCTGCATGAAGATTTCTATGGCGTTTGCCATGCAGGTTGCCGAAGTGTACAGAAATAAGAGTATTACTGGTTTCTGTAGTACATAGCAGAGATTTATGTTGCTGCTGCACACATCACCAGACTTGGAACATGATGAAGACTGTGTACACAGGTTTTCTGTAGGGCTGTAAGGACTGAAGAAGAAGTGACTCTATAGAGTTAAGCTGCAGAGTTGTTTCTGTATGGTGATCTGCATATGGTAAGCAATATTATTCAGTGATGGTCCTTCCTCTTCTGCCCTCTGGGACAGCTGCTTTCTTTTAGCAGCTCTTCACTGTCACACTAGAGATAAACCATATAAAACTGCAAATACTCTCTGCAGATGTTGCCTGATTTCAGCAGTGCTGGTCCATGGGGGGATGTTGTCATTCTGTTAAATCTAAGGCATCAGCACATCTAAGGATCAGCAACCTCTCTAGTGACTGGCCAAATGCCGTGGTACATTCTTATTGATGTTTCCAGGGTTGTACTGAAAGAATTTCTGTTTTGTAATTTGTTTCTGAAGTTATTCTGAGCTCCTGTCGCCTTAGGTGAGTAAGGCAGTGTCCAAACAGAGTCATAGAATTGTTTTGGTTGCAAAACACCTTAAAGATCATTGAGTCCAATTGTTCTTCTTTTGGTGGTTCCTTCTCACTCAGCATGTCAAGCTGATGCCTCAGATCTGTGCAAAAGTCCATGGCCCTGCAAAACATAGCTCCTTGGTGAAACCTTTTGTTCAGGAAAAAATGAAATCAGTCCCTCAAGCTCCCCATCTGCTGTATTTGGAGTTTGCCCTTTGCTGTGTGAATGTCTGTACTGCTAAGTGCCCTGGGCTGTTGTTGCTGGAGGCTGTGCTGCACAGTGAACTGAGGATTACTACTCTTCTCTTCCCACAGGCAGCAGTTTTGATTGGTTTGGATTTCTGGAGCCTGGGGTTGCCAGCACCCCTAGTCCCACAGGGCACTTCACTTGTTACATACCAGTTAGCTGAATCGTTGTTCATTATCTCTTTTTCTTGCAGGCTGTGAATTTTTTAAGGACTACAAAGACCGGGATTATACAGCTGAAGGTCTCATATTTAACTGGAAACAGGTACATGGATGTTACAAAATGGAGAGCTGTGTGTTTTACTGGGCTTAAATCTTGCCTCCCAGTTCCTTGGTGATGGTGTGTATGTCACATGCCTATTTCTGATCACAAGGAGGAAATCAACAGGACAAACAAAACAGATAGGGAATGTACTAAATTATTGATTGTAAAATAAATGAATCATTATCCTGAAGTCTAGGATGCTTGACCTCTCATGAAAGGTATGGGTTGCTCCCAGTTTTGAATCCTGACCTTATTGATGGCCTTGATTCTCAGTTCTTTCTTCATATTCTGTCTTCTGAGGGGGTGGTTGAGTGGGGCAGTCTTACAGAAATTCAGAGACTAACTTGCCCAGCTTTCACTGCTGGGAGCACATAAAAGCTCCTCTTGTCCATTAGTCCTTCCAAGAGTCTGAGTTTATTCTTAAACCTTCAGGATTTTGCATCCAAAGATCCTTTGCTGAGATGTTCTCTTCTCATGCACCATTTGGCATTTGTTGTCTTGTTTTTTTCTGGAACTCACTCCCTTCAAATCATGACTTTTCTCTGACCAACTGTGTTTGGGTGTTTTACAGGACTATGTAGATGCTCCATTAAGTATCCCAGTCTCTCTGACCCAATCTCTGAATATTGATTGGAGCGAGTACCAGGTGAGCAAAGTGGATGTCTCTGTGGGAGGTCAGGGATGTATTCAGGAAGGATCAGGAGAGATTTGAAATCTGACTTGCTCCTACTGCTGTAATCTGGTGCATTTCATAGCATCCCAGTGGGGGCGAGGCTGCTTGACAGTTCAGAACAGCAGTGGAAATCCTGTACCCAAAAGCTCTGTGCCTTGCTGTGCCCTGAGGCAGCTGACTGTAAAGTCAAACCTTTTTCTGTAGCTTTCAAAAATTTGCAATCCATTAGGGAGATAGGTTGCTAACAAAGGTAAGGAAACAGAAAGCGGTGTTACCTGTTCTCAGTCTCAGCTTGACATGGACCTGCCCTGGGCAGACTGCCTTGGCTGTGGGAAGTCTTGAGAGAGGTCAGACTTCTCTGTGAGCAGAGCTGAGGGACTGGGCACCTTCTCCATGGGTGTGCAAGGTGCCTTCCTATGGGAGAGGAGTACACAATCATAAGTGACCATGGCAGGTGTCCACTCCTCATGATGGACAGCATGGCAAACAGTAATTGAACTCTTCTGTTTGCTCAAGCTTCAAAGTCTACCTTTGTTCACACCAGGGAGTATCACCTTATACTACTGATGAGTATGCTCCATTTCACACATCAGTGGGTCTGCCAGGTTTTGTGGGGATTGACTGTGCTGGAGCATGTCACATTACTGTACCCTGTGGCTGGAAGCACCACAGAACCAGCAGAGCTCACTGTGCTGGGCCAATGCTTGTTGTCAGTGATGTAAATGCAGATTAAGTGCCAGCATAAGCAGAATCACAGAAAAGTTGAAGCAGAACTAATAGAATTACAGCTTCTGTATGGCTAGAAACTTGTTCACTAGAATACTGAGCAGCCAGTATTTTTTAAAGGATATTAAGTATTGAAGAGGGTATAATAAATAGATGCAAAATCATTTGAGGCCTGGAAAACATGCTTCACTCAAAACTGAAGTTCTTAGTCTGTTTAGCTAATCACAAAGGTGATGGAGGGTTGACTTGATTAATGTGTAAGTACATTTGTAAGGAGAAAACAGTAATTCTAAAGCACTCTTCAATCTGGGGAAGAAGAGCTGCATAGGAAGCAATATCTGCTTCTGAAATCAGGACTTCAGATAAAGAAAAGCAGTCTTGCATGTTATTTTTGAAGATAATGTGCTGGAACATGCTGCCAAAGGAGTAATGAGCTGTCATCCCTATTTGAGATGCTTCTCTGGGCAAAGATGTTGCCAAGTGCAAGCTTCAGGCTGTACGTGGGGCAACTGAAGAAAACTTTCTTGTTTGTGATATGGAGAGATCAGACTGGATAATTGGATGATGCCTTCTAAAATAAGCAGAAGATTGATTGAATTGGGCAGATAAAAGATTTTGTAATTATGTGTTTTTCTGCTGCAGGCTGACTGTGTTTCCCATTTCCCTACTGTTTTGTGGCTCTGCAGGATTCATGGCTGAGCAATATGTTCTTTGTCTGACACTAGTTTTCAGTGTGGTTACACACAGATGTGCACACATGCAAGCACACATTGAGGGCTCTGTTGCTTGTGGTCATATGCCACTTATACCACTAACTTCTGCCATGAAATGTGTCCCACTCTGCTTTTTCCTTGCCAGTGCTTTCTTATTTCCCTTGAGCTACTTCTGATTCTGATCAAACCACTGAAATTCCCTGCATCTGCTTGTGATGTGATGGTGAAATGAGAAGCTTGGGCTTGTTCTGATGTTCTTCACCTGTATGTCCTGTAGTACTGGAGTTCCCTGAGTTCAGAGCCCTTCTGTAGTTGTGCTGCTATTTGGGGGTTACTGAAGAAGTCCAGTGCCTGTCTGGAGGGTGGTTGAGGGTCAGCCCTCTGCCAGCAGCCTGCTGGGGGCATTTTCAAGCACCACAGTTTTGAGCAAAGTGCTTGGGTTGTGGGAAGAGGCCTCTGGCCTTGGCCTGCACACCCCATCATGCTGGTGCTGCACACATGGGTGCAGTGTGGCTCAGCCACTTGGTAAAGTGCATGTGTGCAGAGCTGGGTCACTGCTCTGCAGGTGTTTGTGCCTCTCTGGGCATGGGCTGCTTGGAGCTTTGGAGCTGCAGGCAAAGCAGCTCCTCTGCCAGCCAGGAAGACAGTAGAGATGACCTTTTACTGTTTTATTTGCCTGCCTGGTATCTTGTCCCAGAATGCCCTTTGCAGAGGATGGGGGGATTGATACAAAAGGGAAGTCTGTCACTTTGAGGAATGGCCATGTGATTATTTCTGCTTTGCTGCTGTTCTGGATGGAGCAGCTCTGAACTGCAGAGCAGCCTTTTGCTGTGGGCAGACTCTTATCATCAACCTTTCTCTTTCTGCAGAGCTGGGACCTAGTACAACAGACACAGAACTACCTGAAGCTGCTGATCTCCATTATCAACAGTGATGGTAAGGCAAACTCCTTGCTCCCAGCAGTGTAACTGGGGCAGTCACTGTCCCTGGAAGAACAGCTGATGCTATTAGTGCCACTGTGGATCAACTCCCAATAAAGAAGTCACTTTTAATTCTCTCCCTTCAAAAGAGGGTGATGGTCCTACCATCTCAGAACTCCAGCTCCTCTCTTAGAGAGGGACTTGCTGATTCCTTGAAAACCCTTTCTTCCTGAACATGAAGGGATATCTGAAAACTCTATTGTTTTATTACTTCAAACATGACAAGAAGGAACAGTGTGTCTTTGCTTTTTGACTCTTGCTCTTGTTTTGCTGGTTACCTGTGTTTTGTCTCCCCAAGGATCTCACTTGATGCTTGTTTAAGAGCCCCTTCCACACCCTTTCATCACAGACACCCCAACTCTTTGAAGTGTCTGTTGCCCTTTGTGGCACCCCTTTCCCTCTGGGCACTGAGACCTAGCATGGTGGTGGAGCCATGGTTGTCTCTGACAGCATGGTCATCTTTCCCTTAGTCTCCTGGAGCAGCTGTGTTGGGACACACTGCAGGTTTTCTGTAGGGTGTAGGATTTGTGCCCTGTGTGCCTCTCCTCAATGTGCAGCAGGAAGGTTAGTGAGACTGAAAAAATATTCAGTTGGAGCTGTTTTCTCACCAAAGTAGGAATAGATTGTGATAGTGGGTATAAGCTGGGTAGGTGTATGTTCAGGGTAGTAAAGTGATGTTCATACCTAATGACTCTGTGCCCTGAGTAGCTGTCAGGGCCAGGACAGCATATCAGCTGGTGCTGCTGACAACCCAGGACACTCTGAGCAATTTGTTGGCTGCTGTATTTAAGACAGAATGTTCTGTCTGAGCTCTACTCTTGAGCCTGGGCTGTGGGTACAAAGAGTAGCTTGTCTCTACAGATTTGCCATAAAGAAGTCACTGCTGTCATTGCAACATCCTTTTTCCCTTCTCCTTCCTACCCCTGGAGCAGATGACAGCGGGCTCCTGGTGCACTGTATATCTGGCTGGGATCGAACGCCTCTCTTCATCTCCTTGCTGCGCCTCTCCTTATGGGCTGTGAGTACCTGGCCAACCTCCTCTGTTTCTGATTGCTTGGAGGGTGAGTGACTGTCCCCAGGAAGTGGTGGTGGAGCTGTTAATGTTCCTAATGTTCCTTTGGGCGTGCTGTCACAGGCAGGTAGAGGAAGATGGGTACCCTGGATTACCATGACAGTTTTCAGCAGATCATGAATTCCCAAGTTCTAGTCCCCAGGGCTGCTGCCTGAAGGCTGTGTTGTTTGCTTTGCAGGATGGGCTGATTCACACGTCCCTGGAACCGTCTGAGATTCTCTACCTGACAGTGGCCTATGACTGGTTTCTCTTTGGGTAGGCATGATAAGTTTTACTTGCATGTGCATCCCTGTGCAACACAGGAGATGCCTTGAGGGGTCATCCTTAATGTTTGTTCACAGCCAGAGGTTGATATTTGTGCAGCTCCCAATGAGCTGGGATAAGAAGGGCTGGTGCCTTTTTTTTTTTTTTACCTGAGTGCTCAGGCATCTGGCTGATCTTGACAGCTTGTACTCTGCTGATCCTGGCATGTGACTGAGCTTCCCTTGCTCTCTTTCCAGGCACATGTTAGCCGATCGACTCAGTAAAGGAGAAGAGGTGAGTGTTGTGTCTGAGGCAGTGGCTGAACACTGCTTTGTGTTCTCAGGATATCTGTTAATGGTAGCAGCATTCACTGCCTGCTCCTGGTAGTATCAGTGGTATGGCTGGGCTCTAGAAAGATTGTTCAGGTGCTGGAAATACAAGGTAAGAGCCTTGCCCTGTCACCTTGTGATGCATAAGTTGTGGGGTTACTTCTCTCTCAGGCTGCGGTTTTGTTGGGGGGTGTCACTCCTGCCAGTCACATTGTGCCATTAGTGTTCAGGGCCCACGTCAGAGGGTGCTAGGACTTGCTGTTCAGCTCAGCAGTGAGAAGGATGCTTAAGGTGTGTGACTCCTTGAAGATAAAGCTGGATAGTCTTGTGTGCTTGTCCTGAGTGCCAGCCCTCCTGCCTGGGTGCTGCAGCTGCATGTGGCTTGCATGTCGTCACAGGCTCATGGAGCAGCTTGTGCTGGTTCCACTGTGTGAATTTGGTGGGATGTGTCTGTGGGTGCACATATGGGTCTGGGACACACTTAAAATTAGTGGAAGAAATTCTCTTCAAGATCTTGCACTGTTCAACAGCAAAAAAAAAAAGATGTTTCTGACTATAGTTGCAGTATCATTTTTGAATAGAAAAGAGGTGGGGGGTGTGTCTAACCCTGTTGCTATTCCCCTGCTCCTCGAACTCTCACCTTACTAAGGAATTGCCTGCTTTCAAATAGCAGAGGTAGGACCCTGGCCTCTTTCCCATCTTTCAGGGGTACAGAATCCCCTGAAAGATTTAGTATTATTCCTCCTATTCATTCCTTTCCTGGAGTTGTGCTGGCTCAAGCCTGAGAGCTCTGTTCTGGTGCCTGTTTGTTCATGGGTGGAGTCAGTAGCTGCAGCAGGAGAGGGGGTGCCTGGCTGCCTCTGCTTCCCTGCTCCCCACTTCTCCCAGGAGAGGGGCACAGCTCTGCACAGGTGGGTGAGGTGGCAGAGGCACAGTGGGGTGAATGATGCAGGGCACACTGGGGTGAGGCAGGGCACAAGCTTGGGGCCACAAATGCTGTAGGTACCTCATGCTTCCACATGTGGTACTGGTCTGCTGCTGAGGTGGAGCAAGTGGCTCCAACTGTGCAAGTCCTGCTGGGTTTGCTGCTTACCTGGGTGTATAAGCAGCTGCTGCCATCTCTGTTCCATTCTGCACTGATGGCATAAATACCTGCTGTGGGCTTGCAGCACGTGTGCAAGGCATTGATAAGGAGAGTTCTTGTTCCCCTCCCTTTCTGGGCCTCCCCGTGGCAGGGAGCAGAGGGGTAGTTTAGGTGGAAGAGAAGGCCCAGGGTGGGATGGTGACAGCCCATGGCACACTGGAGGCTGGTAGCTGCAGATTTTTTGCTATCTTCTTCCTGCCAGCACCTCCTCACCAAGATAAGTGGCTGCATGAAGCCTCGGGTTCATTCCTGAACCGCTCTTCTCTTTTCCTTTGCTCAGATTTTCTTTTTCTGCTTCAATTTTCTGAAGCACATCACCTCTGAGGAGTTCTCTGCTCTGAAGTCACAGAGGTAAGGAGCCTGTGCTTGCTGCTGCATGGTCTACAGAGCCAGGGAGCTTGTTAGTGCTGCTTCTTTGGGGAGATGGAAGCCCTGGTGTCCTGGCCCAGTTTTCTTTAATTTATTCTGCACTCTGAAGGCTGCAAAACGGGGCCGAGGCTTGTGAGGTGCTACGCTGTGCTCTGAAAAACTGTCCATGCTGAAATGTGCTCTCTGCTTAATGACTGTCCGTGGCTGCCTTAGCACGGATGAACCAGAGATGTGTGCTCTGGCTCAAGCAGGCTGCACAGCAAGCTCCATCAGGCACTGGTGGGGACAGAGGAGTGGCTGGTTTTTAATAGACTGCCCAGCATAAACCCTTCTTATCTGAGGAGGGACAAAAAGAAGCAAAGCCCACCATGGATGCTCTGAACAAGCACATCACGTGCAGTGTTGCCTGTTGCCACTTTCTCAAAGCATAGGGAGTTTGTGTTGGGACTGTTAGGAGTCAGACAGTGCACACTGGCCCATCCTCTTCCCTCTGCCCATGCATAGCTTATTCCCCACTACTCTGATCTGGTGTGTGTGACAGAAACTTGGCCATGGCCAGCCTTCACACTGCCCTGAAGTGTACCTGAGGTAACATTGTCTTTCCTTCCCCAGAAGGAAGAGTTTGCCACCTGGCTTCACCCTGGAAGAGATCTGCATGCTCAGTGAGTGCTGCTGTCAAGCATCAGTGCCCCTGGGTGCTGCTAATGGTTCATTGCTTGTGGTCTTGGGCTCCCAGCTTCAGGATGACCCTAAACGGGCAAGCTGCCTGTGAGGCCTTGCAAGAATACAGGATACAGGGAAGTGCATTGCTTAAAGGGAGAGAAAATGAGTGAAACCAAGCTGGTCTTCAAGTAGCTCTGTTTTCTTCTCTCTAGAGCAGAAAGATCGAGGCAGCACCACAAGCCTGAGCAGTGACTTCTCCCTGGGGATGGAAAGTTCCCCTGGAGCAGCTGGGAGCTTCACTTATGAAGCAGTGGAGCTGATGCCAGCAGGAGCACAGGCTCAAGCAGCATGGTGAGGAGATAACCACTTGGTGGGCTGAACAAAAGGCTCTGGGCCTGATAGAAAAAATATTTCTGAAGTGTCTTGCTCTCCAGGTCTGCTCTCTGTAGCGTGAATTCCTTACAGTGTGAGGGGGAAGAATTTGACTGTCAGAAGCTTTGCTGCAACTTCTATTCCAGAGCTTCTGCACCAAAAATTGGAGGCCACCTCATGTTAAATGGCTGCTGCCATCAGGCTTCTGCAGGGATGCTCCTAAGTTTGTACATAGATGAGAGTAAAGCACATTTATTTCATTTTCACCAGTTTTACTGTTAAACTTCATCCACAAAGGATTTCATTACTTTTAAAAGATGGTTCCAAACTACCAGAAAAATTACATTTGACAGCAGCCTCCCCAGGGAAAAGTGGAGATGGTTTAGCTGCCCTAAAATGAAGCTTAATCAGAATTTAGGAAAGACATTATACATGGGGTCTGCAATTAGTGGGAGTTGGGCTGGATGGCCAAGAATTCCCTCCAAATTTTAGCCCCTCTACCAGCATGAGGCATGTGAGCTAAAAGCAGGTTCCTGCCTGCAGCACTTCTTAGAGACATTTCCAGGGGAGAATACAGAACTTTCAGTACTGCCTCTTGATAGAGGGTCACACATGACTTGCCTGGGGATGCAGGTGGCTGTCTGGAAGCAGGGAAGGCTGTCTGGAAGCAGGCAACTCTGCTGCTCTGGGACAGGTGTTGGACTTTCTTGCAGAGTTTCTGATGCTGTTTGGGGATTTCGGAGCCTCGCTCTAGGGTTGCCCCTCTCAGTTTAATTTTTCTCTCCTCTCCCTCAGCACATGTGAAGACACTATTTTATATTGCAATTATTTTAAATTAAATCTGGGTTGTGCTGGAGGCATTTGAAATCCTCTGGGACTGAGCTTGCAGCCATGCTAGTGGCAGCAGCCTTTCTAAAGCACATTGTATATTCAGTTTCAAGTGTTGAGAAGGGAAAGGAGAATATCCCTGCAGAATCACAAAATGGAGATGGAGAGTCTCAAACTCTTTGCCAAGTGAGCAACATGGAGTCATCTAACACACAGAGCCTACCTATGCACATCAAAGTGACTGCATCAAGTAGAGAACAACTTTCCACTTGCAGGGCTGCAGGGTAGTGAACTGGAAGTATTTATATTGCTCTGAGTGCTCAGGACACACAGAGTTGATTCTGCTGCACAGAACCTATGTATGCTTTTTACACACGTGAAGTGACCCAGAGCATGCTGGAGGAGATAGCTGCGTTTGTGTGAATCAGGGCTTGATTTTGCCATGTGTTTCCTAGCTCTGGATTGCTTTTATTTCTGTGGGAGACACCAGGCTGTGCTGGGGCTAGCAGCTGCTGCACAGGGATGGTTTGGGCCATACTGGGGGGCATCAGCTTGGGAAAGGTGGTGAGCCTTGCCATGAGTGCTCAGTGAGCAGACTGGTCACGGATTTTACTGTTGGCTGTTGTGGCTCTGTAGTCTGGAGAATACGTAGGGCTTGCGACAAGCTGGATGAGCTGGGCTGTGCATAACGTGAAGGGATGTACTTTGTTGTGTTGCCCTGAAAACAGGTGGCCTCAGTCTCTGAGCAGGGAGAGGCATTTGATTTTTAGCTGTTCAAACCTGTTTCTGCAGGCTGTACTTGGAGATGTTGGCAGCTATGATAACATGAGATGAATAAAGCTTAAGAGAGGCTGTGGTGTGATGTTTGAGGGTGGACACCCTTCAAGAAATGAAGAGAGGATATCGCACTTTCCACTTTACAATGAGCCTGTCTTTAGCTGCACTTGCTGACAGTACTTGAGATCTCAAAGCTGAGATGCCCTTCCATGTTTTAGGAAGAATAACATCTTTTTCCCTTGAGTTTGTTTGCTTTAGAACTTTTCTTTTTTACTTTTATACACAGGGAGGTCTTTGTCCAATTCAGTGTGGTCTCAGAAGGGGAGAAATTCTTGGGACTCTTCCAGGGAGAAAACAAAGCCAAACAACTGACATAAGAAGGAAAATCTTCTGAATGTGGAGCAGCAGTGATGTGAATTAGTCCCAAATGTGTACTTGTTTGGCATGTAGTTGGATGGTACTGTGAGCTAAGGCCTGATGCAGCAATGGACAGTGAATCATGACTGAGTCTAAATGTGCTGGCTAGCAAATAAGCCAGAGCAGTTCGGGCTGTCAGCATAGACAGAGAGCTGAAGTGTACCTACATCTGAGTGACTGTCAGCTGTAAGCACATGGTCAGAAGTGTGGTCAGTGGTGCCCAAAGGGAATTGCTAAAAGGGAAAATAACACTGGTGGTGTGTCCCCGTCACCGTCACCCTCGGTGCACTTCCACGCCCACCTGGGCCAATATGCGCTGTGGAGTTGGAGCAGATTGAAATGGTCTTTCCCTGCTGGGAGGCCCCTTGCTCAAGGCATTTTTGCTGCTAGACTAAACAAAGCAATCACTGTGTGTGTGTGGGCTGATGCATTCTCCCGTCTCTGATTTCCAGGTCACGTGGATGGTGATCTATAAAAGAATGGGCTAAGATGGGTTGAGCTCAGTGTACCCCCTCCCTGAGCATTTACCCATGACTCATGGCTCCTTGGGAGGGAGGAGGGCAGGTTCAGTGGAAACAAGAGCTTGTAGCTGCTGGGCTAAACTTCAGCGTGTGGTGAAAAGGCTTCCTAGTTGGAGTACATAGAAAAGTCAGCTTTCTCACCCACGTCTTCTATCCCTCAGGAGGAAGAGCTGTGCATCATCACCACAAGCCGTGCTCTGGAGCAGAGCACAGCAGTCTGAAGACAGGCTGCCTTCCGCAGGGATGGTAGAAGTCAAGTCCTCCAGCTCCTCCTCATCAACCCATTCTGATAACTTCCTGAGGATTGGAAGCAGCCCACTAGAAGTGCCCAGATCCAGGTGAGATGGGACGGAGCAGGGCATTTCTCAGCAAAATGAGTGTCTGGTAAAGGGAGTGCAGGGCTGCACTTGTGTGGCTCTGGAAACACTGGAGCATCAGTGTTTGTATGTATGGACAAACCTTGGGAGGCCTGTTCCTCTCTAGTCTGACTCTGTGTGAAGTGCTGGCTATTAAACACAGACACTCCTGCCTGAGCCCCTAGAAGAGCGAGGAACTGTGCTGATAACAGCCAGCTGTCTTATGCCTGTCCTCAGTGCATGCTTCAACTCTGAGCTCTGGCATCTCTGCATCCTGCATGCTTGCAGCTCGGCACTTTCTCTGTCTAACACATCCACCAGGATTTGAAATGGCTGTGGTGTTTGGGGAAGGAAGCTTTTCAAACCAAGCAAACCTCACTCTGCACCTGTCCTGTCCCCCTTTTCATCTGCTGACCCTCCTGATGACGCAGGTTGGAAAAAGCTGGGTGCTGGTGGCCAGCAGAGGTAGGAATCTGCTTGGAGCAAGCTGCAAGCACTGTGCCAGCACAAAGGATTCTGCCTGGAAGGCTGTGTGTTCCTGCTGGGGAATGGGGACCCTGGAGCTGAGCCCAATGTCACACCATAACAAAGGCACCCTTCTGGAGTCTGACGCTGCAATAGGGCAAAGTCGAGCCGTGAGCTGGCCTAGGGGAGAAAGAACAGAGCCTGTGGAGCAAACACCATGTGTTTAGGCCAACATGGAATAAAGAGACTTTGAGATAAGAGATTGCTGTTAACAGTTTCAAATGCTTGTGTAGCTTCTGCAGGTTTTCTGATGAGTCTTTTTCTAGTGATTCTGAATCAGCCAGCAGCCAAATCTGAGTACTCTCTCATCATATGGAAAATAAAATGACAAACAAGTAAAGCACTGAAAATTTATAAGACTTTCTTAACAAGTGTCTCTCCATTCCAGAGAAAAACCCCAGTGTCTTGACAGTTTTCATAAATGATGCTAACTGTTCTCCCCAGGGAAAGACATCAATAGAAGGGGTTTGAATTGTTGCTGGGACCCACCTCTGCATTTTCTGTGAGATGAAAAGAATCTCCCAAAAAGAGAAGAAAATAGTGGAAAGAAAACAGCTTGTCTTGGGAGCTACTTTGTTCACAGTGGTAGTGCCACAATTCCCATGTGTGGTCCCTGCCATTCCCAAGGCCTGACAGGCTGTTCAGTGCGTGCTGGTAGCAAACTCTCAGCAATGCTCAGGAAGAAGCAGCTTGTAATACTTCAGCCAGACTGCTCTGCAAGAGCAAAGAGGAGAAACAGGAGCAGATGGAAGAGCACCATAGTGAGGGTTAGGGTTGCCTTATCAGACACTGGCATGGGTTGCAGTTTCTGGATTCTAAGCATGGTATGTTTTCTCCTGGAAGATTTTCTGTCATTCCACTTGGCCTTTGGTCTCCCTGCATCAGCTGTGGTAGTCTGAATTGGTCTGGTAGATAACACAGTAGCTTCAGCCACCATTTTCTACCCTGAAAGAAACAATGAGTCCCACTTTGGGTGGAGGACTGTGATGGAAGGAAGATGTAAATTCTGTCTCTTTGCCTCCTGAAAAATTGTGGTAAGATGGAAAAGCAGGAGCACAGAGGCTGATCAGGATGCCAAAAATACCTTCATTCCTGCAATGCTGCTGGCAGGTCAACACCCAAGGCTCTTGAGGTGAAGAAACCACTGTACTTGACTTCCTGATCCTCTGTGTGACCATAGCAACAAAGCACTTTCCTCAACTGCTGCTGCGGTGGTTAAAATGGTTGCTTGTAAAATGCCAGCAGGTATCCTTCAGGTAGTTCAGATAAACAGCCCAGTCCAGGTGCTAGCAGGCAGGGATGCTCTGGATGGAACAGAAAGGCAAATCAGCAGGAGACATGAGCAGGGCCTGGGAGTGGGGAACAGGGCTGTCCTAAAAGAAGGGGTCACAAATGCCCAGTCAGACATTAGGAGCCAAGCCCCTCTCCTGGACAGGTAATGTTAACAGGCTGCTGCTGTCACATTACCAGCCCATCTTGTGAATGACCTCTGATCCAGAGGTCCTGGGTACCAGTAAATCCCAGGATGGTTCTTGTTAGGCAAAACAGTACAAAGGCAGTTCCTATCAGTCTTTCTGGCTTATTCCAACACGATGGTAAGATCACATCTGCAGAGGACAAACACACAGAAGGATATTGCATAGACTATTTGCAGAGTAGTTCAAGGTGTTGCTTGTTCTGCAGAGAGCTCTGAGTATGACAGTCATTGTGCCTCAAATTTAACCCCCTGCATGCAACAGGGTTGCAGTTTGCAAACCTTTTCCTGTATTTGCATTTGACATTAGCAGTCTAAGCATCCCATGACGCTGCAGAAAAATTCTGTATCTATGTCAGGGATTTAGTGTGTGTCTACATAGCACTAATGTGGATTAGCAGCTGGATAATCTTAGTTGAATGTGCTTTTCCTAAGTCAATTAAACAAAACCCAAAGTACTGTGATCTAGAGAGTCAAGATCTGGAGGAGTTAAATTGCAGATGATTTGCTTTGACCAGCAGTCACAGAAAACTCCCGTACTTACAGGCTGCAGGTGGCTCAGCTGTGGGTCTGGAGGGAGCACAGTGAGAGCAGAGTGCAACAGAGTAGTGAGAAGACTGTGTGCAGTGTGTGTCTCGCTCTGTACAGCCACCTCACTCAGAAGGTGTACCTGCAGTGTGACAGCTTGGGGTAGTGACTACATGGGAGAGGAATTGTTTACAGGAACATTTTCTGGAATTATTGCATGACCATGCCACAAAATGGGCTTGCTGGCTGGCACATGACTATGTGCTGCAATCAGAAGTGGTGCTGACAGAGAACAGGCTGCTTGGGCACTATCCCAGCCTGTAGATAACTGTCTGGGATTCAGCCAGGGCTCACAGTTCTTGGCAGGGTGCCATACTCCTTGCCAACATTTCCCACGCAAAGGTGGGAAGGGCTGCCCTTTACTCCAGGTTTCCACAGTCAGCTTGTACATACAGAACCTACTTAACGCTTTGGTTTGTGGCAAGAGCATATGCTGGCAAATGAGCTGCTTCCCAAATAGTCCTAGGTGTGTGGAAATACGTCAGGTGAGCGGGGACAGGATGGGAGCCTAGCTGCTGGCACTTGGCACTCATCTCAGTTACGTATTAAGAAAGGGAAGGATCCCTGACTGTTGCTCTGCCTCCAGTATTGACTCTTCTCTGGCAGGCAAGCGTGTGTCCGTGTGCTCTGAAATACTCTGTCTTGTGCAGCATGTTGCATGGGAGGCACTGACCTAATTAAAAGGAACCATTCCAGGTTAGGAGCTGCCAGTTTATGGCCTGCAAGAGGTCCCTTCTTGTGTGAAGGAACAGCTTGCAGCTCATCTCTGTTTTGCTAATCTAATTTAGTTAATCTTGCACTTTTGAGGGAGTTTCTTCCCACTCGTGGACCTGAAGAGGTGGGTGTGTGAAGCTCACTTTGATTCTTTTTCTGTCTGCCATTAGATGTCTGTGGCAGAGACAGCGACTTGAAGACTGGCTGTATCTCATCTCCACTAACCATGTCAGCTTTGCTGCTGTTGTCCGGCTGCTTCCCGAGACTCCGTGCTGCCCTCACTCCTAGCCAGCCTCTGGCATGCCTGTCATGTATTGCAGGCGTGCTGTTCCTAAAGACTTGGGAACTGGTTCTGGTGTCCCAGCAGCTCCAGCTTGTTCCAAGGGCCTCACTTGACGCTACTTGAAGCTCTTTTGAGGCCTCTGCAGTAAGACTTTACAGGAAGCGTTCAGGGTAGAAATTACAGGAAGACTTTCAGCTCTAGAACTGACTGGATTGCATTGGGGTGCAGTCACCCCAGACATCTTGTACTGATCACAAGCCAAGCTCAGCTCTTAGGAAGCTCTGCTGCCATTGCAGTGTGGACACAAAATTTTCCAATGGTGTGTCTTCCCAGGCCTGACCCCTGCTGTCTCTTAAGGCTCTTCAAGATGCTTATTGATTGTGATGTTTCCTCAGGAGCCTCCCTTGAGAAAGCTTTGGGGAGAGAGGAGAAGGTCTGCAACAGTATCTTAGCTCTGCTGGTCAGGCTCAGATCTCTGAGCCAGAAAAGAAATTACCTAGACTCATTGCAGAGTCAATAGTTTATTCAGTTAATCGACAAGTGTTTATTCTGATGCCTGGAGGCAACACACAGAAGTGACTGCCTTGAACTCCTAGACCCCAGTGTTGTTGCATTAGATGAAACCTTACGCAGTTTGAACAGCTGCTTGACAGGGACATGGTTGGGGACCCCAGGAAGGGCTGGAGGACCAGAGAGTCACTGAGTCAGTCTTGCAGGAGATGCACAGTGCTTTTATCAGCCTGTCCATAGCAGAATTCAAGAGAAAACTTGTTCCACCTCCAAGAGGTGGTGGAAGAGCAGGATAATCTTAGCTGACTACCATGGAAGGTGACCAGCAGCTGGACGCTGGGGCCATACACCCAAAGCAAAAAATCGTTTTCTGTTCATCTTCTCTGACACAGACTTATCTGACTTGTGTGGTTGATATTGGGCAGACAGACAGACATTTTTGCTGTCTCTAATGCCATGGATCATGGCTTGCCATATTGGCAGAGTCCCCTGAGCAGGCTCCAGGTATTACTCTCCCTTTGCAAGAGCTGCAAAACTCTGCTCTCAAAACTCTTCACCTGAAGATCCTGCTATAGTCCAGGCCCCTCCTCTGCCAGTCATGCTTACCCTCTCCAAAACTTTTGTTTCTGTCTGGCCACAAACCTGCCCTCTGTTCAGCAACTCATTACTTTTTCTGGCAGAATCCTGTCTCTGCCTACTTTCAGCCTGAGCCTATTGCCTACAGACCTCTTTACTCCTTTAGCTCAATTTCTTGTCACTATGTGTGACACTCCTGTTTTTTCTGTCTGGCTGTGCTGTGCTCTCAGGGAGGTGACATCTTCCTCTTCACTCTGCACTGAAGCAGCATTCCTCCATGCTTCTCCCTGGCATCCTGCACTGTTCCCACTGTGCTCCCATCATGGCACTGTGCTGTGGGCCCAAACACTCTGCCTGCTCTCCTTCACACTGACTTCCTCCACTTTATCTTCCAAAGGCATGGAGAGAAGTAGATGTCACTGAACAGCTGCTCTGCTTCCTTTAAAAATTCCTTGCTTTCCAGGGAAGGTTATCCCTGTCTAATCTCCTGAAGTTTTTTTTAAAAGTATGTGCTTCGCTTTTGCTTTCTGTGAAGTGCCCTCATTCTTACTTTGGCATTATGTACCCCAGGAAAAATACCATTTTGCAAGACAGGATTCTCCCAATACTCTGACCCTCACTCCTCAGTTCATTGAGCAGCCAAAGAGCAAGATCTGTGTGAGACAGGTGAAGCTGTGCTCCTCCTGATTTCTGCTGTCATGTCCTTTCAGAGCCTGAGCTGCCAGACACAGGGGTATTACCCCCAAACTGCAGCCATGATGGGAAGTTGATGTGCAGGGAATTGTGTGACTCCCTTTCTGTGCTTGCACAGCCAGCTCAGGACCACATTTCACACTGCTCAAACTTGGCTATATTGATCAGACTAATTAAATGGCAGGCCTGGAATTAGATTGAGATTGCAAATAGGTTTCCTGCTGTGCATCTCTTCCCACCCTTGCCTTTCAGTCTAGCTCAGGTCCTTCTTGCTGTGGGAGAGCCTGTCTTTCTGGCTGTTCTCCTGGTCCCTTGGGGAGCAGCTGCAGTGCGCCACTGCTATTCTTAGCTGTGAAGACAGCGTGCAAGTACCTGGCCCAGCAGAGCTGGAGCACTGCTCTCTGCCCAGCAGAACTCAGATAAATTATCCAGAAGATCTTGGTAGTGTGTAATTGAGCAGCTCTGCCACAGGCTGTGCTTCCAGCTATGTACACTCTGCTGTGCAGCAAGGCTTAATAATTGCTTGCTCCCTTGGAAGCCGAGAGCTCTGGGTTTGTCTCAAGTGATTGTGCCCTCTTCTCTGAGATTTTGGAGGTACTCCTCAGATTCATTTAGCATGTTTCATGCTTCTTTCTTTCCTGGTGGGAGATTGCATGCATCAAACAATTATCCTTCCTTGGCTATTTAGCCTGCCCTAAAGATGTTTTGTCACCTCATTTCTGGCACAGCCCTTTCTTTAACACAGAAATGAAGAGACGTTCAGGTGCTGGGTATAGGAGTCCTGGGTACGCCTTGAGCATTGGCTCTGTTCAGATCTGGTGGTAATGGCTCAGGAGTGATCTGCTTTCTAACTGCTGCCAGGACAATGATCTGTAAGTCTTTCCCAGCACTAACCAAGTCACAGCCTTGACTTGCCCTGCTGCCCTGGGATGTGCTACAACAAGCAACAGGGGAATGTCCCTTGTATAGCACAGCTTTCACATCTGTGAAGGATTCAGGGCGGGATGTGCTGTTCCATCTCACTAATGGGTTTCTCAGTTCTGCATGGCCATCTGCTTTGTGTTGGCTCTCTCCAGTCCAGCTCCTGGTGTGCTCCTGCTGCTTTGCTGGCCGCAGCCAGCTCGGTTCTCCCTTCACTTTCAAAGGAAAAGCTTGGTCTGGGGCCCAGCCCGAGCTGCATGTTGCACCCTGGTCCCTGAGTGTCAACAGTGCTGGCACAGGCGCTGCTGGCCGCCCTCCCAGCAGGTCCCTGGCAGCAGCGCCAGTGAAAAGCCTGTGGCTGAATGATCTGACTGATAGCGCCGTCTCCCTCTCTCTCTGCCCCAGATCGGCGGACCATTCTCTGCCCGGATCTTCCGTTTCCACAGACTTTGGCAGCTGGCAGATGGTGACAGGGTGTGGCAGTATTCGGGAGCAGGCAATCCTGAACGCAGACGCCTCTCTCCCTTGCAGCTTCCCGGATGAGTTCTCTAGCACTTGCCTGTAAGTGTCTGAAATGCAGGATCTCTCCTTGGGTCTCTTGGCTGCCTGCGAGCACTGCAACTTTATCACTCTGGCACTTTTGGAGAAGCCTGGGAGCCCATAACAGACTGTTCCATCTTCTCTGCCTTGATGTTTTCTGTCCACAAACTCAGTCCCCGAGCACTCTGCTTATGCTGAACACGGAAAGAAAACGGCACTTTCTCTGCCTAATGATAGGGGAGCTCTTTGCTTCCTCTTCTTCCTAGAAGAGGTTTTTCTCTCTTCCTCAAAGATGCTGAATTTGGGCATAATTGAGTGCAGTTGAGGATTTATGTTTGTCAGGACAGGACTGGTAACCCAGATTTCTTGCTTTTCGATTTTGCTCACCTACATCTCCCCACTGGGGTCAGATCCTTGCTGGAGTAAGAGAAGGACTTTCCTTCTGTAACCCAAATTTTTTCTGGCCTTGTGCAGCATCATTTGCAGGTGCTGTGCCTGGCCAGCGTAGAGCCACAGAGACTCTGTGTCCTGCCACATCCTGCCATGTGAAACAGCTGGGAGGCAAATGTTCCTCCCCAAATAGAAATCCACCTCTGGAAACTTGAAAGACTGGAGATGCGCTTTAATTGCTGTTAGAGGAGAACCTTGGTTTGTGCCTTCAGGCTGCAAACTCTCCATCAAGAAACTGAAATGGCAGACAGGGGCTGCTGCTAGCAAGCAATACTAGAGCTGTGCTGCCAGATGCTCAGTCCCTTACTGAGATCTGAGTACATGCTTTGGAGGCAGAGGGCAAGCAACATGACAACGCGTGGCTCCTGTGAGACAGGCTGCCTGTCCTGGCTCTGTCTCGTGTGGCTGCGTGCTGTGCTGCTGAACAGAGCAGAGCAGCTGCCTTCAAGTTACGGTGAAGCTACAAGATCCATGAATTGACAGATCAAAACATTGCAAGAGATGTCGGACATGGCTTGGCCAGGATTTGTTCTCCTTTCCTGAGGACACACTGAGCTGCTCCTGCAGTAGTTTGGAGATGGGCGAGGGAGAAGGGACTGAAGGATGGGCATCCATGAATAGTGACTGCTTTACTGTGTCCTGAGCCTGGCTGTGCTTGGTCACTGCTGATCACCAGCAAGTTGTTGATGCCCTTGGTATTGGATCCGATGTCAGAATATCTGATTCAGTAGAGAAACATGAATCAAAGTTGATATGCTTATGCAGTTTAGAGAATGACTGCTTGGGGCAGTGGATTCAAAAGGAGGAGAACAGTGGTGATGTTTCTCCTGTGGGTGCTCTGCCCTGTTCAGATGTTCATTAAAGCTGCAAGTTGCTTGGGGGCTGGAGACTGCTCAACTGAAGGTGCTGGGACCAGGCACTGCGTTGAAAGGATGAAGAGTTCCCAGCAGTGTTGTGTTGAGCTTAACCCAGAGCCTCCATCCTCTCTCTGCTCTGCATCAGCCCTGTTTGCTCAGAACTCCATTGTGGTTTTATCCCAGTTTTTGCAGCCTGACACAGTAGGATTTTTTTTTTTTTTAATTCCATTTAAGTTCCCACTTTGCATCTTCACTGGCAGCAGCTCGATTGGAGGTATGCTTTTCACAGCCTACTTCTTGTGCTTGTGTGGGGCTTGTCAGGGCTTACTTCGAGCTGGGGCTTTGACAGCCTCCTCTCATCCCGCACCCCAAGCTGCAGGCAAGCGGGCAGGCTGTAGGAAGTGTAGCGGGGCAGAGTGCCGTGGATTTGGCAGGGAAGCACGACCTGCCTCCGCGGTGAATAGTTCAGGGTGAAATGCTGCAGCCAGTCTGCAGGGCTTGGTGTGGAGCAGTGGCTGGCTGCTTGACCCTGTGCCTTGGAGTGTCTCACTCCATGAAACAAACCAAAAAACCCAAATACAAAATCTGCCCTGTAAAGAGGTGTGAGAGCCACAAGACATGGGACCTAACTGCTGCACGCCCTCGCTTACCTCTGCGTGTGACATCTGAGATCGCTGTACTCGGGTGCAAGTAAGTCCTGCCTTCACGGAGTTTATTTTAAATGCTAGCAGGTTTGCGAGTTCCACGTCCTAATTAGGTTGCCAAAAAGCATCGCTAATGTGTTTAGATATGTTGTTGCCTTTTTTTGCCCTCTGGCTTCTCTTTATTATCAGACACAGTAAACAGCGGCCTGGTTGGCTGCCTCGGCATCGCTTGCTGTTTATAGGCCTCCCACCATATCCTCTTGCTGCTGTTTCCGGACCGAAGCTGTTGGCTGTGGGTGGTTAACACTTCCATTCAGATGAGCTGTGCCAATTTATAGCCAGCCCAGGCGCTGGAAGATTAAAGAGAATTTTTTATCGGGAAGGTTCGCACTGTGCCCTTGGAGTGACCTTTGAGGAATGTCTTAATCTCTCTGGGAACCACTGGCATGTTGCAGAGGCACCACAGCGAGGATCATTTTAGGCAGGAGAGCTTGGAACAGCTGCCTCTGGGCCCCAGTCATGCTTTCCCCTGCTCCCTCAGCTCAAGTCTCGCCTAGCCTTCTGCTGTTTCGCCCCTGTCCCTAACCAGGTGTGTGGATCAGCAGGAGAGGAGAGTATGTCCCATGGGAAGTCATGCCCTACTCTGCTCCTGTTTGCAGAGAGCAGCCATGCTCAGGAGCAGAAGTAAAGCGCTGCTCAGCTCTCTTCCTATGGCTAGCGTGTTCCTTGGGGCTTTTGTCACCTTGTCTGCTCCCTTTCATCCCTCCTTCCACAGAGCTGTCTATGCTGGCACAAGCACACGAGGCTGAGGCTGCTGCAAGTGAGGGATGGTTGCAAATAGGTTGGAAACGACTGTCCAGGCACAGCACATGTGGACAGGCTTCATTTCTGTGAGGGGGGAGGAAGCTGGCACAGGGACTCATGTCAGCACCCACTTGTCCAAAGCACCACTTTGTTTATGGACTCCAGCCTTATGAGCACCACGGTGGTGGGAGAAACAGGGACAGTGTATGAAGGAGGAAACTCCGTGGGGAGCAGGAGACAAGCTGCAAGTGGCTCCGTGGGTTGGATGAGGAGGCAGTGGCACCAGCTGCCACTAGTACTGTGGACAGAGCCTTTTGGGGCTTGTGCTGCCTTAGCCACTGCAGCCCGTTGAGCAGCACAGCCCTATGTTAGGAGTGAGAGCTGGGATGTGGAGAGGGATGGTTGCAGTCACTGACCTCCCCTTCTCTCTCCTAGACTGGTGTCAGCAAGTGACCGTGAGTCCCGTCTGGAGGAAGTGCGTTCTGCCTTTCTGGCAAGCTACAGCCGGACCATCGGCCTAAAGGCCGTGCCCCCCAGCCCCTCAGGGGCCATCGGTGGCCTCCTCGAGCAGTTCGTGAGGGGCGTGGGACTGAGAGGCAGCAGCACCCTCTGAACACACAGCGTTCCCAAGACCACTGCCTGGAAAACTGGGGCTGGCGCGTCCCCCAGCAGCGTCCTGGGACGCTCTTGGTGCGGGCACCTGCTGCGCCCAGCGCCCGCCGCCATCCCCCCCCTGCCTGGGGCTGGGGGGTGCGGGGTCTTCGGCGAGTCTGCAGTAAATGACCCGAGCTGTGCCCTCTCCTGCC
>WEIU01024048.1:785225-796696 GCA_013389925.1 Aegithalos caudatus
TGGCCCCCCGCGGCCCCGCCATGGGCGTAGATTTCGACGTGAAGACCTTCTGCCACAACCTGCGGGCCACCAAGCCGCCCTACGAGTGCCCGGTGGGCACCTGCCGCAAGATCTACAAGAGCTATAGCGGGATCGAGTACCACCTGTACCACTATGACCACGACAACCCGCCCCTGCCCCAGCACACCCCCCTGCGCAAGCACAAGAAGAAGGGGCGCCAGGCCCGCGCCGCCAACAAGCAGTCGCCCAGCCCCTCCGAGACCTCCCAGTCGCCCGGCCGAGAGGTGATGACCTACGCCCAGGCCCAGCGCATGGTGGAGGTGGACCTGCATGGCCGCGTTCACCGCATCAGCATCTTCGATAATCTCGACGTGGTGTCCGAGGACGAGGATGTTCCCGAAGAGGTGCCCGAGAATGGGAGCAATAAGGAGAACACGGAGACGCAGAGCGTCCCGCCCAAATCTGGGAAGCACAAGAACAAGGAGAAGCGCAAGGACTCCAACCACCATCACCACAATGCTTCGGCCAGCACTACCCCCAAGCTGCCCGAGGTGGTGTACCGAGAGCTGGAGCAGGACACCCCTGACGCCCCACCTCGTCCCACCTCATACTACAGGTATTGTCTGTGGCTGGGTACAAGGAGACTCCTAGGCTCATGCCCTGGGTTTGGAGGTGGAATTGGCCCCACTCTCTTCAAGTGGCTTGCCCCATGGCTTCTGGAAATGGCCTCTGTCTTCCTCTCCCAGGTCTCACAGAATTGTCTGTTCCATGGCTTCAGGCTTCTGGGGCTCTGCCTGGTGTCACATCACAGTTCTGAGGGGTCTGTGCATCTACAGAGCTCTCAGCTGCTTCTTAGGTCATTGCCAGCTGTTTGATTCCAGTGCTCTTTCCTTGCTAGAACAGCACATAAAATCAAAACAAACCCAAATGTGTCCTTTTGCCTCTCCCTTGTTTGGAGGTGTGCTAGGGTATTTTCAGAGCCCTTCAGCACCAAGGTGTACCTGTAGGATCTGTCTGTGGGCGTAATTCTTAATTTTTATCCTACAGTACTCTGTGAGAGGCTCGGTGGATGCAGTGGTCCCAGTTAATTCCTCAGGCAGGAGTTAACAGAGCCCCCTAACCAGAATTAATGAAACATGGTGCCTCCATGCATGGTTATTGTGTCTTGGTTGTGAGGCTGCTGCCTCCAGAGCACTGGCACTTGCTGGGTGGCCCATGCAGGCCCTCTCCTTGCACTGATGAGTCTTCCAAGGCCTGACTTTGATCCTTAGACCAGTGTTTTGTCTCCAAGATGCTGTTGTGCTGCTGTGCTAGTCAGGGTACAGCAGCACCTCCTGCTTCTGCACATTCCTGCCTTGTTCATGTTTCTTTATTTTGATTTATGGCTCAGCTGGAGTATTTGAACATTCCCTAAGTCACAGACAAATCCTGGAGTTGGGGCTCATCAGCTCCAGTGGTGTCAAACGTGCCCTTAATTTCCCACGCTGTCCTTCCAGGTATATTGAGAAGTCCGCGGAGGAGCTGGATGAGGAGGTGGAGTACGACATGGATGAGGAGGATTACATCTGGCTGGACATCATGAACGAGAGGAGGAAGAACGAAGGCGTGAGTCCTATTCCCCAGGAGATCTTTGAGTACCTGATGGACCGGCTGGAGAAGGAGTCCTACTTCGAGAGCCACAACAAGGGGGACCCAAACGCCTTGGTGGATGAGGATGCCGTCTGCTGCATCTGCAACGATGGGGAGTGTCAGAATAGCAACGTCATCCTCTTCTGCGACATGTGCAACCTGGCTGTGCACCAGGAGTGCTATGGGGTGCCCTACATCCCTGAGGGACAGTGGCTCTGCAGACGGTGCCTGCAGTCACCCTCACGCGCCGTGGACTGCGCCCTCTGCCCAAACAAGGGAGGGGCCTTCAAGCAGACGGACGATGGGCGCTGGGCACACGTGGTCTGTGCCCTCTGGATCCCCGAGGTGTGCTTTGCCAACACCGTCTTCCTGGAGCCCATTGACAGCATCGAGCACATCCCACCCGCACGCTGGAAGCTGACCTGTTACATTTGCAAGCAGCGTGGCTCCGGGGCTTGCATCCAGTGTCACAAAGCCAATTGCTACACTGCCTTCCACGTCACCTGCGCCCAGCAGGCCGGGCTGTACATGAAGATGGAGCCCGTCCGGGAGACGGGTGCCAACGGTACCTCCTTCAGTGTGCGCAAAACCGCCTACTGCGACATCCACACGCCGCCGGGTTCCGTGCGCAGGCTTCCCGCCCTCTCCCACAGTGAGGGGGAGGAGGAGGATGAGGAGGAAGAGGAGGAGGGGAAGGGTTGGAGTTCTGAGAAAGTCAAAAAAGCAAAGGCCAAATCTAGGATCAAGATGAAGAAGGCGCGGAAGATCCTGGCAGAGAAACGAGCTGCAGCGCCTGTGGTTTCTGTGCCCTGCATCCCCCCCCACAGGTATGACCCTCCATGGACTGGGGAGAAATTTCTCCTTTCCTCTGTGCTTTGTGTCCTGCTTTCCATGTAGGCATTATCCTGTTCCTCTTCTTAGCTTTTTGCACAGGTGCTTCTCAATTTTTGCCACAGAGGGCTCTGGTGGTTTCCTCTGGGAGTCCTGCAGAGACATGGGGCCATGCACTGCCCTGCAAAGGTGTCTGGGTCCTTGGCAGGGCAGGAAATAGCTGCTCTTAATTTAACAGTAGAGAATGAACTTGGCTAGATGTGACAGGGAGCAGCTGGAGGTTTCCAGCACTCCTTTCCTGTTGTGCTGACCTCAGGCACTGGAGTAAACGAGGCGGGGAGAAGGGAATTGCTCTCCTTTCTGCCTTTTCTGTTTTCTCCTGAGGATGCGTCAGGCAAACGACAGAAGTGTAGGAGTGATTCAGGCCTGGGAAACTTGCTAATCCTGGGGTTGTTTTGGCTCTGGAGCAGAGAGGTCTGGGGTCGGGATCCTTGTGCTCTGCTGAGCAGAGCTCATCCACCCCAGCAGCCACGTACTACTTGCTGGGCTTCCTCGGTGCTCTCTGCCAGGCACAGCAGCAGCTGCTCCTTCTGGGCGCTGCCTGTTGGAGCAGGGCCGGGCAGCCGCGGGTGCTGAAAGCTCTCTGTGAGGAGGGGTGGCTGGAGAGCAGCAGGACTCCTGCCTGCCAAGGAACACCGCGGTCCTAAGGCTGACTCCCCAGCATGAGGCCTGGCCTTGTTAGATTGTTGCACTGGCGTGCAAATCCAGAAAGAGAGCACCTAAAAACCTTGCCAGAATTTGTGAGTATAGTTTATAGTTTATAGCTCCAGATGTCCTCAGCAGCATGTAAAAGCACATAAGGGCATCATAGGATGTTTTTGGATTACATTGTCACCCTGCAACAGATGACACTCAGTTGAAGCACAGGTTGGGCATGGAAGCGTTTGCGTTTGTGGTGGTGAGCCATCAATCCTGAGCTGCTGAGCTCTCCTCCTTCCTGTGGCAGGAGCTGTGCTGGGGCTGTGACCATAGGACACTGTCAAAACCCTCAGACCTTCAAGACCTGTTTCCTGTGCAGTTGGAAAGGAGCCTGTGGAAGCCATGGGCTATGCTCTGTGGGCAGCGTTCTGGTGACTTGGGGAGGCAGGTCTGCCTCAAGGCTGCTGGCTTTTTGCCATGGTCTGCTTGTGTCCCAAGCTTACGATTTTGCTCACTCAGGGCTTGCTCCCTAGCTAGAACCTCTTTTCTAATGTGTGGACATGTTGGCAGGCAGTTTGTAGGGTCTTGCTGCTGTCATGCTCACAGCAAAACCCACACTGAGCTGGAAACTGTTAACCTCTCCCCAGGCCTTCCTGTTGGGATTAATTATTCTTCAGAGGTTGTTGCCAGAATGCCACATGTCTTCCTGTGGGAGCTGTGCTTGGCCAGTGATGGCATATGAGGCTGCTGTCCCGTCTCTTCAGCTGAGGCAGATTGGTTCATCCCTTGGGGAGAGCTGTCCCTGGGAGGTGGGGAGATGCTGAGGGTTCATCCCTTTGTCTCTCTACTAGCAGAGTATCTCTGTCCAACCTTGCTGAACAAGGCTGTCCCAGCCCCTCCAGACTATCTGCTGTTGTAGGAAGTAAGCAATCCCTTTTGTGGTGTTTTGGGCTGTTTAGGATAGTCTTGGATGGGACCTCTGTTGTACTCCAGCCTCCTGCTCCCTCCTTGTGCTTTGCCAGGGTTTGAGTTTCTCTGGTAATATTTAGCCAGACCCCCCTGTCAGAGCAAGTGGCCCTCAGCCAGGTAAATAATGATTTTAGGGTAGTAGCACCATAACACTCTTGATCTCAGGGACTGTGGGAGCTGTTAAGGGTCCAGCCCCCAGTGTGGCTGTTTTGCATCCCAACCAGGCTTTGCCCAAAAGTTGATAGGATGTTGAAAGGAAAAATGTGTTATGGAGAGGCATATTTCCTTCTGTCCTCTGTTGTGCCTACCCTGTGTTACTTGGTGTTACAAGGGTGGCCTTGCTGCTACATGTCCCTAAGCAGGGCTTCTGCAGCAGCCAGGCTTGTCTCGTTGATGGACTCTGTGGCTCCTCTCCTTTCCTCAGGCTCAGTAAGATTACAAACCGTTTAACCATCCAGAGGAAGAGCCAGTTCATGCAGAGGCTGCACAGCTACTGGACTCTGAAGAGACAGTCCCGCAATGGTGTTCCCCTGCTCCGCCGCCTTCAGACACACTTGCAGTCCCAGAGAAACTGCGACCAGGTAAGGGCTGCTTGTTGAGGGGCTGCAGGGAGCCCTGGCTGTGTGCGTGCTTCCTGCGCCTTTGGAGCTGTGGGCTCGGAGCCTTTGCCGCATGCGATGCCTGCAGGTGCAGAATGGGTCTCGGGGGTATGAGCTTTCACACGAGGAATGGGCAGCCCCAGCTGCTTTTGCTGCTTCATCTTCTCCTCCACTCTCAGTGTTCAGAGAATTGCCAGGCAGCGGTGCCACTGGCAGCCTGCCATCAGAAGGGAATCCTGCCCTCTCAGGCTGCCACGCTGAAGGTAGTTCCTTTCTTGTGCCTGCATTTAGCCAGTGGTGATGGCAAACCTGTCAGAATTGGCTCTAGTATGAGGCTGCTGCGTCAGGCAGTGTTGAGAGAGTTGGCCAGGGATCTCCAGAAACAGTCTGGAATGAACCAAGGCCTCGGCTCCAGTTTCTGATAGTGCTTCCAGCCCACAGTCAGCACTTAACAGATGTGAAGTCTGGTGCCAGAGAGGAAGATTTTTCTTCTGGCTCCCCATCTGAGCTGTAAATCTTCCTTTCTGAGCCCTTTGATGACTGATTCGGCAGGAGTTTCTCCTGCCTTTGTCCACTCATTGTTTTTGCTGGAGAAGAGTTGAGACTGCTTCTGCTCAGTTTTGGCTATGGCAGGATAAAAGCTTTAAAGTTTTTTGGTGCTCCAGAAATGAAAGCAACCAGAGCTGTGTTCCCTTTTTAACCTGTTGCACTCTGTCAGAACTGTGAGCAGCAACACAGACCTCTTGGGCAGCTGCAGGCAGTCAGGCAGTCATGTTAGGAAGAGTGTTTCCAGAGGCTCAGGATGTGCACCTCCAGACATCCTAAGGGCTTGGGGACCAAGAGGCAGGTAATTAGCTCCCATCAGAGGTGAGACTGGTCCCAAATCACCTGCCTAGGTTACAAGAAAGGAGCTGTGACCTTTGCTACACCAGTGGGTCAGACATGATGGTTCCCTTTGCCAGGGAAGAGCCCCAGCACACAGTCAGGAAGGTGGAGATGGGAGCACATCTTCTGTCAGCTCATGGTCTCTGATGTTCCCACAGAGAGACACTGAGGATAAGAACTGGGCCCTGAAGGAACAGCTGAAGTCATGGCAGCGCCTGCGCCATGACCTCGAGCGTGCGCGCTTGCTGGTGGAACTGATACGCAAGCGGGAGAAGCTCAAGAGAGAGACGGTAACGATTGCCCCTCCTTGGGAGCCGCTGGGGTGGGCATCAGCAGGGGCTCCTTAGAGTGCTGTAGGTGTGCCAGGCTCTGCTCCCATGGCTCCGAGCAAAGGTGGCTGCTCTGCAAGGCACAGGAGGGACGCACAGGTGCCAGAGCCAGTGTTGCACCTCTACTCCCCAGAAGTGGGGGTGAGGGGCGGTCCGTACCCCTCAGCAAGGGGAGGGGAAGGGTTCTGCAGGGCTGCACTGCTGCTCCCTGGGGACAGTTTCCACTGCCTGGCTGGGGCCAGGGGCTCAGCCCCGCTCTGTTCCTTTGTTTCAGATCAAAGTGCAGCAGGTGGCACTGGAAATGCAGCTGACCCCCTTCCTCATCCTCCTCCGCAAGACACTTGAGCAGCTGCAGGAGAAAGACACGGGCAACATCTTCAGTGAGCCGGTCCCTCTGTCTGAGGTAACAGAAATCTACGAAGTAAGAACCCCTTCCCCAGATTTCTACTTCACTCAAACCTGTCCCTTGCTCGTGCCAAGGGCTGCCCAGGGTGTGCTCTGGTCCAGAAGATCCCTGAGCAGCCTGGTGTTGGCTCATACATCCAAGCACCACTCCCTCACCCGAGGGGGCTGTACAGCAGTGCCCCTCCTGGGTGAGCCGAATGCAGAACAGCTGAGCTGGTGACAGCTGGGGCACAGCACTTAGCTCTTCCTCTGTGTGTGTTATTGGTGACACTCCAGGGTCTGTGAGCAGTTGGGGATTCCCATTGGGAAAGGCAAAGTGCCAGCCCTTAGCAGTTGGCATACTCTCTCACCTGTCCTCTTGTGAAGGCCTCTGCTGTATGACTGAGCACAGCACAGAGATGGGTTTGACCCTTAAATTGTCACTGCTGCAGGCAGGGGAGATAATTCCTGAGACTGTCACTGAGTCCCTGCCTGGGAACATGGTGAAAGTCCACATGGTCTCTGCAAGGTTCTGGCAGCAGGTCAGCATGGAGGCATCTTAGCAGATGGGGAGGAAGGCTGCACCATCTCACCTGCAGCCAGTGCTGCCGCCTGGACGGCTCTGTTTTATCTTTCTGCACTCACCCCCACCCCTGGGGCTGCACTTGTAGCTCCCTCTCCAGGGAATAATGTGTAGCATACTGGATCCCAGCTGCCTGCAGGCAGGAGTTGAGGCTGGCATGTGTGCTGGAGCCATAAAAATGCTTTGGAGTGCATATCTGCTCTAACAGGTTGAGCACAGCACATGGGCTTCCTAGTCTGGAGGCGTTGCTGTTCCTCGAGCTGCAAAAGCAGACGGCATCTCCAATGTGCATTTGGGCAGAGCACAGGGAGTGATACCTGATTCCTCTAACAACTGTTTTCTTGGAGCAGGTACTGCTAACTGTGTCTCCTGGGCTCTTAACTCTGGCTCTTTCCTCATGCAGGTCCCAGACTACCTGGATCACATCAAGAAGCCAATGGATTTTCAGACAATGAAACAAAATCTAGAAGCTTATCGCTATCTGAATTTCGATGACTTTGAGGAGGATTTCAACCTGATTATTAACAACTGTCTGAAATACAATGCCAAAGACACGATCTTCTACCGGGCAGCCATCCGTCTGCGGGAGCAGGGAGGTGCCGTGCTCCGGCAGGCTCGCCGGCAGGCAGAGAAGATGGGCATTGACTTCGAGACAGGCATGCACTTCCCTCACTGTGTCACAGTGGAAGAGGCTCAGATCCAAGACATTGAGGATGGTGGGTACTCATTCCCTGTCCTGGAGTGTGAGGGCGACTCAAGAGGTAAAGCCTGGGCAACGTCAAGGCACCCAAGAGTCTGAGCTACCTCTTCTGGGAGATTAAGTCAGAGTCTGGGCTGTGTGTCCCCACTCCCTGGAGAGCTGGTGGTTTTGCTAGCCATGTACTTATCAACCCCATTAAGTTGGTTCTAGGCAGTGTATACTTTCTTTCCTGTTGCGTCCTTGTTCCAGACAATGTGAACCCTGGTATTCTCCACACTGCTGATCAGCCTGCTTTCCCCAGTAATCCCAGCTGGCTGGCTTCCCACAGGATTCCTTCTTCTTGGTCTTTTAGGGTAACTTTCCTAAAGGGTTTACGGGTGTTTGATGCCCATGTCAGCTCCTTCTCCCCTGCAGGGAACCTGTATTGCCTCATGCCCTTTCAGGTAGAGGAGCTCCAATGAGTTCCCAATTTCTTTCATCCGTCTTCTCTTTGTTTCCCCAGAAGATGTGCGGCTGCTGCTCTCGGAGAATCAGAAGCACCTGCCCTTGGAGGAGCAGCTGAAGATCCTGCTGGAACGGCTGGATGAGGTGAACGCTGGCAAGCAGAGCATAGGACGGTCCCGCCGGGCCAAGATGATCAAGAAGGAGATCACAGTCCTCCGGCGGAAACTCGCACACCCGCGGGACCTGGGCCGGGATGGGCTGGAGCGGCACAGCTCCTCTGCCAGGGGAGTCCTGCAATCCCACAACCCCTGCGAGAAGGATCTGCAGACAGACAGTGCTGCAGAGGAGAGCAGCAGCCAGGAGACTGGCAAAGGTAACGCTCCCTCCAGAACTGCCAGTCTGGGTAGACATGGAGAGCTGCCTCTGGACAGGCCTGTCTGGGGAGAGGCTGCCCTGGCAGGTGCCTCCTGAGGCAGGACAACTGTGTGGGCAGCTCCCCACACACACCTTGTTCTTTACTCCTCCAGGGGAATGAGGCAGTGTCCTCTTGTGGGACAAGAGTTCCTTATCCTGCATCCCCCTGTGGGGACTCCTAGTTTCCTGTAGTGCCTCCCTTATGGGTGGATGCTGAGTATGATGTCTGTGCCTCCCCAGGCTCCCTCCCAGCATGCTCACTGGGTAGTCTGTAGTGAGTTGTGCCAGCCAGGCAGGGGGGGGTTGGATGAAGGAGGCCACATCCTGTGTCTGGTATAGCCAGAGTCTGGTGTATGTTTGCCCCTGAGGAGGGTTGGCAGGTTGCTGGTGTTCACAGCTGCAGTCAGAACTCACTTGGAAAATTAATCTTGCCAGTTGAAGAACTGGAATGCCGTTCCAGAGACTGACAGTTCCAGCTTTGTGATATGGGGCATGAGGTGTATTGTTTCCTCCTGACAGAACCTGCCAGCTTGGCCATGTTGCCTGGGTTCCTAGGGACATTATGTAACAGGCTGCCTTCAGTGTCCCTTCCTGCTGGAGGGCATGAGAGGAAGTTGCAGCAGCAGTGACTGAGCCCCAAATGCTCTCCCAGGGCTGAGAGTCAAACAGGCCAGCTATCAGCTCCCTGGATGGAGATGCTGAGCTGGGCTCTGTGGGGAGCACAGCAAAAGCTCCAGGCAGAACTACCATGTGTCGCTGGGGGTTTGCTACCTCTGCATCCCAGTCCTGTCCCCTAATCACTGGGAAAAGCAGGCTTTTCCTGCAGGGGGGGAGGATCTTCTGAGATAATGTTCCCCAGAAATGAAACTGTTTCATAACACCACTGCCATGCAGTCCCTGCCATCAGGGCTGCAGCTGACACCTTCTCCTCCTTCCAGGTCTGGGTCCCAATTCTTCTTCTACCCCAGCACATGAAGTTGGCAGGAGGACCTCTGTACTCTTCTCCAAGAAGAACCCTAAAACTGCAGGCCCTCCAAAACGTCCCGGACGCCCCCCAAAGAATCGAGACAGCCAGATCACTCCTGGGCATGGGAGCAGCCCCATAGGGCCCCCCCAGCTGCCAATAATGGGGTCCTCCCAGCGGCAGAGGAAGCGAGGGCGAAGCCCGCGCCCCAGCTCCAGTTCGGACAGTGACAGTGACAAGTCCACAGAGGACGCTACCATGGGTGGGTGCAGCCGGGCAGCTGTGGCCCCGCTGGCAGCATGTGGCAGGCTCTGGTACAGTGGTAATGCTCTTTGTTGGGGTTTTTCAGACCTGCCAGCCAACGGTTTCAGCAGCGGGAACCAGCCTGTGAAGAAGAGCTTCCTGGTGTACCGCAATGACTGCAATCTTCCCCGCAGCAGCTCCGACTCGGAGTCCAGCAGCAGCAGCAGCAGCAGCGCTGCCTCAGACCGCACCAGGTACTGTCCCTGGCTCAGCTCTGCTGGCAGCGGGGCTGCCCAGGGTGGAGTGGGCAGCTCTCAGCCTTGAGTTTCTGGATGAGCACCCTGTTTGGTGGTCCCCATCTTGTTTATCCTGCAGCTCAGCTGCTAATCCCTAGAAGTCTGTGGGGTTTGTGCCTTTTTTAATTAAAACCTAAAGGTGCAAGTGTGCAGCAAAGGGCTAGTAGGAAGCATGAACTAGGGAATTCCCTTTTGGCACAGCAGCTGCTCAGTCATTGGCTTTTCCAGCAGCCAGCACCAGTAGGTTCCTGCCTGCGCCTCTAATTCGGATCAGGGCACATGTTCTGAACCTCCCAGGTGGAACAGGGTGAGGGTCTGGCTTGTACCCTGGCAGAAGCACCGTCCCACCTTGCTGTCTGGTACCCCTGCCAAGTCCTTCCTGATGCCAAGGCTGGCAGTTGGAGGCCACAAGCCCTGGTGTCCCACCATCCTGGCCTCTGGAAAAGTTTCTGGAAGCTTAACATGACTCCTACTGATGGCTCTGCTCCCTGTCTCTGCAGCACAACACCCTCCAAGCAGGGCAGAGGGAAACCCTCCTTCTCCCGAGTGAACTTCCCAGAGGACAGCAGTGAGGACACATCAGGGACAGAGAACGAGTCCTACTCCGTGGGCACGGGACGAGGTGTGGGGCATGGCAGTAAGTACTGTAGCTGCACAGCCGTGTGCCTGGCTGGCACTATCCCCTGGGGGGGACACAGCTGACTCCCTTCTCCTCCTATACAGTGGTGCGCAAGGGCATGGGGCGTGGTGCGGGGTGGCTGTCTGAGGACGAGGATTCTTCCCTGGATGCCCTGGACCTGGTGTGGGCTAAGTGCCGGGGTTACCCCTCCTACCCGGCGTTGGTGAGTACTGCCTGTCATCGGGGCCTCCGAAATCCATGTCCCCTCCTTGCAGACTGGCTCTTGGGGTCCCTGTTCTCCTCTCAGCCCTCTTCTGCTCTTTTTGCAGATCATTGACCCCAAGATGCCGCGGGAAGGCATGTTCCACCATGGTGTCCCTATCCCCGTGCCCCCCTTGGAGGTGCTGAAGCTGGGGGAGCAGATGACTCAGGAAGCACGCGAGCACCTCTACCTTGTCCTCTTCTTCGACAACAAGCGCACTTGGTAAGGCCAGGGCACCGAGGGCTTTTGGGGGGGGTCCCCAGAGACGATTGTAACCCTCAAACGAGGTGGCCCCCCGCTCTCCGCAGGCAGTGGTTGCCCCGGACGAAGCTGGTGCCTCTGGGGGTGAACCAGGATCTGGACAAAGAGAAGATGCTGGAGGGCCGCAAGTCCAACATCCGCAAGTCGGTGCAGATCGCCTACCACCGCGCCATGCAGCACCGCAACAAGGTGCAGGGCGAGCAGAGCAGCGACTCCAGCGAGAGCGACTGAGCCGGTGCCACCAGCCGCTCCCCCACCGAATCTCAGGGCAAACGGGGCTCGGTGACCCCCACCCCGTGCAGCTGGCCTGCACCCAAGGGGGAGCCGGGGGACCGGGAGGGGTGGGGCCGGTCCCCCCGT
>WEIU01024048.1:832630-864458 GCA_013389925.1 Aegithalos caudatus
GGGGCAGGCAGGGTTGCCGGAGCGAGCAGCGCGGCGGCAGCGGGCTGTGCTCGAGACTGATCCCGCGGCCGCTAGGCAGAGGGAGCGGGCAGTCGGACCCGTTAGATAAAGATGGTCTGGGGGGGGCCTACCCCAAACTTGCCCCACACTTGTCTCCCAACCGCCCGGCACGGACATGCAGCGTCCTGGCAGCCACTGGGCTGTAAGATCTTGCCAAGGTTCAAGTAATTAGTTAATCTGCTTAATTGTCCGGCTGGAAAACTGCCCACCCTGCCAGGACTTGAGCTGGCAATGGTATGGCCACGGCGTCAAAAGGTCCCTTCAGCTCAGGATTCCGTCCTGCATGGTGGTGACACCTGCACTCCAGCACCCTGCCTGCACCCCTGCTCCTCCCTGCCTGCACACCAGCAGTGCTTGAGCCGCCGCCGAAGCCATGGCAAAGTCCTGTCTTTCTGGTCAGGCCAGCAGCGACCTGTGGCACCTCAGGTGCCCATGACAGCACCTGTGTGCTGGCAGTAGCACAGAGTGCCCCACTCCTGCTCCCTGCCACCTCTCCATTCCCGGGGCACTGTGTTCACTACCAGCGCATGAGGCGTTTCTGGTACCTGATACACTCCTCTGTGGGGTCAGGAGGCTGCGGCAGCCCTTGAGCACAGGGTCCAGGAATTTGGGCAATGCCGGCATACGAGACCCCGGAAAGCAGGCAGGGCAGGCAGCTGGTCTGGGGATTAGTGCTGGGGAGGCCGCACAGGGGGAGGGTGCGTGTGATCCTGCACTGCACCATGCACTGCCAGCACTGGGCACCGCCGCAGCTGGATGGTCTCATCCTGAGGAAGGTGCAGCTGCAATGCTGAGGGTGCAGTGGGACTGTGGGAAGGGAGCTGGCTGTGCCCTAGATATCACAGTCATTGGAGCACCTTTAGCACAAGGCAGGGGCACAGCAGCCACCTCCACATCCTCGGTGCTGTCAGAGGTTTCCTCCTCTGCCAAGTGAATCACTGGCAGATGAAATGCTGAGCCTCCTGCTCTGTGCTGCTGCAGCAGCCACCTGCCTGCTGCCTTCACAGCTGGGGACACTGGTGGAGGATGTAGCCAGTTCTCTCAATCCCTGTGTCCATTGCCACCTGGCTTTTGATCACTGTTCTCCTTCTCCTGGGTTCTCCCCCAAGAAAGCTCCCAAACTCCAGTTTCAGAGTTTCATAGAAAATTGCCCCAATTAAATGCCCTCAGACAGACTGGAAAATAACTTTGCTTTTTTTTAATGACCACTGTGTGTGCTTTATGGTTCTGCCCCGTGCCCTCCCACAGTTCTTGGCTGTGCTGCAGGAGGAACCACCCTGGCACTTTTCCTAGTTGAAGGGTGGGACAAGACCCCTACAAACACTGGTACTGGCAGCGCTGTGGAGACAAAGGTCACGAGAAACCACACATACCTGCGGTATGGCTGATCTGGCAAGGAGCTTGTGACAGTGAGCTGGGAGTACAGGCTGGGAGGCAGGACCAGCTCCACCAGGGCGCAAGCAGAATGTCTGGGAAATCTGCTACCACGCAGCATGCACGCTTCCATTTTTGTCCAGCAAGGCTGGGAGAGGAGCTGCCATCGTCACAGCCATATTGGGACAAATGCTCATGTTGGCAGCTAAAACCCTGGAGGAGACCCTGCGGGGGAATAAGCAGGGGGACTGTGGTGGCACCCCGGGACTTCATCCCATTCACCAGGGAAGTTGTCCTATGCAGGGGGAGGCATTGCTGGCTGCTCTTGCTGTTACTCCTCTATCTCCAGGGATTTTGTTTTGCACTGTGCTCCAGTGTGTGCATGTGTGCGTGTGCAAGGAGCTGCAGGGATCCCCAGGGCAGCCCTGCGTTGAACCCCACGGCACTGATGTTCCATCTCGGCGTGCCAAGGAGCCAGTGCCTGCTCTGCCTCTGCACAGGGGCTTGCAGCAGATACCTCCAGGGGTCCCTCCAAGCTCAGCCATCTGCTGCTGAGCTCCCTGCATCCAGACCAGGGGCTGCACAGAGACCTGCACCCATCGTTGCCAATCCCAAAATGCACGGGGTGGCAAGTCCACCAAACAGGTTTTGCCCAGCAAAAGCCGTGCTGGGGCTGCAGGGGAGGCAGGTACACAAGGGCAATGTGAAACAAACAGCCACTGCTGCTGGCAGCCATCACCAACCCCCTCTGCTGACAGGGGGTCCCAAGGCTCTGGGGGTTCCCCATATCTGACACCCATCCCCTTCTCCTTGTTATTTAAATCACTGGACCTATGTTAAGCCAGAAGGATGAAGGGTTCCATCTTTAAACACCAGAGAAGAGCAAAAGAAAGAATTCTCCCAATTCCACAATCCAGGGGAGTTAAAACAGCTGAAGAGGAACAGGACACTGCCTCTCCCCAAACAAACAACATATTGACACTGGGCTTTGGTGAAGATGAATTTATTAAAGCCTGAAAAAAGGGATTCCAGCCATTTCCCTTGAGATGACAAAGCTGGATAATTTGAATTTGTGGCAATATGGTTTTGTCAACACCAAAATGTTCCTTTTGCTGGTAACATTTCAGATCAAAAATCAAGCGTGACACAAATGCTCGAAGCAGTGGACCTGCCCACAGCCACAGCTGGGTACCCTGAAAAAAGTTCGTCTGTGGGAATTGGGACTGTGCACCATCACATCTGCTGGATCTGTCTATCCTATCTTTGGTCTCTGAGAACCACTGCCTTTGAAAAGGGTATGTTGGAGAAGTCCTTCATCAGCCAAGAGATACAAATGACAAATAAAGTAGAAACAAAATAACTTCCTGGAATCCCTGAAAGGAGGAATTAAAGCCTCTAAGGAGAAGAGATACAATAGTGGAGGAACCTGAGACCCTGGGATTTCACTTTCCTCAGTTAAACCTGTCCCTACCCAAAGTGCACACACAACTCCTGAGACAAATCTGAACTTGACTGAAATCAACCAGAACAACACTACTCTACTAAAAACCTGAACTTTTACAGAACAAACCAAAAGAGATACTACGAGTGAGAAACAGAGTGAAGCCTCTGGCCACAGATACAGCATTATATCGATCTAGCAGAGGAGTTTCCAGGAGATCTCAGTGCCAAATCTGGCTGAGCTGACTGTCTGCTCTGCCAGCCCTCTCCTCCCTGGGACTGTCAGGTACTTCGCTGTTGTGTAAATGCTATACCAACTCAAGCCCATGGCATCTCTGCTGGGAGCAGGGAAGTAAAACAAAATACAGATCCCCTCAACTTTCCAAGCCAGGGGAAAGCCCTGCTTAGACCCCACATAGTCTCTTACAACATCTCAAACTGGGTAATAGCACTTTCAAGCATCCAGGCCCGAGTCTTGCCTCTGACAAAGCAGGTAACACACCTAGAAGAATAAACTACAACTGAAATGGTCATCCTGCACTAAGGGCTCTAAGCATGAAACAAACCCCTTCAATCAGAAGAGTCACCATCAAACAGCAAAGAGCAACTGTCTGTGTTCTGCTGAGCCAGCAGATTGACAGGATGTGATTTCTTGGAGCTTGAGGGGGTTTGGAGGCTGAAGCAGCTCATTTGCTTTATACCTGTTGTGCTACACATGGAAAGTACATGCTCCTCAGGAGAGGAATCCAAGAGATACCTTTTTACACTGGAAACATTAATTGTTTTTTTAGTTTCAAGACTTCCCTTTCTTCTGCTGGCAAGTTGTTGCAGGCTTTTATCAGAGTGTGGCACTGGTGGGAAACTCTTTGTAAGCCCCATGTGAGCACTGCTGAGGATCTGCTGATGGGGAGCTGCAAAACCCAGGTCAGAATTTTCTGAATTGAGATCAACCAAGTATCTGGGAAGGGAATTTTTTCTGGAGCTCTCCAAACCAATAATCCCATTTGCCTTTTTCTGCTTCAGCCCACTGTCAGCATATCCAGAGTGTTCACTTTTCCTCTTACTGGAGTAAGTTTTCTTTCTCCCTGTTTCTTTTTTCCAGGTCATCCTTCCTGGACTCTGTTTTGTTTTGTTCCCTACAGCTGCCTTGTTCCCTACAACTGTCTTTTCCACCGCATGGTTTGTGAACCAGTTGCTCTGTCTTTGCCCAGGTGTAGCTTTCTGTGCAGAATGGTGGAAAACTTGAGGCTGCTGCTTCTGTGACGGTGTCAGGGGTCTAAACCCTCGAGTGCATCTCCTGAATGCCTTCCTCAGTGGGGTTGGTAGAGGCATTTCCAGTGGTACAGTACAGTGCTCCTTCTCACTATTCCCAAAAAAGCATCTGCCAGCCCAGCACATGCAAGGATGGGCAGCACAGCACTGTGTCTCCAAGCTGTGTTTCACCTCCTGCAAAAAGGTGTTTTCCCTGCCACATGCTGCTGTAGCAATGGGGCTGGCTGTGTCTCCTGAGCTTGGGTTTAGGTCAGCCTTAGATGTGCCATGTCCAGTGGCCTGGTTCTTTTCAGGGGCGTCTCCGTGTTGCTGCCCCACTGTCACACAGGGGAAATGAGCCCAGCCTGAGCAGCTGCAACCTCCACTGCCTGGGCAGCATGGCCTGTGCAGGTGTTCCTCACTCAGGACACAATATTGGCACAGCCCAGGGGAGGTCTGGGAGGACTTATCTGTCATGTGAGGGGGCAGGCTGGCACCAGACACAAGTGTGTGCTGCCCAGCTGAGCTATTACATAGTTTTGGGAAGCCAAGTTCTTTACATGCTTTCAGGAACTGGTCATTCAGCTGGGCTGGCAGTGACTCCAGACTCTCTTTCAGCAGCTGGATACTGGATTTCAGATCCAAAATCTCTACATCTTTCTGGGGAAGCAGAAAGCAAAACAGAAGCAATAAAAAACACACAAAAAGGCACAATAGTAAGAAAGTTTTAGGTACCATGTATCAGTTTGGTATTGACCCAAAGATCAGCAATTTGTGACACATCCTTGTCAAATGCAATCCCTGCAGCAGGGCCTTTGGAGAAACCAGACCTGATCGTGAGGTCTCTGACAGTGAGTGCTCCATCACAGTCTGCCACAACAAGGCACTGTTGGCTTCTTCTCTCACTGACCAGGGCTTCATCAAAGCTTATAGCACTCTTAGCCAGCACTTCGGTAAAGCCTCTATCAGTATCTGGCCTAGAATTAGCATTTTAATATGTCTGTCCCCTTTCATTATAACAGGAGCAGACTGCTTTATAATCCACCATTTGAAGGCAATTTAATATTCAGTCAGTATTTTGAAGAAGCAGGAGAAATTCAGAATGAGGATTCAGAATAAAAGATTAATTTCTTCACTTACGGCTGCAAGTCTCCTCTCCATCTCCAGCAGTGCCTGCTCCATTTGGCTTTTATCTGTCAAAGCTTTCAGCACCAAGCTGCAGTGACTTTGAAGAGTATCTTCCACTAAATGGGGAAATCAATAAAAACCACATTTGGTCTTTCATTTGTAAATGTGAATAAAGTACTATCAGTACTATTGCTACTTCCTGCATGGCTTGGCATGAACCACCACACGATTCTCCTGCTGTGATCTCCCCAAACCCTGAGCAGTGATCAGTGGGGTGGATTTTTAATGCATGGCACTTGAAATTTATAAGATGCTGCACGTAGATCAAACCTCATTTATGCGCTCTGTTAATGTGGCAGCTAGAGAAGAGAGGCTGTGCAAAGCTGCAGAATTTGGTAGGCTGAATGCAGGGAAGGCTGAGGTTTGGTTGTCTGCCAGGTGCACAACAGGCATGGCCAAGGCAGGGGGATCCAAGTATAACTGATCCACCCCTGTATAAACACTCTAATGCACTCAGGTGATGGTAAATGGGGCTTGAACAGGATGGAGGTGTAAGAGATTAATCGCTAAGAAGTGTGACCAGAGAAACTGTGTCAAAAATGCACAGAAAGCTGAAAACTGAATAAAAACTGCTGGAAGGAATAAAGGAAAATTGAAATGAAGGAGTGTGCAAAGAATTGGAATTTTCATTGCTGGTCATGGAAAGAAATGGGGTCAGAAACTACCTGGACCAGGCAGCTGTGCACAGCACTTGGTAGTGGGTGCCCCAGCAGAGTCCTGTGGAGGCACAGGCTCCCTGGGAGGGTTTTAAATTGGAGCAAGATGCTCTTGACTTCAGTCAGTCTTGTTGAAAAACTGATAAAACACCAGGGATTTGTGTTATATGATTGGATAAGAACATAACTCCCCCCATACAGCTTCAAATACTCTTATAGGAACCACTGCTGTGCCTAATACACTACGGGATGGGAACACAGTTAGCAGTATGTGGAAATGAAAAGTCTTTACCAATCTTGTGGAAGTCTACTTTAAAATTGTAAATTAGGACAGAGAAAAAGAGCTGAGAAAGAAAGGAGAGAAAGAGCTAAACATGTCTGGTCTTTCCTGTGAAGGGTGCAGGAAGGTGTGTACAGATGGTGTGGAATGTTGGCTGATTGGCATAAAACAGGATCCAAAGCACTCTTGCTAAAGTAAAGCACTGCCAAACCAATGGGCCAGGATAACTGAAACCCTGGAGTGCTGGAGCACTGCATACCTGAGAAAAATCAGAATAAAGCCTACATTTCAACAAGTTGCTACAAGAGCTCTGCAATTAATGAACCTTCTTTTGCTACAGATCCAAGGGTGTTTGATTGACTTTAGTGTCAGAGGAGCTGAGAGCCCATCTGAAGCTGTTTCTGCTCACCAGTGTTTATCTCAGCTTCTTGGTGAGCACCTCTTGCCCCACAGTGCTGTGCTCACAGCTGCAGAGCTGCAGGGCGCTGGGGATCCCTTCTCCTCCTGCTCAGCTATTTTCATTAAGCTTCCAGGGACTTAATTATCTCATTGAGCTGTGCCCTTCTGTCAAACTGTAGATGGAATTGGTTAAAGAGCTAAAAACTATTAGGGAGTGGCAGGCAGGAAGTGATTGTACAGGCTTTGCTTCTGTGAAAAAACAGGGATGTTTTAAAATTTGGGGAATTAAGAAAGGAAAAAAAAATCTGAGCAATTATGGGCTTAGTAATTTGCTCACATGTGGTGCAAGGTTTTAGAACCTACTTTGAGGAGAAAAGTACTCAAAGATATGAAGGGAAATGGAATAAGAACAAGATTTTATAAAAGGTGGATTGTGATTTAATGCACCAAGACAAGGCAGGTGACTTCTTTGACAAAGGCAACACTGTGGCCTTTCTGTAGATTCAAACAAAGCTTTTCAGTGGAAATTGTCATGTAACATTAAAAAAAAAAAAAAAAAAAAAAGAAAAAAAAAAGGAAACTTTAAAAATAAGCCTCAGCTAAAGGGAAAACATCAGCTCTTGAGCTGAGTGGCATGAGGGGACAAGGCAGCTCTGAAAGGTGCTCATCAAGGCCTTCTCATGAGCCAAACAGGTTTAAAATCTGCTGTAGTCACCTGCGTGCAAAAGCCAAAGGGCATCCGGTTAATTAGCAAGTGAGACAAGGATGCAAATGCCAGCACCAGAGTGTACAGGTGAGACAGGGCAGTCATGGCAGTGCACCAGCTCTGGCTGACAGAACTCCTATGCACCCCAGCATCTCTGGAAGCCCACACCTTCCCAGCTGTCTATGCAAGGAAAGAAAGAGACTGAGCTAAGACATGGGCAGAGAAAAGCTACAAGTTAATTAAGTGCTTACATGGTAATCTCCTCTTATGAAAGAAGATTGAAAGTGTTTGTCTCATTCAGCCACGCAAGGCACAGGAGTGGGGTGGCAGAGGGCTGGAGGTGCTGCTCAGGGATGAACATAGAAGATGACACAGCCTGGCACCAGGAATCCCCTGTGCCCAGATGTATTTTTAACTTTGCCTTCTCTGCAGGAGCCCTGCTTGGGCACAGTGCACAGAGCTGTCATTTGGGAGAAGGAACCCTGCAGTTGCCTCATCCGTGCATCATCCTCACACACATTGAATTAAAACCACCTCCCAGACTTGAGCTTGAGGGGAATTTCTCCATTATTTCAGGACACACATCACCACATGGCTTTGCCTTATTGTCTGTAGGAGCTTGGCTGATTTTTGAGGATTATCTGCACATATTTCAAAAAATATGCTGTTGCCGACAATTTGGTTGTTGTTTTTAATTTTTTACTGTTTTGCTCTGACAGATTTAGACTGTTTTCAAAACGTGGAAATCTGTAGCTTACAGAATGGGTTTATAACAGGGGAATGAATGTTTGAGTGGGCTTTTTTAGACTTTTCAGCTCCCTGGTTAGACACAAAGGCTACCTGCAATCTGAGAGCAGGTTTTTGGGGAACCTGCCAACCTACAAAGAGAAGGAAAGCAGTAGTGACTAAGGGAAGAAACTCCTTTCATGTCACTTTGTCACCTTCCATGTCTACATAGTTAAGATACATGAAGGGCAGCATCTGCAAGCTTACCTTATCTTGCTGCTCTTCCCCCTACGCTTAATTTTAGCTCAGAATTATTTTTAAAACTTTCTGGTTTCCCTAATCTGTCTATTCCTCTTCTTCAACATAGTATCCTCAGTCTAAAAATAGTCCTGCATCCACTGGGCTTGTGATCTGCACATACATTTGACTCAGCACAGCATGCTGCCGGCAAGCAACCAGCAGGCAGCCTTTTGAAAGCGTTTCGTTTGTACGTGTAGGAGTATTCTGCTGAAAAACCCCTCAGTACAGAGGAGGGGCACGCTCCTTCCCTCCCTGCTTCCATACCCAGAGGAGTGTTCAGACTTGTCAAACACTAATAAACAAGGTAAAAATAAGTGTTAATAAAAGCTTACAATAAAACAGGCCTTGAGATGACCAAATTAGATCAGATCAAGGACGCTGTTAACTCAAGTGTCTTGTCTTTGAATATGATCAAGAGGGGCTGCTTCAGAGATTTTCTTCAAATAAACCCTGCAGCAGATAGTTATTGAATAACTTGATCACAGGCAGAAAATCTTTACTCAGTTAATGGGTGACTTATGCACAGACTTGTGCCTCTCTTGAGGTAATTTAAACAAAACAGTTTTTTACAATCTGAAACATTGCTGTGTTTTGATTTGCTGTACCCTTGTCTTTGGATGCTACTGTTTACAATAATAACATTTGGAATATGAAATCTGGCATGAGATAAAAGGCTGAAGGACCTCAGGGTAGGGCTGCCACCCTCTGCTTCAGAGAATTCCCTGCAAACCAGCCTGTACCCAGGTGCAGCTGCACTCCCAGCAGCTGAATTCTACAGCCTGAGCAGTAAAGGGAGGGAGCACCAGCCTCCCAGCCTAGGAATATTAAACAGCAACTGCTTCTGATGTCTCTCTATCATCATCTATGCAGCTCATCCTGAGATTCACACTAACAGCACAGAGGCTTTAAATAAGACTTTGGAAGGAAGTTAGTTCCCCCACACCAGATTCAGTAGGGGAAATTGGAGTTGCTATAAATCTGGTGAGACATGAGCAGGGAAGACAGCTCTAGAGCTCAGCAGAGCTGTTCTCCCTGGGCAGCCAAAGAGGTGTGCCAGAGGGCAAGACAGTTGGGCTGTCATGGCTGCATCCTGCTCAGATATACCCTGAGCAGTCAGCTGGCAGGTTTGTGCTGGCTTAGACTGGGTCCCATTCTACAAGACATCAGATAGCACCTGCATCGGGGGACTGTGGGATGAGCTGCCCCTGATCTCGCCCTCTGCTACAGCACACAGTGCTCCAAGCCCTGAACTGTGACGATGAGGGGTTTCAGTATCTACTGGAACATCCACACGTCCTCTCACCATCCATGCTGAGGTGTTTTGGAGTCTGGTTAAGTCCCTTACTACAACAGCTTTGTCAGTCACTGCATGGCTAGTTAGTAGCTACATAGAAAAAACATTTTTTAAAATCAGTTTCAAACTTTTTGACTTTTCAGTCCATACAGGACATAAGGGAGTCTGAATTGGGTGTCCCAGGATGGACCATACCATTCAAGGTAAACAAGCTCAAATCTGGTAATTTTAAATGCAGCCATTTCCCCTGGAAAATTTACCAGCAGCTGCTGGGCCTGGGGAAGCAAATCATGTTTGAAAACTGCTCACTGGGCACTGGATCTCATCAGAGAACTGCATCACCTCATATCTCTGTGAAATAATGCACATTACTTTGTCACCGTTGGTGGCAGTGCGTCAGAGGATTGCCTGTGACACGCTGAGAATGCTGCTCATGTGCACTGCAGATGAGGTGTTGTGGAGGATTCAGCTGTTCTGAGCTGTCACAGCTGGAACTACCAGATATCAGAAGAGCAAAGCAGTGCAGAGAGGGCTGAGTGGTGAAAATTGGCATTTGTATAAAAAAATAGAAGGCTTTGATAAAAGTGCAGGTATGTAAATTAAAATGTGAAAAATATATTAAAAAATTATCTACAGCAGTGGAAACCAGAAGGAGAGAGCAAATATTGAATGGGCAAGTCAACCCAAGAAACTGTATGTATATAAGGTGGAAGAACTGAGGCCACAGGGTCTGTCTGCCTCTTTACATCCCTGTGCACTGCACAGCAGGATGTGAGCAAGGCACAGAGCCCCTGTGCCTCTGTGGAAGCTGCTCAGCCAAACCTTGTCTCATCTCCAGTGCCAGACACAGCTCTATCCACTGTGTGCAAGCACATATGGATGCTCAAAAGAGAACATTTAAAAAATCTTCCTGCACAGACCATGCCAGCCCAACAGCATTTGGAAATGCTTTGGAAATACATTATGAAAAATATTTTCTGTTTTGTTCTTGCCTGGTGGCTATGCAGACTATGCCAAATGTGCTTGCTACCCACTGCTAAAAATGCAACCTGTGATACTACTTATAAGCTTTTAATGAAGACAGTCTTGATTTCAAGTTCCACCTTCCTTTGCTTTTCAGAGCTGTTGGAATGTCCTGGTGCACTAGTTTTCTTCATCTTCTGCATTCCTCTCCTACCTATGAATTCCTCCACTGCCAATGATTTAACATGTCTCTGCCATGTCACCCACATTCCAAGGCACTGTACTCACTGCATTCACTGGCATCCAGAACTTTATTAGCTCTGGATTTAGCTCTTTATCACCTGAGTTTTGGAATTTTATACCACTTTTTCAAGGGAATTGCCTCTTTTCAAGGCACTAGCGTAGGTAACTATTTAGTGGGAACTTAATTATCCATCACTGTGATATCAGTCAAATGACAGTGTTTATCTGCAATTAACCAGTGATAGATGAACCTCCCAGAAATATAAAAAGAACAACATTGTGCAGCATGTGACAATTTTCATTATATATTCAACATTCTGCAGCATGATGCATTACAGAAAGTGCCAATTTTTCTTTTCAATTGCTTTGAAAATCTAGCAGTGTGCACCTCTGGGAGGCTTCTCATTTCATTCAAGGCACATTCATTTAAAATGGATATGGAGAGGAAACAGGACAGCTGAGTAAATGGTATGGAATGAAGAGGGGGAATTATGAACAATGGATTTGATTTTCAGTGCCATGACAACAATTTCTGTACATGAGGTATGTGAAATTAGGCAAAGTCCTGCTGCAGAGTGGACAAGCTGAGGCACTGAAGTAATTAGGAGATGGGCAAACGTGTAGTAGGGAATTTGCTGTGCTGGCCAAAGCAGACAGAATCTTGTTTACATTAGGGTCCCAACCAAGAGCACTTGCCAAGCACAGCAAAAGAGTGTTCTTAGTACAATGAGATTGGTATTTCAAATATACAGCTTTTCATGGCCTCCAGCATAATCCATCAGACTCCACACTTTTTGCCTGAGAGGGCTCTGTTGATTTAAAAGCTGTCTGTCAAAGATGTGCTTTGTGGAAGCCACATTTTGCCACACAGTGAATACTATTATGCTTTTGTGAAGGTCTGCTGCCTTCATCTCACAAGATACAACTCACTTCATGTTTCTTGTGTATATTGAAAATGGCCTCTTGTCCTTGTACAGAGCAGAGTAAGCTCTGTGCAGTCCTGACAGGGTGTTGATAAAGCATCACACCAGCATTAAAAATTAATGTACTCTCAAAGGCTCAGATCTAACTAAATTAGAAACAATTTATTGAAGCATTTTCCCTCAGTAAAGATTTCTGTGATTAGCCACTTCAGAGACAGAAGTTGTTCAAAAGTATTTTACATTATTAGCTTTTCTGGAGGTCACCCTTTTATCATGGCAATAGTGTGCTTCACTGTGTGCTTCTCATTCAAGAAATGAGCGGTACTAGTTTTGCTTACATCCAAAACTTAATCACTTCAAGCACAGGGGAGCAATGGAAGACTTCAAACTAATGTATGAAAATCTGAGAAAGCCCTAAAAACTGAAACTGGATACTCAGGATATAAATATCTAAGTTATTTTTACTGTGTATTCCATTAGTATTCCAGATAGTCTAAAAATGATCATACTCCAGGCAAAACACAAAAACAGAGGTATGTTCTTCTATTTGAGCACAGTGTCTAACCATACAATACCTAAGTACAAGGGAGCAGAGAAAGGGGAAAAATGAGAGACTAGGAATGGAAAAACTGACAAATCCATACAATGGATAAGTCTTATTTTCTCTCTCTTCCCTTAGGAAGAACAGCTGTGAGTGGCATGATTTGCCCATTCACCCCAGCATCCAGACAACACGCTGACATTTGGCAGTTTGACTGTGCCCTCTGCTGTTAACAGCAACACAGGAAGGACTTACATGTCTTGGAAAGGGTTTCTAGGCAAACCGAATTGGATTTGAGTTTGGAATCAAACCTTTCTTCAAGCTTCTCAAAGCATACTTGCAGCTGCAAAAACAAAGGTAAACGGCAAAATTAAAACATTGCCTTTTCTTTGTTTGCAAAATCACAGTCCCAGATGCCACAGAACAATGACTGCAACTCATGGAATGGAGCAGCCTGAAAATGGTTGTTTATCTGTCACTTGAAACAATTTGTCCAGCTGTGGGTTGCAACCCCAAAGAAGATCTGGGATGGCTCAAAAGGCTCATGAAATCTGAACAGATTTCAAAAAAGAGATACTGATCTGTAAAATAGGATTAATAATAACTAATAAAATTAATTATAGGAGTGTTGGGGAAGAGACCTTTACCTTCAGACCACAATGACTAATCCTGAGAGTAGACTGATTTCTTCAGTCAGAGGGGGAAAATAATTGATATTTGCAGGCTGCCACTACAGCTTGTTTTGCTCCAGAGACCCAGAGAAATTCCACCACTGGCTCTGAGGCAAGTCCCTAAAGACCTTGACTCTAAGGGCACAAAGGCAATGGTATATGCAAAAAACCTTACAATTGTTGGTTTAAAATATTTGTGTGCTTAAGACACACAATGTAATATTTTAGATATCAGCATGGTAAAAGAAAGAAAGGGAACACTGAATGGTCTGTAATATTTCTAACTCTTCATTATTTTACATTCTGAATTTGAAGTAACTTACCTCTTGAAGCTTGTCTTTGATGCTGGAAATAAAGGAGCTTAGGACTTCACTAAAATGGAAAAAAAAAAAAACCAAAACCCAAATATGAACCAGAAATGTAAGTTACTGAAGTGTACAAAAATTTAAAAGATCACTGTAAAAATGAGCCAGGAAACACTGCAAGGCATAGTGTAGTATGAGTTGTTAGCACAGAAACATGATTACTTCAGGGGGCATAACCCTTTGAAGTCACCTGAGTGGTTTTAAGAAAACAAGGACTCTGCAATGTAATGTAAGAAAAACCCACATATACACTCTTGCCCATATATGACACATACATGAAATTATGGGGGTTTTACTTTCAGATTTTTGGCCTCTCTCTGAAATTTTTTGCACAACTGGCCATTAGCTGCTGGGGTGTGATCACCATGTTATCTGCTCCGGAAGGACCCAGCCTGTGCGGTGACCTGCCAGTTGCTGCGATACACGGATATTGTGTTTGGACTAAAATAACTCTGGGAAAAACACGGGAAAAGCTTCAGCATCAACAAAGCCCAGGCCAGGAAGAACAAATACTGCAAATCCTTTTCTCCTGAGATTATGCCTGTGGTTTCTGTTATCTGTCCTTTTAAGTTGAGCCAGCGTATCAGGAACCAGGCTATATTCATGATTAACCTGCCACACCAAAACACACGGATGGTTGCTAAGCAAAGTGATAGCATTTTCCTCTCTGAAGATTCAGGTCATTTTAAGTCAATCATTAGAGTGATCTAAATAACAACAGCCAAAAATATGCAGAGGCCAGGTAGAATCCAGTTATGAGAATTAGGCAGTGCTTCTGAAATCTCTCTAGCTTTATGGAAAGGAAGATACTAATTTTCTTAGTCAAACTTGCGGGGGACACAAATTGATAAATTATACACTTATCTTTGCAAAGATAACATAGTTATTTCTAAAAACAGGCAGCTAAGCTGGGAGCAAGTCTGGAGTGTAGGAAGGAGCATAAAGAAAAGCATTTAAAGAAAAAATAAAGAATAATTATGAGTGATGCCTAAACATTTAAAACTGCTTTCTCATTTCATTACAAAAATCTTCCTCTAATAGGCAACAGAGAATAAAATTTTTTGTTATCAGAAACATAGTGCCCATTGAAAAGGCAAGAGAGATACATAGCCAGATTTGATCAAAGGCTTTTAATAAAAACACACTTCACTTTACAAAATGTACAGTGCTAAGAATTATTTATAGGTGCAGTGAGGAGTTTGCCATATTTCATTTTTGAGCTTCAAATTGCTGGCTTGCTCCTTAAAGTCCTTCAGGACCTACAGGTACGTGAAATTCTTGACATCTGACAAAGAACAGTGCAAGTTGCATTAGCAAATAACACTTGTCTGCTACCAAAAAAAAATACATAAAAATCTTGTATGGAAATAAAATTCTAGAGTTATGTGCAGGTTTATAAAGATGGAATCTGCACAGAAGTGTTTAGCAATCCCCTCATCTGGCCCAAATGTGAAGGTCATCCTCAGAGTCCTTTTTATCAGTCCCCATATAGCCTATACGATTTTGAGAAATAAGGGTTTTAACAGAGAATCAATACAGGAAAAAGAAACAATGCTGACTAGATAAGAAAAGAAAAAAGTAAATTCAGGTTAGAGTTTTGCTATTCCATGGGGCTTACAACTGAATGTGTTACATAAATTGCAAATAAACCCTATTCTCTTACCTTGTGACTCTTTCCAATTAGAAATTATTTAAAACCTGAAAATACTTTTCTTGGAGAAATATGCATCTATGTCATGTATGATTTGTAAGAGGGGAAGAAGGAGCTGCAGGGAGTGATAACCACCAGTACAGAAAAAAATTCCAATGGATGACTACATACCGCTCATATTTGTCCTTTATTTTGTTCTTATTAGCTTCAAAATTTTCCAACATGCTTTTCACTCTTACTGCACCAAAATTAAGAGAACTTTTTTCTCTTGTTTCTTCATCAAATAACTGTGGTTTTGTCTGGTATTTGGTAAAAATACTGGGCTCACTCTGTGACACAAACAAAAGAAAAACGTTGAAGTACAAAAATAATCAGAACATTAATTAGACAAAACCATTTGTTTATCCAGTGCTCTGCAGACAGACTTCACAGTGATTGGACATGACAGATTAGATTGGATGAGGAGATTAAGAATTTAGTGAGATTATGCCTCATATAGTGTGCCTAGTTAGATCAACTCCCTGTCAAACTGAGACCCATCCCAAATTCCCCCAGAAACAGGCTTTTCTCTCATCTTAAGGATTTTCAGTTTGCTACAATTATCAGGTCTACAGGTTTTTTTCCCCTTCTATGTTAAAGACAGGGATTATAAATGAATTTCATTGCTCCTGGAACAGTGGAAAAGTTCAAGTTGTCAGTAGAATCTCCCTGTACAGGAATCTAAAAAAAATCCTATTGAATTTCCTGGTGGATGACATCATTTTGCTGCCAACTAGCAACATCGACAGACTGTAGATGAGTTTTTCACATGCCTCAATACACATTTTAGAACAAGAAATTTAATATTGATATGAAAGCTTCATTCTACAGAATTTCCAGACACTGTGTGACCAAAATGGAAATGCCTTTCCCCTAAAACATAAGAAAATGCAAAAAATACATTAATTTTTTTTTTTTTTTCATCATGAAAAGTGAATTTTCTGTTTTGTGTCTGAGGAAAACTGCTCCTAGGCAAAATGCATAGGACAGCAAATGGCATCTGGAACTGAAGGACAGCCTGGGGCCTCCAAGCTGGCACCACTGCTCTTTCCTAATCTTTGCTCCAGGTGTGTTTATTCAAATCTGGGTCTCTCTGTTAGCAGTGCAGGAACTATTTTAGTGGAGGCTGGTAACATCAGAAACCATGAGCTGTAGGAGGAACATTGTGAGCATAGAAATTCTTTGTCCCTATCTAAAATCATCCAAGCATCTACCATAACAACAATGCAGCAAGGTCATTGTCAGTACAGGGAAGCAAACAATGAGTAGCCCTGTCATTCTTCTCAAAAGCTAAGGAAGTGAAATACATCATTTTTGAAAGAAAAATAGATGCACTATTCTAACTTGACTAGGTAGGAGGTCTAAAGACATTAGCTTGAGAATAATTTAATATTATTTCAGTAACTTATGAAATATTATTGAAGAAAATAATACCTATCTCAATAATAATGTGTATCAATCTGTTATAAATACCATGTTCATCTGACCAGGCTGCTACTTGGTCTTGTCACAGTAAGTATGTGTATGTAGGAAGAAGATAACTTGATTTTAGCAGTTACTGACATTTGCAAATGTTACCACCTGATTTCAGCATTTTCCATTAACTTGGAATGGTGGCTGTGTGTCTGTACAGGGCTGACTGAGAGCAACTCACATCCTGGGAATTCTGCTGTCCCAGCTGTGTGCCCAGCTCCAGCGCTGCTGCTGCCGACTGCGCATTCTCTGGGCAGAACTGGGAGCCAAAGAGCAGCTGAGAATCACTCAGACTTGAGTAGTCACTGGCTGTGCTGCTCCTCATGGAAAACTTATTAGGCCTGAAATGGTGCAGAAAGGGATGTGAATGAGTCTGGAGCAATTAAAAACCAAACAAAATTCCCTACATGGCTTGCTGGACCCGCTTGATCATGGCCCATGCTGACATGTTAATTTTTACTCTCTGCTTGGAAGGTGCTGTTCCTATAATGGCATAAGGTTGAATTATAAGATAAACCAAACATGTTATCTTAAACTAGTACATCCACACAAATAGAATGTGGTAGTTTCACATTCACCTTGTAGGACTGAAGATGTTCCTCCAGCATGTTGTGCAGACACAAGACCAAGACTGGGCATCCAACACAACTCATCCTACCTGCCTTGTCAATCAGTCTTAGGTAAAGAGACACCTTGGGAGTGCTGGGTTTCTTCCTTTCAGCTACTCTGGGTAACAATTTCTGTTTTAACTCAGGTTGCTTTGATTAATTGGAAGGCAGTTCTAAGAGAATAAACCTTTCTGACTAATAGTTTCTATTTCTTGGGCATTTATTCTCCAGATACCTTGAGTCTGACACAGTAGAACAACAAGTAAATAGATGTAACATATGGCTGGATGAACTGATATGAATTGCTGGAAGTATTTCAAACATATTAACATGCTGCTCAAAAGAGCTCTTCTTTCCCTTGAGCATTACTCAAATAAATATTTTCTAGATACCCTTGATTTTCTGCTGTGTTTCTTCGATTCTACTCCTCTTCAGAAACACTTTTATTCTCCTCTCGTGCTTTATGGACTAGGATTGTGGCACAGGACCAGCTTCCCTCAGACAAGGGTTTCCCTGAACAGCTGCACCGCTTCTCATTGTGTTGGAGGTTGGCTTCAATTTTTTGTTAGCAAAAATAGATACAAAAGACTTCTTTCATTTTTCACAGAGTTGTAGAATGTTTTGGGTTAGAAGGGACCTTAAAGATCACCTAGTTCCAACCCTCTTGCCACAGGCAGGGACACTTTACACGTTACACAAAGTGCCATCCCTTCTGGCCTTGAACATTTTCAGAGATGGGGCACCTACAGCTTGTCTGGGCAACCTGTGCCAGTGCCTCATCACCCTCACAGGAAAGAATTTTTTAATAACAATCAATCTAAATCTACCCTCTTTTATTCTAAATGATCACTATTCCATTGCTCCACATCTACAAGATGTGGCAGAGTGTTTAGTTTAGGACCAAACGAAAAAAATCTGTGCCAGGTTTATATTCTCAGTTTTTGCTTTTTTTGAGTTACCAAGATGGAGGGATGTGTTGCTGCCTTTGGAGCTGGGAACGAGAGACCAGAATAAATGAAAATAATTAATGAAGGTTTTACAAAAAAAAGAAAGAATTTTTTTTTGTTCTATATCAAATTATAAAAGTAAAGGAGAAGGAACAGGAGAATAACTCATGTATATAACAAGAGATGATCACACCAACGTTTATTAGCAGTAAAGTGTTTGGTTAATCCCTAGTTTTGAAAGGAGCCCAAGCATCATAAACACAACAGGGAAAGGATTTAGCAGCAGAACTTGAACAACTCAGTCTCCATTATATAGTACTGTCACTGACAATATCATATTAATACTTTTGGCTTTAAGCTCACTGAGTACACTGAGCTGCAGGCAAAAATAGATGAGGTATGGGTTTATGGATTCTCAAAAAGCCTGATAAGTCTGTCTGAATTCAAACCTTCTCCCTTAATCCCTCTCTGGACCCCAAATCTTCTAAGAAAAAAATCTGAATACAATTTTACTTGCACAGCTGAGCTTTGTAAAAAAATATTTTTTCTTAATCTACAAGCAGTATGTGGGGGAGGCGTAAGCACATGAGCTGCCATGACCCCACACAGGCAGAGCCCTTGCCTGCAATGTGAGTACCACATCTCCTGCACCAGTTTTCTAAATCCTCCTGTCTTCCAGCCAAAAAAAGCTCCCTCTTAGTTTGAGGAAGAGCTTTTATAACCTTTAGATGCTTTACAGTCTTGACAAATCCCCTTTGAAAGTGTCCAGTACAATTGGTAAATATCACACCTCACAATATGTTAATTTTCTCAGATGCTTTGTGTTGTTTAATACCCAAAGCATAAGATTCTTTTAACAAAAAAATTATGAGGAGTATTGAGCTGAGGACTTGATGAGCCTCTCAGTGACTTCCTAGGCTTACTCTGCACTACAACCAAAGGCACCTGTTGGCTGCTCTGGAGCCCAATTTTTCTGTCTTAAGTCCACTACCTCAGCAGTTGGTTTAGGAATGATGGCATTTTTGCAAATTAGAGGTGGAGACGAAACAGATGTCTCTTTTGCATACCCTCATTCCCCTGAGCAATGGATTTCTTTCTCCCTTGCTTAACACCGCTGGCAATTAATTTATTAACAAGACCATCTGGGCAAGCCATTAGCCTGGCCATTGCTTGGCCCCAACCTGCCCCTGACAGAGAGATCAAACAACCCTTATCACGTGTGGGATCAGATCTGTGATCAGGCTCCAGCTCTTCTAACCACCTGACCATTCCCTTCAGAATGCCTGAGATGCAGGGAAGCATGTTCTGTCCTAAATATAAACCCTGTCCCATAAACAGGGAGGAAACATCCCAGGTATGCAATCCCACTTAGCAGTCACTCCTAAGTGAGGAGTGTAGTAGTTTACCTCAGGAGAACTTCTGGCTTTCTGTTAACATGAGCTGTGCCCCAAATCGTCCGTGTGTTGGTGCCCATAACATTCCTTTGCTACTGACACTAGCACTTGCATCCAAACAAAACCAACTTTAGATATGTAAAACAAGTTCTTGACAGCTCCAAAAAATGGTAAATCATCCTCTGCTGACTGATGGTCAAATGATTTCATTTTCCTACCTAACAATGCAAGGTATTGCAATATTGGCAGCTCCAACCCTTTCTCATGATATGAGCGTGATCTAAAAAATCTGCAGCGTTCTGCATATCTGGGGGGGTCAGCTGGATCTTCCCAGTCTCTGTTTCCTTGTTGTCAAGTGGAAATTCCCCCTTTACAGGAGGAGTTAGAACTTTCAGAAGCTTCTTTCATTTTCTAATTTTCTGACTTCCGCTCCAAATATTTTATCACAATCACAGGCAAACATGCACCTTTCATTCAAAGGTTCTACCTTACCTCAAAACAAACATGATGTTATAAATGCCCTCTTCTTATGTTTCCTAGATGTTCCATGAACATTGACAAACTAAAGTGTCATAACTGTAAATTGCCATAAGCCTCATCAATCTTTTTTAAAAACTGATATCCATATTCTGTTGTTTGGATCCCTCCTAATGTGCCAACACCAAGGTTTAAGAGTCATTTGAAAAAGCAAATTGAGACTTCAACAATTTGCAATGTAACATTTATCTGCAGTGGTGCTATAAGTGATTTTCTCTGCTTCTGTCATCCCCACTGAACCTGTGCCAACATCCCTCTTCTTCTCAAGCACTGTGGGTAAAGCTCACTTACACCTTTCTGACACATTTCTTCAAAGTGCAGTAAAGCCTCTTTCCCAAAGAAGAGATCTTTCTCTCCTAGTAACAGCATCTTGAGTAGGATCAGTGCCATAAAGTCTCTTTTCTCCTGGTTCCCCTCCAGAAAATCTCACAGCCCTTTCTGCTCCTCCTCATTTAGGGACCAGGGGTGAATCACAACAAATCCAATTTAAATTCTGGGAGCTGCCATTCACCGGCTCTTTAGCCTGTATCTATAGGAACTGTCTCTAGCTCTGCTGTACTGCTCTCATCCTCACTATCAGCAGCCTTCCAATGTGCCAATATGCTCAACAAATGAGCAAGGATCGGCCTTGGCTTTGGGTGCAGGGGAGGTAGAGGAGTTTAAATCAAGGAGTTCAAGCTGCTATTGCAGCCTCCAGCCATTTGCCATCTCTTCACTGGAAACTGTCACAGCAGAAAATTATTCTTCTGCTTCCTGTCCTCTGGAATGGCATGATCTGCTTGCTGCAAATAATTTGTACCACATCCTAAAAGGAATTTCTACAAACATATTCTGGCACTGGCCCTAATGCATTAACCATGATGAAATCCCTCTCAGTTATTCAGCTCAAACGCTGCCTCCAGTTTCCAGATTTCAGGTTCAAAATCCCTCAGGTCTTATTTTAATTTCTCAAGGTAATTTTTACTTTCTATGAGTTTATTCATTATTCATTCAGCTGTGATTCAATACTGACCAGACATCCTTACCTTGGAATCCATGCTAGCCTTTTGTCCTGAGCTGGTTGCTGGTTACAGCAGAGCCTTTTCCTTAAGAGGGAACTGGGATTTCTGCAGAGTAGCTCAGCTTGCTCCCACAAAATGCATCCCCAACCATATTAAAAGTTAGGCATCTGGAGACAGGGAGTTTTTTTGCCATCCCCCTCTCTAGCCTGAAGCCATCTTCCAGCCTGCACTTACAGCCCCAGTTTCTCATTCCTGTGAGGCTCTGGAATTTTACAGCTGCTCTCCTGGTCTTTGTCCTGGCTGTCTCCTTCATTTTCTGCTTATTCTCGAAACTTAATGCAACTTTCAAAATATGTGACCTTGTGATGTGGCATGGAATTTCATGGGATAATGGATTGAATGAGGTTTTTAAACTTGGAAGTTATTCTCAACAGCAGAAATAAACCATAGAGAGTAGTGACCAAGTAGGCCTTAACTTCAAGCATCCGTTTAGAGTGTCTCTTTAATATTTTCATAATTTCTTGGCCTTACACACTCTCTGGCAGGCCTTCTGCTTCTGTCGTTGGAAGTCAGTATATGAGTAGCTTTTATGTATTTAGCTACTTCTTTTCTCATGGCACAAGAAATTTCTCATAACTTCAATTTCAAATCAAAATAATCAAGTCTAAATAACCTTTCTGCTTCAGGCAAGCTTTTAACCCTTTGGGCTGTACAGTTAAATTTATTTTTTAATGAAGTTTTTCATTATTATTCCAGAGTCTTTTTTTCTTTTAATTAACAGTAGTGTATTTTTTGGCTTCTGCTTCTGCTGCAAAGATACTGACTCCAATTCCCTACTGCCACTCTCATGGTAGCACTACAACAGTAAATAGCCTGAACAGGGATCTTGTGCTCAGTTCAGGGCCAAGGCAAGATGTTTCTCTTCCTTGTGAGCTCCCTGCCAAGACAGGGATCAATACCTACTCATGGTGCCTGAAAATGCACTTTCAGCTCACACCCCTGGGATGCTTACCCAGTCAATCAAAGGCTGATTGAAGCACCACTGCTTTTTTGGCTGCTATTCTCACATCCTCTGTAATCTCCCTCCACCAGCCCTCCTGGCTGGGCAGGAGGCAGCACTGCTCTAATGTGGCACTTTCTCTAATGAAGGGTGGCATTACAATCCATAAAAACTGTGTCCTTTGTCAATACACTTCAACTGAGCCTAAGCTTTCCCAGTGTAGCTGTCATGTGGCCCCCTTCCACCCTCTAAAATAACTGGCACCCTGATATTATTGTCCAACCTGATAATCTTTCCTCTGCTTCATTCCTAGTGTCTCTATTATGTCAATATTTGTACATAAAGCCAGGTGGAACAGTGGTTCTCGTTCCCCATACCCTGTTTCTCAGGCTGTTAGGGCTGCAGAGAAGCACTTGTGTGTCTGACACATAACAAATAAAACCCAGAGCAGTTTTGACATAACAAATAAAACCCAGGGCAGTTTTGGGCTTATGCAGAGCTGTGGCTGTGAGGGCAACGCATCACTGGAGCTCTGCATTTCCTGGGGACCTGGTGGCAGCTGCTCTCAGAAGTAACACCCTGACTCAAACTTGCAAAGAATTCACAGAGTGAGTCATACTCTGCCTAGATTATATGCTGATTTTATGTTTCAGTTTTAAAGCTCCCTGAAAGAGTTTTCTGGGGATTAAACAGCATACCCTGCTGTGGTGGGAAGGTGTTCTAGTAATAGAAGTGAGCCAGGGAAAAGTAATCAACACTTTTCCCCCCTATTTCAGATACACTCACACACACACGTGTTCCTGTGGGAAACTTCGCTTTCCTTTAGAAAAAGTTAATTGTCCACAGAAAAATTTCTCCCCGCTTCTTACCTCCTCCAAAAACCCAGCTGCATTTCCAGTAACATTTTATGCCCTATTTGACCCTTTAGAACTCACTTGTAAAAAATGTGGAATGCTGAGGAGTGGGTGTTAAAATCTTGCCTATATTTTTTTCCTGCATTAATAAATGAATTAAAAGGGAAGACATTGTAGGTGATAGGCTACTTTGGAGGAGGAAGAAATTCAAGCGATCCCTTTCCAAACAGGCATCTGTACTTCTTCCACTCATTTCCTTCCCCATGGCACAAACCCACAGAATGATCTATATTTTAAATATATATACCTTATATATCTTGTATGTAATATAAAAATGCAATTATATATTTTATATGTAATATGATGTCTTTTTAATATACTCTCTAAATTTCCTCTTCTCAGTCTCTGATCAGTAAGAAAGTCACAGGTTTTCAAACTTAGAAACAACTTACTGAAAACTAACAAAACCCCCAAAACCCAAACAAAATAAACCTGCAAATACCAAGATAACAGATTTAAGCAATGCTCAGTTATAAAGACAAAACTCTGACAGACATAATTATATTTTTCCCTGAATTGGCTCCCCTTTACCCCCTGCATCTGTGCAAAGTTCAATTAATTCATATCTATATGACAAGCATTTTTATAATGGGCAAGAAAACTACTATTATGTTTTCATTACCATCCATCATTGTGGTAACAAAGAGACAGTATGACTAGAACTGTGAATTTGAACAAGTCAGTTATGTAAGTGGGTGATTTAACTAACAGAGGGTCAGAGTACCAAATTTGTCAATTAGCTTTTCTGGAGTCAGACGGGGGATGAGTCCCACTGCCTTTTTTAACCACGTGATACAAAGGATGCTCTGAAGCACAAATTGCAGCTTGTGTTACATATTTGCCCTCCAGATGTTTACATATGAATATTCGTTATTTCACTGTAGATTGTAGATGTGGGGAGTTCTAGCTGCTCTTTGGCTTCTGCCAGGAAAAAAAAACAGCCATGTGTATAAATGCAAGATATGGAATAATTTTTGAGTTACATAATGTGCAATAATATTGCACATCACGATTTATTCTATCTGCCCTCTGCATAGGCAAGAGGAACACTTAACTTATCTAATGAGATGAGGACAGCTTGCAGGGCTTCCCCAAATACACCTTGAATGGACAAGGGTACAGATTCCAGCTGATGCTGATTCCCACCAATGGTGGATCTTTAGCATTGCTTCCAGGCTGGGGGCATAAACAGGATCCCAGGGGAGGCTAGTGAATTCCCATTAGATTTCCCTAATTAACTACAGGTCAGTTCTGGTTATGTTTCACCTCAGGGCCATCACTCCCGCCAAGTGTTTGGTTTTACACCCCCATCACCTCTCCATCTCCCCCTAGTCAAGCTCACCCGAAGGCTGTCGGTGTGCTCAGCATCTCCTTGATGTTCCAGACGTTGAAGTTCATGTTCTCAGGGCTGACACCCCGGCAGGGAACCCTCAAACCACACCATGGCCCCAGCCCTCATGGCCTTTCCCTGCCAGCAGTGGCCATGGTGCCACAGTGCCCTGCAGGGAGGAGGGAGATGGCAGATGACCAGCCCCACTTGGAGCAGTGTCACCTGTGTCCTGTGGCTGTGGGGACAGCCCGGGCGGACGCGGCCTTGCAGGCCCAGGGCAGGCCTGGCCCAGGGCCCTCCTCAGGCCTGCGAGCGGCCAAACACGGGCTGCCCCTGAGGGGCCTGAGGGGCCCCGGTGCCTCGGGGCAGTCCCTGGGTCTCCCCTCAGGGCTGGGGGTCCCTGGGGGAAGTCTAGGGCTGAAGGTCCTCGGGGTCACCCCAAACTGAGAGTTCCTGGATTGCACTCTGAGGCTTGAGAGGCCTGGGGGTCCTATGGGGGTCTCTGGGTCTCATCCCAGGGCTGAGGGGGATGAGGTACCTGAGGCTTGAGATACCTCAAGGTCCTGTGGGGGTCCCAGGTGTGACCCTGGGATTGAGTGTCCCTAGGTCCTTCCCTGGAGCTGAGGGTGCCTGCGGCCACCTCAGGGCTGAGGGTCCCTGGATCTCACCCTGAGGCTGGGGGTCTCTGGATCTCACCCTGTGGCCATGGACAGGATCAGCCCCAGCTTGAGTCGCTCTGCAAGCCAGCCCTTGCCCCTCACCGGGAAGCACAGTCCGGGGCACAAGTGGTCATCACAGGAGACTGGGAGGAAGAGAAAGCTGAAAACTTGAAACCTGGCACACTGAGGGCTGCTCCCATGGGAGCATGGCAGCCATAGCACCCATTTCCTTCATTTCCAGAGGCTGTGTGGTCTCTCATGTAAATACCACTGGCAGAAATGCAGAAGGATTTAATTTCATCCATCAGAAGTATGACAAAAATAACCACCGTCTAAACATTCCCTAGAGAAACATTCTCAAATATGGTTTTACTGGATTTTTTTGCCTTGTGGTTCTGTAACCCCTATGTTTAGGAATGTAAAACAGGCAAGCTTTCTTGCCTATTTTTCCTCCTTTAATTCAAAACTATTTCAATACTAGTTAAAATGTTTTTTTTTCCTGGCTCTGAAGATACTCCATAAGCACTAAACCACTGCAGAAATAAGGTTGACATAAATTTGTGGATAGATCAGGGGAATTACATTCCCCTTTATTCTCTTTTGCCTTCAGTATTAAAGGCAGCTCACAGCTAAGGGGTGTCAAAATAATGGCTTTCTTGATGTATATATCTGGTTTCCTAATCAAATCCCATGTAAATAAAGCTTTTGCTTCAGATAAAAATAAAATTCTAGCCTTTTACCCATGAAAAACTTATTGGAGTGATTTCACTGCATTGCTTTCCTTGACATTACAGCACTAGAGTTGGTTTAAATAGCTTGGATTAATCAAGGCAGCTTGATACCTCCCAGCTAAATGGGAAGACTCTGATGGGTTGATTTTCTAGGTGTGGAGTAGGGAGTTGCAGCTTGGACTGTGTTTCTAATTCAGGGATGGGGTAGTGGCTGGGCTGTCCAAGGCAGCCGTGGGCTGGAAGGCAAACCTTTCTCCAGAGTGCCAAGCTGATGGAAATGTTGATGTTTATTGCGATTTTTGAGTAAATAAAAGCCTTGTTCTGCTCCTGAACTACCTACGGCTCTCTTGTACAGGCCAGTAATGGCACTGCTGCCAAGAGCCTTGCTGTGCATCCAGACCCTATATGGCCATGCATCATAAACAGTGATTTTCCACCATTTTATTGCTCATGATTGAAAAGTTGGTCCAGATCTCCCTGCAGAAGAGACCGTAGAGTCCTGTACCCTTTTGCAGTACTTCCATGCCATTAAAAAAGGAATTGCTGCTGCTGTGCGCAATGGTGATAAGGCTCAACATGTTATTTTAGGTACTTAGAAAGAGCTATTCCTATTTCTGATGTGGCTGGAGCCTTCTGCTATGAGCGTCTAGCAAGTTTGTGGAATATGACAAATGAGATTTTTGTATTTCCATCTCTCTTGACAACGGAAAGAAATTTCTATACGGAAACACATTTTTTTAATTATAGGTCTGACAGCTACCTCCATTTCCATCTCCCCCATGCATAACATGCTCTGGGGAGATTAATCATGTTGCCAGGAGCTGGCTCATAGCTCTCTTTATATCTGAAATAACAATCTGGGTTTCTAGCATTGGGGAGAGTAGCCACATACTTGTAGTCTTTTCCTCTAGTAAAATTAGCAGAAGCTTCCAGGAAATAGACAGCAATATACTTGGTACATCCCTCAACTTTTTTAACTATATAGCACATTTCATTAGAAATTCACAGGAGGTCTTCAGTTAATAATGTCAGTCTGCAAAAGTGGTCATAATTTTTCTCTCTTCATTCAAATGAGATTCTGGTCTTGTGCTCAAAAGCAGAGATAGAAAAGAATGAGAAATCTGCACTTAATGAGAGGTCACAGATTCCCGTTCCACTCAGGTGGAGGAGCCGAGCCAAACAGCAGTCCTGTGGGTCAGTGTGCCAGTAAAGTGTGTGCAGGAGGCAAAGTGCTGCTGAGAGAGGGGCAAACCCCTGTGGAGTGGGGATCATCAGCCTCACTGCTGGAAACAACACAAGTGTGGAACTCCTGAGCCCCAGCTTCCCCCTCCTGCATCTGATGGCTCCTGCAGCTGCCACCACCTTGGATTTAGTAAAGTAGCCTTGGGCACCCCATCAGCAGCAGGGAGCTTGTGAAGTTGGCACATAGGGGTGTCAATTTGCTGGTGACTCAGCATCTTGATTTATGCCATTCATGCAATGTTCCTGCAGGAAAAGCTTATTAATCAGGTCTGTGCTTCCAGTGCAGCTCCATGATTTAGGATCACCCATGACTAAAGGTTTAGCAGGAGTAGAATTATTACATGCCTTGGTGGCTTCTAGAAAGAGCTGTCAGGGTGGGGAGACGTATCAAAGTGGCAGCAAGGAGTCTATCCCCTTCCAGGACCCTGAGAAGGACAAGCCCACCAGGGTGAGCACAGGCCAGGGAGAGCTGTGAAATACTCAACACTGTGCTCAGAGGAGGTGTCCCTCTGTCCAGCCCCTGACCACAGCACAAACCACTGACCTCCTCCCTGGCTGCCAGTGCATCCTCCCAGCTCTAATTTGGGGCTCACTGTTGATGCTGGCTCTGGCACAACGGTGGTTTCTATGGCAACTCCAGAGGCAGATGCAGGGATGCTTCCAGCTGAGGTACCACCAGCCTAGGTATCCCAAGCTGTGCCTCCCAAATCACAGGCAGTCACACAGTGCATCAGGACAGACCCTGCAGTCACTGTGCCAGCTGGGCACCAGAGGCAATGGAGCAGCAACACAAAAATGTCTTCTGAATGCTCTTTTATGAATAATTTCTTACTTTTCCCATGCTGTGATGCCCTCAGGACATGGCACAGCCTGGCCCAGCAGTGTGTCAGATACTGCTGCACTCTGATGGGATTCAGTCTCCTGTCTCTACAGCCTTGCAGCCCACATGAGGTTCAAGCTGGCTGTCTTCTCTGAAAGGTCAGGCATCTGCACTTGATATTTACCTGGACTTGTGAGATCTTTCTAATGTACCAATGAAGGATCAATTGCCTCATCTGCTTTCTGCTTTGGGTGTGGGACTCTGTGGAGCCAGGAGCAGTAAGGCTCAGGTGAGCCCATAGCACCGGGTAATTCAAGTGTCACCTCACTCAATCTCGCAAAGCACCCCTAAACACTCCCCACAGACACCACCAGTATGGAATTTACATTCCCCCTTCCTGGTTGCCAGTAAACAGGATTGCAGTGCTCCTGTCTACAGAAGCTGGAGATATTTAGACCCAGCTCTCCCCCACATCAGCCATGGTCCATCCTTTGAGATGGGGCTGTGGTGCTGGATAGGGTCCATGAGCCCTGACATTAAGCATCTCTTATTTCTTCTCAGCATCCTGGGAGACTTCAACATTCCCTGCGTCTCTCACACTCTGGATTCCAAAAAGTCCCACTCCTGCTGCTGCCTTAAGCTTCCACAGTCTCTTCACCCACAGGAGGCCAAGCAGGAACAAGGCTGCCAAGGTAGGACAGCCACTTCTTAGCTCTACGTCTCCAAACAGGGACTGGATCTCTACATCACATTGCTTCGCTTGCCCTGGAGGTGGGAGAAGAGTTACCCCTGCTCCACAGTATGGGATCACTGAACTCTGCCTTAGGAGGAGCTTTCCTGACAGGCTGTGGCATGTGTCTGCCTGGAGTAGCATAACCAAAGACGACAGGACTCCAGTGGGATAAAATTCCACATTTCATTTATTTGAGGTGCTACGTCACCTCCCAGGCACTGAGCTACAGGGCACCTCTGTGCTACATGAGACATCGACTGGGTCTATGACGACACAGCACTCACCGCTACACACACGGCACGGATACGCCGTGGCACAGATGGGGCCAGGCAGGGCAGTGAGGCCAGCGGCAGTCCTGCCACCACTGCTCCCCTCCACCCTGCTGGCCATGGCCATCCCACCAGGCAGGAGTTTGCCCTGGGCTTCATTGCCACAGTGCTGCAGGAGCTGGGAGTTCCCAAAACGGCAGATGCTCTGGTGCCTGGCATTGTGGGACAGAGGTTTTTGGAGCCAGGTCACCCTGGGTGAACACATGGGTGCTCACACACCCTGTCCCCGTCTTCAGGCACTTGGTGCTTGGCCAGGGCTGGTCCCCAGGGTCCCACTCAGGGCACATCACGCAGGCACAGAGCCTCGACAGCGCCACTGGGACCCTGGGCCACACCACCGATGACGAAGAGCAGGCTGGGCGCTGGGCAGCTGGAGCAGGAGCAGCGGCCAGTGGGCATGGGAGGCAGCGGCTCCCACTTTTTCTGTGACAGGCTGAACCCTTCCACTGAGTTCAGTGGGCAGGACTGGTTCCCTGTGGAAGACAGAACAACATCAGCCCCCGTGCAACTCCCCACCCCCCCCACCCCAGGCTCTGCCTTTCACCCTCCACATCCCTTTGATTCCTCAACGGGAGCTCTGAGCTGTACAGCCTTTGAGATCCCAGAGGCAATTAGTCGGGACACAAGAGGATTAGCGGAGTCCCCATAGGGATGGCTGCTGGCACTAATGCCACACCTACTGGTTCTGCCCCCTCAAGCACTCCTCACCCTCCCCGCTCCCTTGTGCCAGCACTCTGCAGGCATAAGGGAGGGCAGTTCCAGCTGCGGCAGGACTCAAGAGCAATGCCACACTGCAGGGAAGCAGCCAGCACCATTCCCTATTCCTACAGCGATCTTGGGGGTCTGGCAGCCCTCACTGCAGGGCTGGGGGTGCTGTGGCTGGCACCAGGCTCCCCAGGCAGCCCTTCCTGCTGTATTTCCGCTGCTGAGTGACAGCACTAACCTTTCCCCAGCTCTCTCGGGAGAGGGATGCAGCACTGCAACCCTGCACAGCAGAGCTGAGCCACCATGGGCTGTGTGAGCCCAGCATGCTGCACATGAGCTGGGAAAAGCCTGACTGGGGGGTGACAGGGGCAGGGGGCACAGTGGGTCAGCCAGTGGGACAGGGCAGTGGACAGGACAGGCCAGCACTTGTGAGGGCATGGAAAGATGTTGCTGCAGACAGTGTTGCAGTAACACCCTGGCTTTGCATGGTCGACCTCCCTCCTCCCATGCAGACGACTGATGTGCCACAAAGAATGGGGATGGGAACATGGCCAAATGCCTACCCCCAGCCTTACCAAGGCCACCCACAGCCACCACTCTTCCTCCCAGGCATCCAGCCACAAAGTCGGCTCTCTTCTCTTTCATACGGATGGTGCGGCTTGGCTTTCTCCACACACCTGGGTATGACAGGGAGTGAGCATCGCTCGCTGAGGTTTCCCCTTTAAACACCAAGGCCAGCACACCCCCAGGTTAATCAGTCCCTGGGACCAGGGAGCACAGGGCAGGATTCACCATGGATGCAAGGGGCTGATGTTCAGAGCCCAGATAATCACGTTCCTCAGGCACAGACACCCCTCACCAGCCCAGAGTCATCCTGTACCCACAGAAGATGCTCCCACCTCACCCAGAGACATGGAGCTCACCCTGCGCAGGATCAAACATCTCCACGGTGTTGACAAAATGGGGGCGGGAATAGAAGTTGTGGGGCCCTGGCTGCTGCAGCCCACCCAGGCTGAAGACAACCCCGTCAGCCATGGCACAGGCGGCGAAGGCGCGGCGGCTGGGCACGCTGGGGTAGCGCGTCCAGCTCCTTGTCTCCAGGTCAAAGGCTTCAAAAGCGGTGACAGGCAGCTTGCCTTGCCGGCCTCCTGCACACAGAGGAGACGTAGCTGCCAGTGCCCCAAGCTGGCACTATTGCTGTGCTCAGTAGGCAGGATGGGACCCGCTGGCTGCAGTGCTAGGCAGCGTGGGGCCACCTTGGGGTGCAGCAGGTCATTCTCTGGCCTGGGAACACAGGAAGGGGAGGGTAGAGGCACAGGGGATGCTTGGTTTGCCCCAGCAGCACCTACCCAGGACGAAGATCTTGTTTCCCTGCAGGAAGGCAGAGGCCCCATAACACGGGGTGGGCATGGAGGGTAGGGGCTGCCAGTGGTCCTTTGCTGGCTCATAGACACGGACCAGTGCCTGGGGAGAGGTGTCCGCACCCATTCCCCCCAGTGCGTAGACAGCCCCATCTGGAAAAGAGGCAGCAGTGAGGCAGGGGGATCTGTGGGCAGCACCGAAGGGCTGGGAGTCCCCCATGCCCTCCGGGGCTGGCAGCACAGGTACTGTCAAGCCCCACAGCTAGACACTGCTCCAGGGCAGCTGGGAGACAGTGAGTACAGCCAGGCTTGAGCCTGGCAATGCCCTGACTGCACTGGGACCCTCTCGCCCCCCTCTCCATCCCATCCATCAGGCACAGAGAAGAGCACAGGGCCATCCTCTAATTATTCTCAGCAGTATCATCTCCCTGGAGACACCATGGCAACACAGCCATACTGCCAAATCCTGCTCTTGCTTCCAGTGCGGCCGGCACCCCTGCCCGTTCCCACCACTGTCCTGACATCTCCTCTGCCCTGCCCACCACACTGCAGCCTGGTCCATGCCACAGCATCCCTGTCCAGGGAGCAAACATGGGCACCACCACATACAGGGACCAACCCTGGTTCCTGGCATGCTGTGTTGTGCCAATACTCCAAGGATGCTCAGCAAACTTTGGGCAAGAGTCACAACATTTTCCTATCCCTCACCTCTCTGCACAGCTGAGATGCCCATGGAGGGCTGAGCCAATGCCGCCTTCTTCTCCCACTTGCCCTCATCCACGTGGTAGACCTCAACGGAGGCGAGGGGGCTCTGTGCCGCATCCACACCGCCCACCACCAAGATCTGCTTGCCCAGGGCGAGAGCGGCAGCGCCAGCCCGCGGCGTGGGCAGCGGTGGGAGCGTGGTCCAGCGCTGGGCCGGGAGGTCGAGCACCTCAGCAGTTCCCAGGGCTCTCCCGCCGCCCCCGCAGCCG
>WEIU01024048.1:870045-888774 GCA_013389925.1 Aegithalos caudatus
GTCCCGGGAGCCGGAGCGGGCCGAGCGCGGGTGCCGCACCCCCTGTCTGCACCAATCACCTCCCGTAACCCTGCAGGAAGGGCCCGGCCCAGGCGGCCTGCCCACCCCTGCGAACCTCCGGCCGGTGGGCCGAGCCTTGGGGAGGGTGCAACGGGAGCGAGGGACGGGCGCTCGGGAAGGGGCATCGCCGGCACCGAAGGGCGGCCCGAAAGGAGAGGCTGAGCGAGGACCTGGCGGCCCCGTCGAGTCCTCCTTGGGACTGCGCTCCGGCCTCCAGCTCTACAGGCTGCCCCAGCCCCGCGTCTCGGCCCTGCCGGCAGCCGCTTTCCCCCTGCGGTGCACCGGGAGAGCCCTATCCGTGCTCGGACAGCCGGGCCCCTAAACCCGTGCTGGCATCGCCCTTCCGGTGCCGTGCTTGCACCGTGCCGGGAGTGCTGTGTTCCCGTAGCCCCCGGCCAGCAGTAGTGTGTCACATGAGGGAGCTGGTGTCGGGAGGACAGACGGGGTGCGTCTGCTCGTGGCTGGCTTTCCTCCAGTACAGCTGGCATTGCACCTAACAGGACCAAGTGGATGGATGTTGCAAAGTCCCGTTCCCATTAAATGTCACAGCCAGGACACCCCTTCAGATGTCCCAGCTGCTCCTGGGCTTGCTGCATTCTGAAGATGATCCATTTTGCAGCCTGTTGACCCTATGTTGTTACCTGTGCTTCTTGGTTGGTCTCTGCCTCACTACCAGATCAAAATTGACATTACACCCTCTCTGTTTTTCCTGTGCCTGGCACTGCTTGGTCACTTTGGAGGTGGTGACTCTCACTGCTGGCTGGTGATGCTGGCTGGGACTCTGTGGGATCACTTCCCTGCCTGCCGCCCCTCCATGGGAGATCCCCCGCCTGCCTCTGAACAACTGCATTATCCTCCTCCAAATCCCTCTTTGGCCATGACGTCTGCAGAGCACTTGACTGAGATTAGTCTGTCATGTGGAGGTTCTTACTCCCCCACTGACCTGTGCTTTCCCTTCTGTGGCTGCTCTTGGCTTGTGTCTCTTCCCTGCTTGTGCAGCTGGCGGCAGCACGGGCTCTGCTCCTGTGCTGTGCTGAGACCAGAGCTCTGGGGGAACATGGGACATGACTAGTTCCTTTTTATGTCTGTTCAGGTGCTAACTTCTCTGTCACAGTCTTCTTGCCTGTGCACTGCTCTCTCCAAAGCTGTCTCTGACACTTCCTGCATTTCCCTGATCAGGGTTTTTAACTGAATCTTCACTATTATTTCAAGAGGTATCAATAAAGCTAAAGATTTTATGCCTTGTTGATCTAGCATCCAGCTGTGGAGCTGTGAGGCCACCAGGATCAGAGTTCTCCCGGGTGCATCCTAACATCCTGCATGGACTGCCCTTCAAGTTCTGCCTGGACTGCCCTTTAGTGCCTATTTTTTATTGAAAGCAATAATTGATGCTTTTATGCCAGGCAGGCAGCTGTGCAGTGCCCCGAGTGTGATCCCAGTGTTGTCCCTCAGGCCTTTGTACACTTGGCCCTGGTGATGTGTGTTTCCTTCATACTGCCCTGCTTGAATTTCCTGCTTTCTCCTCACTTGGCAGCAAGTGTCCTTGGATCAACACCAGTTTGCTGTGACAGCAAGTTATGGACCGTTGTTCAAACAAGGGAACAGCAAGAAGCAGTGCTGCCTTGCCATAGAATTCACCATCAATTAAGCACAACTGGAACAGCCTCCAGCCCTGCTGCCAGGTCTCCAGGAGGAAGCTGCAGCTTTGGCAGAGACTCAGGATCAATTTTTGAGCAGCATCAGTTAAGAAGCTGAGAAATTGAAAGTGGTTCTGAGATGCAGTTGAAGTACTTAGGCATTTCTTAGAGTTGAGATGGCTCGATGGTGCTGCTTGCAGTGTGTGCACAGGGAAAGGGTTCAATGAGGGTTCAGCTTCTTTCAGGGAAAATGAGATCTGTTTATCCAAAGCTGGGGTGGGTCAACCTCAAACTGGAAACGAGCTGCTGATTTTGCGGAGTTAATCGCTGGAGTCCTTCATCTTGGGGTGGATTGGATGGGATTTCCTGAAATTTTTGTTTAGGTTGGAGGATATTTTTGTGAGAGAGATTTTAGTTTTATTTCAGAGATTAATGAGTGACAGGATTTTCTTGATGATGCTTTTGTCTTGGATTGAGCCCAGAATCTGACCCAATGTTTGTGACCAGCCACACCTGGGCTTAATGGTTTCAGGTCCCATATTAGAAACTTGGGTAATTTCAGTTGCTGTACGCTAACTGTCTTCTTTCTCCTTTTGAGGTGTCAAGGGTTGTTTTTCCAGTAACTTGGACCTTTTTGAAGCACCTGCTTGCCTAATGCCATGAATATTGCAGTGAACAATGAGGAAGAAAAAGCTGTCCATTCCTGGTCAAGAATTTCCTCTGCAGGACAGAAAGTGCTGGAGGAAGCCCTCCGAGTCTTCAATCCGATGTCCAAGGACCTTTCGGACACGGAGACCCAGCTGGTGGCCTTCATCCAAGGCCTGAAGGAGGAGGGCTACCAGCCCACGATTCTGAGGAGTAAGGATGTGTACGGGTACAGCTCGTGCACGGCAGTCATACCGAGTCAGACGGAGGAAAACACACAGCGCAACTGTGCCAGCACCACTGAGCCCACTCAGAGTCCAGCCAAGAACTCCGTGGCAAAAGTGGCCCCTTTGTCCACCAGCATTCCAGTGAGCTCTTTGAAGGAGCTCTCCGGTCAGCCAGTCTCCAAAGGGGATTCCAAGAATCTCCTCTTGAGCTCCTTGAAGCAGACGGGATCTGGCCCATCCAAGGCAGCGGCAGTGGGCTTCCCTAGAAGCATGTATCCTGACGTGTATCCAGCTATGAGACTGTCGGTGGTTCTGGAAGCCCTGGTGCCACTGAAAACTGCAACGTCCTGTTTGGAATCCAAGTACACGCAAGGGCGTCTTGGGATCTCTCCCTCAGACCTTAAACTCCTCAAGACTTCAAGTCCACCAAGGCAGTTTTCTTCAGGCAAGAGCACTAAAATAACCGAAGGCAAGGGGTACAAGCGTTCGGTTAAGAAAGCACCGGATTCTGCCAGCTGTGCTTTAAACCTTCTGAAGGGACCAAAGGGAGGAGTGCTGCAGGAGAGCAACGCCTGCAAAGCCTCCGGAGTTCTCAATGGGAGAGTCACAGGCAGCTCGTCCCAGGACTGCACCACAGCACCACAGCCCAAGACCCTGAAAATCAAAGATAAGGAAGCTCTGGTGGGAAAAACAGAGTGGAAGGACAGCAGCACTTACCGGGACAGCACTGGGCAAAAGAAGAGAAGAGCTACAGAGGCAAAAGAAGCACCACAGAGGAAAAAAGCAAATACCATTCCTGTCCGAAAGAAAAGTCGACAGGCTCAGAGCACTTTGAACCTGCTGAAATTCCGGACCATCAAGGTGGGCAACTCTTCCTCTGATGATGAAGTGAGGAGGAGAGCACAGAAGATTCTTAGGGTCAACCTGTCCCCTGTGATCCAAATTCAGCCTTTGTCCCATTCTCATAGCGTCCCCTGAGTTTCTTCACTTTGTCACTTTCTTTTGTAAGTAAGTAAATACAAGCCTGGCACCAGAGCACAGAGCGGTTTAGGAGTGACTCTGTGTCTCTGATGCCAATATGCCCACTAACTTGCAGACAGAGCAGCCCACCCTTGTGCTGTTCCTGCCTGTCTGCCACTGCTGTGCAGAACTGTGCAGGAATCCAACCCCCTGTTTGGGAGTACGGGATAGTGACTCTGGCCGGCATCGAGCTGAGCAGGCCGGAGAGCTCACTTCCCACCATGCTCCCTGAACGTGGAAGGCTGTGCTCTTGTGCAGGGGAGGACACAGGACTTCACCATGACATTGATGCACTGTGATATTGCTCTTTTTCAAGCTGTACATCTACTGGGTTTATTTTGATCAAATTTTGTAACTTTATTATCTATATATCTATATATCCATATACGTGCATATGACCCAGGAACTGTGGGACTCCCTCCATCCCTTTGGGATTGGGTTTGATAGCTTTTGTTCCTCTTTCCCTTCAGCTAGTGTTTTGTTGAAAGGTGCCAGGATTCCTTTGTGGTTCAGTGTTGTGACAGTCTGTCCTGTGCTCTCTTGAGCAGCTCAGAGGCAGCAGCGTTGTAGCCACTTGTTTGTCTCCAGAATGCCAAACAATTTGGAGAATTACCAGCTGGTAGTTTTAATCCTGTTTTCGGTATTACCTCTGCATAACAGTGGGGGAGTGTCACAGGGCTGCAAGTCTGTCTGACATCTTTAGGTGTCTCCTCCCTTTGTGGGTAGCAGAAGTTTTGAACTCATGGTAGGGAGAGGATTCCTCCTCAGTACCCAGCATTACTCTGCTCTCCTATACCGCAGGTGCAGCTCTGAATCAGGAGCTGTGACTGTTAGAGCCAAAGGGCTGGAATTGTTAGCAGGAATTATGTAGTGTCCTGACTACTGTGTAACTGCTTTGCTGTTGCTGGGTGTTCCGGAAGCAGATTCCAGGTGCCAGTAGAGAAGACTGTTGGTTTTGGCTGGAGTTAAACCACGACAGAGACACAGGCTGTGTTTGAATGTATTAGCTACATCCTGCCAGTCCCAGAGCTCAGTGGGATACTTGAGCCTGAGTTAAAGCAGAAAAGCAAAAAATTTGGGAGGACATAAACCAGCACTTAAACATTGAGTCACTTTCTGTGGTTTGTGTGGATGAAGCAGTAGGAGGGGAGATGGGCACCATGTTGTGGGTGGCAGCCTTGCTGTGCTGTCAGGGACGTTGTGAGAAGGTGTGTGGCAGGTGTGAAAGCTCTGTGGAAGGAGTGCAGGCTCTGCTGTCCCCAGGAGGCACTGCAGAACCGCTGCAGATGGCTGCTGTCACCTCCCTGCTCTGGGGTCACGCTGTCGGACGGAAACACGGCTCTGCACTCCACAGGGAGGGATGTACTAATCCCAGGAGAAACACCTTGTTGGAGCAGTTAGTGCCACTGCTGTCACCTGGAAGGAACAACCTGGTGTCCTGGGGAAAGAAAGAGGCATTGGGCTGGACATGGGCCTAGCTCCATATACTGCTGTGTGCTCAAATCTCTGCAGCAGTAGTGTAATCCACTCATTCTCTCACCAGCTCAAAATACCAGTTGTCTGACCTAGTAATCTTGGTGGACACTGGCTAAAGGGATGAGCTCCCCAGGGAAGTCCAACCTGAGTTGCTGTCAGAAATCATAACTTGCAGTGTTTGAGACTGACCTGTGAATGCCACTGCTTGGCTGCCGAGGAGGAAATATTTTCTTCTGCTTCTGTGTTTTAAAATGCCTTGGCAGAGAGTTCCCTGTCCTGACCTGATGCTGGATGAACAGGGGCTCTCCATCACTGTCAACTGGCCAAAAATTGCTTTGTTCCTTTTGTTCCCACTCCTTCAGACCTTTCTCATTCCCACGCTCTCAAATGCCAGGTCTTGAAGTCCTGCACTGATGTTTCTCTTTTGGGCTGTTTCCCGAGGAGGGCTCTGAACTCCTGCCTGCAGTATTGCTGTCAGGCTGCTCAGAAGCTTCCCCTGTTCCCAGACCCTTATAAGGGCACTGAGAGCTGTCTTTGGAGCCTCCTTATGCAGCACAGACGTCCCAGCTGAGCACTTGGCCTCCTCTGGGAAAAACAACGTGCATCAACAAGGCTGAATCCAGGTCGAGGTCTCTTTTCCTCCAGCCTGAGCAGGAAGCTGAGCACCTGAGGCTAACTAACCAGGCCACATCCCTCGTCATCGCTATGTGTCTTCCCCCAGCTGCACTGCTGCCTGCCTCCCCACTCTTTGCCATCGCCTCTTGTCTTTCACAGCTTGGGTCTCTGCCAGTCAAGGACTTGACTTGTACTGTTGCTTAACACATCCAGCACAGCATCCAGCCTTAGTGCTGCCATGCCTTTCCCAACACTGGGCTGAGTTCTGTGCATGTTTGGTGATGACAATTTGCCCTGTGTCCTCCCCAGGCTAACAGCAAAAGGTTTTCTGCTCCATAGGGAGAGATAAGCTTTGGAAACCCTTCTGTGTCGCTGCAACTCCTGCCAGGGAAGTGATCTCTGTCAGCTCTCCTGAGCATCTCTAACAGACCACAGGGCCCTGAGCAACAGGGTTGTGCTGGACCTCCATTCTCTGCCCTCCTGTTGTCTCTTCTTCCTCTTGCAGGCACTTCAGGTACTTGACTGAAAGGGTTGCAGGTTGTTACAGAGGGGCTTTACATCCTCTGTGCCAATGCCAGCACCTGCTGCCCATCAGCCAGTACTGGCAGAGGGGGTGCCCCAGTCTGGCACAAGTTGGCTCCATTGTCCTTCAACTCATGCCCAGGTGTGGATGCTCCTGGTGCTCTGGGCATGTAACACTGATGTGCACGGGCCTGCTGAGGGCCTCTGTGTGGGTGCTGCTCTCTGCTGTTAAGGGAAGATGAAAGGTTTGATCAAACCAGAGCTACCTAAGACCTGATATAACCAGAGGTCTCCCCCACAGGTCCCTTCTATCCTGTGTTATTCTCTGGCAGCTGAGTAACACTTTCAGGGATCTGTGCAACAGTAACTGGTAGGGCCCAGTTATGCAGAAATGCATTGCCCAGAGCGCTGTGGTCTCTGCTGAACATGTGGTATGCACCTTGTTCAGACCTGTTTCTGTATTAGTCACTTTGAATTCATCCAAGTGCCTAACCTGGCCTGTGTTGTTCTGGGCACTGTGACAGCCGAGAGCTTTGGAGACTCTCTTAGGAATGCTTTTAACGCATGGATTTGTGCCACTGTCACTTCTAGAAACGATTCGGCTAGTGGTCAAAGGGCTCTTCTTCCAACTGACTTTTGGAAATCATTTCTCCTTTTGTTCAGCTGCCAAGGAGCAGTTCATGCTTCCCCTCCACCAGACAAGGTCCTTGTGCTTCCTGCATGCTTCAGATGTCCGTCAGCAAGGTCCGTGGGGAGAGTATCTTGTCCAGCAGGCAGCTGAAGGGAAGCTGACATCAGATACCAGTTGAAATCACAATGTTAATTGGTAGAAATGTTCTGAAGCTCATGTCCACTGTGATCAGATATCACCATCTGCCACTGCTTATGGTTGTAGAAGTTTCTACTCAGCCTCTTCCCTGCAAGCCATGTAGCGTGTTGCTACTGCTGCTTCTAAACTATTTTCATCCCCCCAGAGCCAGCTGCTATAGCAATCCTTGTACAGAATTGGTTAAGCACTTTTTTGCAAAATAAGAAGGAATTATTTTGTTACTCCTGCTAGGGTAGCCCACAAGTGGTATTTCAGTGTGTGGAGGAGTGCTCATCTCACTGGACAGCTCTCAGACTGGTTCATACTAACAGGACTGGGGTTAGTGGGCTGAAATATCTCCCACTGCCTGGTGCTTCCTTGCATGGAGTTCAGCCAGCTGCCAGCTAAGAACATGGCAGGGGAATCGGCAGCAGAGCAGCACAGATGGGTGATGGCTGCACATGTGGCTCCATGGTCCTGCTCCACAGCTGCCTGTGTTTTGCAGCCTGTCCTCCAGGCCCCCCTGGTACACCAGGAGCAGTTCTCCACCCCAGATCCAGCTGTGGCAAGAGGGCCTGAGAGGCACTGGGTTTTGGAATTGAGCACAGAATTTATGCCCCTTTAATTGTGACTTGTGCTGTGTTCGTGGCCAGAACTTGCCAGCATGTGGGGGGTTCAGCCACCCCAGCAGTTCTTCCCCTTTGGATCCAAGTTCCCTGCCCTATCTAGGAGCTGGGCCTTTGGCCATGGCTCAAGGGATCTCTGGGTATGGAGAGCTGGTTTGTCTCTCAGCTCCAGCTGGGCAGTGTGAGTCAAGCTGGGCAGCCTCCCAGGCAGGAAGGCAGGTTTCCGTGGGAGGATCCTTTTTTTGGCTGTGGTTGGCATGGTCGGTGCAGAGCTGTGGAGCACCGGCTGCTCAGCCGGGCTGGTTGGTGTGGAAGTGACAGTTCCTTTTTCAGTCTTCAAAATGGCACTGGCAATGGCACTGAGCTCCTGTGCTCATATGGGGATGGCCTTCCAGGAACTGAGGTGGCCCATAGAGAGGACAGCAGTTTTGGGATATCTGGCACCTTCTTGACAATGCTGCAGCCCTCAGCTTTGCCAGCTGGGTGGGCTGGCACAACCTGTGGAGAGCACAGCAGGGCAGGATGCTCCTGAGCCTTACATTCAGGTCTCTGCTAGAGAGCACCATGCTAGGGTTTCCCTCTCCTTACAGCCTGTTCTGCCTGGAGCTGGGTGCTGTTAGTAAGGTGCCAGATGCCTCAGAGGAATCTTGTTCCAGAAGACATGAGAGCCCAGCCTTGTCACCAGGTCATCCCTGAGTGTGGAATGAAGCTTGTCTGTAGGTGTGACCTGCTGGAACTTGCAGGTTGCCCAGCAGCTGCCTCCAAAGCCATGGTGCTGAGGCTAGGTTCCTCCTTTGCTTCACCAAGGAAGTCTCGTGAAAAAGCGAGAAGCTGGGAGTAGGGAAAGCTAAAGATGCCAGCAGCACCTGGACAGCCAGCAGCCTGCAGCTTCTGTGTCTGCTGCAGGAGATGTGCAAACAGAGGAGCCAAGGCTGTGGCATTCTGCAGCACTGTCTTCCTTTCATCCCTGCCTGGCCACAGAGCTTCCCCTGCCCTGCCTGGCAGCAGTACACGGATACTGGTGCTGCAGGTGAGCGGGAGTCCTTTTGGAGCAGGCACCCCCCCCCAACCCTTCATTTCCATCCTTCATTGGACTCACAATCTGGCGCTGCTCATGTGGCCTCTGAAATATCTTCCCCAGGGAGTCCCTTAAAGGCCTTATTATTGTCTGGGACTCTCTCCTTATTGTCTTAATTAGCCCTTTCCGTTCCTGTGTTCCTCTGGCTACAGGCAGCCCCTGTGAATGTCTGGTGATTCACATAGACAGAGTCAAGCACATGGTGCTGTTTTAAAAGAGAAGGTGCTGCAAAGCTACCCTCAGAAATACCTCCCCTCCTGCCCCTACTCTGCCACACTGCCCAGGCCTGGGTTGGGACAAAACAGGTATCTGTGTGTGTTCACAGCAGGGAAGGCACCATGTGATGCCCTCCCTCCTCCTGGGTCCCAGTGCAGCACTCCTGAGGAGCAGCATTTCCTGAGCAGAGGCACTGCAGCTGCTCTGGGTGATGCAGGGGCTCTGGGTGGGCACTGCCTGGCTACTTGCACTACTCTCTGCCAGCCAGCATCTCCAGGGGAGCTGTCTCCACGCTGCGGCATGACCAACCTGCTCTGGCTGTGGCATTCCCTGGGGTTTGGGCATCCCAAGCAACGGCTGGGGAGCAGCAACTGCAACATGCAGGCGGGCGAGTAACACTCTTTGTATGATGATTTTACAAATGACCATCTTGTTCTTGAGTGAACTTTTTACCATTTCATTTGTTTGTGTAGAATGTCTCTGAAATTCTAATAATATTTAATGTTAATATGAAGCTGGGCTGTTCCACACTCAGTGTTGTATATTTTGGAATGGCATTGCTTAGTGAAAAGACAGCGTTAGTATTATTCCACTCTTTGGAAGGGAATGGGACAAAAAACAGACTGTCTTTTTTCTTAAATGAAGTGAACTTTTTGTTATGAAGTCCTAGCAGGTGTCCAGCCCTTCAGTAAAATGGTGCTCAGAACCACCCAATGTGTCTGGCTTTTCTTTGGGCTATGACAGACTGCTCCTCCCTGGGCTCCTGCTCCCTGACTGGTGTCAGCTCCATGGAATGGTGTCTCCCATGTTCTCAGCTGCTGCATGCTGCATGGGGCTCGCTCAGTTGCAGACCATACCCCTGCTCTTCTCCCCAGTTCTCCCAGGGAAGTTTGGGATTACTCAAACTCTGCTAAAGATTGCCTGGTTTGGCGAGGGAAATACCCTGGATGTCTGTCACTGGTGCTGAACTGGGATAAATCCGCATTCCTGGTTAGTTCCTAGAAACATGCAGGGTGGCAGTGTGCTGGCAGGTGCTCTGCCAGCTCCAGCCTGCCTGCCCACCCTCCAGCTTCTCTCTGAATCTGCCCACTCTGCAAGCTGGGACCCTCTGGCCGGATAATTCAACAGAAGCACCATTGTTCCATGGTTTGCAGTCTGGATGCAGTTTGTGCCACAGGGCTGTCAGTGCACTGACCCAGCACTAATGGTGGTGGGACCGTGGCCCTGGGCAGACAGCAGCTCCGGTGCCGTGCTGGAGCTCATTCCTCGAGAAGGGAAGTGGTTAAGGAATTCTCTGCTCACTAAGGATGTTCGGGAAAGTGTTGGCTGCCTGCTGCGCCCACGGAAGTCGGTCCAAGTAGGGCTGGCCAGGCATGAGAGGCTGCCCTGGAGCTCAGGGGCTCTGCCGAGGATGGGGGCAGGGGGGCTCTGCACTGCTGCAGGAGTGCCCTGAAAGATGCTGGGGGTGCGAGGCTGCGGGTACCCGAGGAAGTGGGGGATGCTCGGCAGCGTTGAAACGCTGGTGATGGAGGGCAGAGCTGCTGGCAGGTCTCTGGCCAGTGGAGCTGCCCCAGGACAGGTCCCCCGAGCAGACCCCGGCCACCCCCATGCATTCAGCTCTGGGGCAGATGAGGGGATTGCAGTTTTGCATGGGAAGTCAGAGCAGCCTTCAGGGAGGTGCCTGGACGTGGGCACTCTCGTCCCTCACATCCCACTGAGGATCCCTCCCTCCCACCTTCGCTTTTCAAGGCCAGAGAGCCTGTTACAGTTGCCTTTTTCAGGACTCTGGATCTCCTCAGAGCAGGTGAGGTTTGCTTGGCAGTATCTCTTGATACAGACACACTGGCCAGTGCTAATGGCTCTTTGTCAGCTCATCTCCTACCAGCTCTCCCAGCTCAGAAGGTGGTGCTGGTGCCTGACCACCAGCCTGCACTGCTGAAGCCTTTCAAGTCACAGCCTAGTCCCTCCTCCAGGCTTCCAAGTTCCTTGCACGGCTATGGGGAGCTGGTAGGGCGCTGCCCACAGCACCTTTTGTTCTGCTGAGGTGCCTGGCTGTCTCAGGGTGTCCCTGGGGGAGTGGGTTTTGGCATCCCTATGGCCGAGAGCTGCTTCTTTGTCTGCCCATGACCTTGCTTGGCAGCGGGCAGCCAGAGCATGGCCTTGGCGTGGAGAGCACGCAGCTCCTCTTCCTTCCTTCAGCCTTGGCTAATAAAAGGCACTATCGCTGCGTGACAGTGAGGCCCTGTGCACAGCCGTGCTGCCTGCAGGGCTTCAGGGCTGCCGGATCAACACCCCAGCCTGGCCAGTCCAGAGGATCCCAGGCAGCACCGACCAGCACAGGGTGAGTGGGGTATGGTGGTGCCCACAGTGCCAGCACTGGGCATGAATAGGATCCATCTGGCGTGGGTTCTGGGGTAGTGCTGTGCAGGGCTCCGGGTACTGTTGCTAGAGATGCTCCCTGAAGAGGCACAGACGGGCCCGTGCAATGCAGCGCGAGTCCCAACCAGGCTGCCTGTTTCAGTGACCCCACGTGCTGCACAACCGGGCACAGCAGCCCTGTGGGAATGCTGGGCCTTCTCCCGGCCAGCCTAGGCACAGGACACTGCTGTGTCACACGAGGGCTATTGCCAGTGCGTACCTTCTTATGCCTCACCTTGGCTAAAGCTCGGTGCGGGCAGGTCCCTCCCCTCGCCTGGCACGGCTGCCGGAGGAGGAGACAGGCACCGGCCGCCCTCCTCCAGGAACAGCAGCTGAGCCCAGCCCGAGCCCAGCCCGAGCCCAGCGAGCCTCCGACTCCGCAGCCCTCCCGGGCCGCCAGCTACCTGCCCAGCACCCGAGGCTCCCACGGGCACAGGTAGGAGCCGGTGTGCCGTAGGGGAGACCCTGGGCACGGCACAGCTCTGGGGCATGGCACAGCCCTTGGCACACGGCACAGCCCCATGGCACGGGCTGGGTGCTGACAACTGGCATGAGGCAGCACATAAGGAAGGGGCTTGCGGCGTCCCTTGGCAGTGACAGGCCGGGTGCCCCCACCCCTGCCATGCGCTTTCTGTGGCTGACGTGTGCCGGACTTTGCTCAGGGAGCTGTGGCAGTGGGGAGGGACAGGTACCTTGGGAGGGACGTTCCCATCCGGCGACATCGTGGCCGTGCCCGGGTGAGCTCCTGGTGGAGCAGATGCCCTGTACGGCTCCACCCTGCAGCGCAGCCGTGCAGGTGCCTTCGCCACGGTACAACCCCAAGTGGGGCAAAGAATGCCGCAGTGACCCCTGTGTGGCTGCACCCGCCTGGAGTGCGGGTTCCTGGAGCATCAGGCACCCATCCCGCCATGCCGCCCCCCACACCTCACTGCCAGTGGCAGCAGGCACGTTCCTGCCGCGCTGTGCCGGGAGCCCAGGGAACGCGGTGCCTTTGGCTCACCAGCCCACGAGGCGCCCTTTTGTTTGCCGGCGGGGCCCACCGTGCCGCCCGGGGGCCGGGGCGTGCNGTGACATTCCCGTAGCCTGGAGACCGCCGTCCCTTTCAGCGGGCAGCCCATTTGAATAAGAATCGTGCACGGGGAAGGGGGGCCACCAGCCGCCATCCCATCGCTGCCCTTGCCCCGGCTCATTTCTGCGCGCCCAGCCCAGGGGCAGCGGGTCCCACGCTGCCCTCGCCCCTGGCCTTGGTCCCGCCGGACGCCGCAGGACGCCAGGTACAGGGGGTTCGCGGGGCTCGGGGACCCTCGTACCAGCACGTGGCTCTACACCACCTTGTCTATCGCCCTGGTATGGCTTCGAGAGGGGCGGGTGCCAGGACAGAGTCGCGGTTCCCCCCGCCGCCCCGAGCCCCCCTGCCCTGGGCTGGCTCCATGCAGGGGACAGGAGAGATGTGTTTGGGCAGAGCCGGGACCAGGCTTTGATCCAGCACTTGCGAGGCTGGGAGCGGGAAGTACCGGGAGAGAAGGAAACACAAAAGACAGCTCCAACCTAAATTTAACAGCGGGACCCCGGCCAGAGTCAGGGACGCCCTTGCCCAGCCAGCTCCGGCATTCCTGGCTCCCCTCCCAGGCTGGCCCTGGCCCGGTGCTGGTACCCCCCAGGGACACTAGTGACTCTCAAAAGGATAGATCCATTCTGAGCCAGGCAGGATGGGACATGGCACAGTTTGTGCCAGTCCTGGTGGGATATAGTATTGGGGTGGGTGTGTGTGTGACAGTCCCCCAGAGCTGCTCAGGTGGGCACTGCATGTCATCCCAGAGGACTTTCAGACCCAACTGCCCCAACTGACCCTGATTCCTCGTGTTGTCCCCGGAAAGTACCATTGTGCCAGTGCAAGGGGGTGCATCCTGGACTGCACGGCTGTGCTAGAGCCAGGAGAGGACAGGCAGCAACTGCCCTGCACCCCATGCCATACCCTGCACCCTACCGCAGTGCCATCTCGTGTTCCACCAGGTAGATCCTGTGGTTGCCCATGGACCTCTTGGCACTTGCTCTCATCCTGGGTAAGCGTTGGCCTCAGGGGCACCCTGCATACCCACAGTGCTGGGAGCTGTGGTGGTTCAGGGACCCCAGTCTGGGTGGCAGGTGCCGGGCGGTGGCAATGGCGATGCTCCCTGCCTGGCAGCGGCCATGGTCTGACTGCCACAAAACCCAGCGGGGAATCCAGGCTGCACTAAGCCCTGTTGGGATTAGCAAGCGCCTGACCTGGCTCCTGACTCCCTGCGGCACTTCTCGGCACCCTGGGACTGCCCGGGCCCCCAGGAGCACGGGCAGCCCAGCCCCCCACTCACCCTGTTCCCTGCCCTGGTCACGAGGCCGCGGCGCTGCTGCCAGCACCTTTCCGGATCATGGAGCTTCGTGCTGCATCAGTGGGTTGGGATGCAGGGATGGGACAGGATGGGACGGCTGGGGGTGGGGTGGGTGCATGGGGGAGCGGAGGGTGCCCAGGGGCCCCAGCACAGCCTCCAGCCCATGCCCTCATGCTCTCTGCAGTGGGAGGACTGGTGGCAGGGGGTTGGCAGGAGCCTGACCTGAGCCATGGCTGTGCCCGCGGCAGCTGCTACCCAGCCACTGGGAACCTGCTGGTGGGCCGAGCCACCCGCCTGAGCGCCACCTCCACCTGTGGGCTGGACAGGCCCCAGGAGTACTGCATTGTCAGCCACCTCCAGGTGAGCCCACCCAGCCCCAGAACAGCTCTGGCATAGGGCCACAGAACCAGGCATCGGTGCAGCCTTCAGTCACCTATCCCTGATGGTGCCACTCCCTGGCACAGGACTCGGAGAAATGTTTCACTTGTGACTCACGTGACCCGTCCCTGCCTGAGAGCCACCGCATCGAGAATGTCATTTACCTGAGCAGCCCCCATGACCAACGGACCTGGTGGCAGTCAGAGAATGGTGAGGTCAGGGTGGCAGTAAGGTTGCCCCATGTGCGTGTGCTGGGGGGCTGCGTGGCCATGGGGGTTTTCCCCAGCCTCAGCCATCTCTATCTCTCTGTCTGCCAGGTGTGGAGCATGTCAGCATCCGCCTAGACCTGGAGGGCGAGTTCCACTTCACTCACCTCATCATGAAGTTTAAAGTGGGTCCTGGCACATGGATGCCTGGGATGGAATGGAATGGTGTGGGACAGGCTGGATCTTGAGGGGCTGTGGGTCTGGGCCTTATCCCATCTGGATGTCCCGCAGACCTTCCGCCCTGCGGCCATGCTGGTAGAACGCTCAGCCGACTTTGGGCGCACCTGGAAAGTGTACCGCTACTTTGCCTACAACTGCTCCAAGCTCTTCCCTGGAATCCCCAGCCACCCCTTGGGGCTCGTGGATGAGGTGCTATGTGACCAGCGCTACTCTGAGATTGAGCCCTCCAGCAATGGGGAGGTGTGTGGGGATTGAGCCCTCCAGCAATGGGCAGTGCAGAGCAGGGCCAGGGTTCTGGGTGGAATGGGATCACCCATTCCTTCCTTCTCACAGGTTATTTTCAAGGTGCTGGACCCGTCCATCCCCGTAGCAGATCCCTACAGCCCAGACATCCAGGGTATGTGGCCGGGGATGTGGGGCTGGCTGGCATCAGGGCAGGTGCTAACAGTGACACGCCCACAGACCTGCTGCGTGTCACCAACCTGCGGGTCAACCTCACCAAGCTGCACACGCTGGGGGACAACCTGCTGGACTCACGGCAGGAGGTGCTGCACAAGTACTACTACGCCGTGGATGAACTGGTGCTGCACGGGAGCTGCTTCTGCCATGGCCACGCTGCCCACTGTGCCCCAGCACCGGGTGCCCCAACAACCTCTGTCCCCGGCATGGTGAGGTGCATGCCCCCACCAGCACAGCATGGTGCCCAGTGGGACCTGGCAGCTGCACTGAGCTGGGTGCTCCCCCCAGATCCATGGGCGCTGTGTCTGTGAGCACCACACGCAGGGGCTGAACTGCGAGCGCTGTGAGGACTTCTACCAAGATCTGCCCTGGCGCCCAGCTGAGGGCTCCAGCACCAACGCCTGTCGCCGTGAGTGCCAGGGCTGTCAGGCTGTGCTATGCCAGGGGTTTTGGGGTGCTGCAGCTGTACTTTGGGAGGGTTTGGGGTTGTGATGCTGCATATCAGAGCAAGGAGAACCCAGGAAGGGGAGGTTTGGCCAGGTGTGGGCTGTGGTGCCACATGCTGTGCCACGGTGCTGTCCCTGCAGGCTGTGACTGCAACGAGCACTCACGGCGGTGCCACTTTGACATGGCTGTGTTCCTGGCCACGGGGAACACCAGTGGGGGTGTGTGCGATGGCTGCCAGCACAACACCATGGGCCGTCGCTGTCACCTCTGCAAGCCCTTCTACTACCGGCACCCTCGCTCTGACATCCGTTCCCCCACTGCCTGTGCCCGTGAGTGTCCTGGGACCCTAGCCCCACGACTTGTCCCAGCCCTTTGGCTCCCTGGTGCCACCTGCCTCAGCCTCACAGCTCCTGGTGCCAGCAGCCAGAACTCCTCAAGATCCTCTCTCTTGGCAGCGTGCGATTGTGACCCGGCGGGCTCGCTGGATGGAGGAGCCTGCGACGGGCACACGGACGTGGCGCTGGGCATGATTGCGGGGCAGTGCCGCTGCAAGGAGAACGTGGCCGGGCCCCGCTGTGACCGCTGCCGGCATGGCGCCTATGGCCTCAGCCATGGCGACCCACAGGGCTGCCAGCGTGAGCTGGGAGCCAGGGATGGCATGGGAGAAGGGATGGGCATGGGGGAATGACGGAGGGCTTGAAGGGATGAAGTTGGAGGGATGAAGGGATGAAGGGATGAAGTTGGAGGGATGGGGAATGAAGGGATGTTGATGGAGGAATGGGGACAGGATGGATGAGGATGGAGGGATGGAGGTAGAGGTATGGTGATGGAGGGATAAGGATGGAAAGATCTGGGGTAAAGGGATGGAGATGGAAGGATGTAGGATGGAGGGATATGGCATAGTTGTATGAGAATGGATGGAAGGATGGTGATGGAGGGATGGGGATTGAAGGGATGAAGATGGATGGATATGGGATGGGGAAGGAGGGCCATGAAGCATGTGGGCTGTGGTCCCACTGGCACCCCCTCACATGTGCATGTGCGGGGGCAGCATGCAGGTGTGACCCACGGGGTACAGTGGCGGGCAGCTCCCCATGTGACCCCATCAGTGGGGACTGCTACTGCAAACGCTTCGTGGCTGGGCGCTCCTGCAGCCAGTGTGTGGTAAGTGCCCCAGCCTGCCCCACACCATGCCTGACTGTCCCCAACCCCATGGCAACTCCCAGGGCTGGTTTGGCCCCACACCTGCCCTACACGTCCCCTCCTCACTGCAGCCTGAGTTCTGGGGTCTGAGCTACGACTTGGGGGGATGCCGGCCCTGCGCCTGTGACTTCGGGGGAGCCTACAACAACCGGTGGGGCCCAGCACCACGCTTGGAGGGGCAGCGGTGGGGGAAAGATGGGGACAGGGCTGGGAGTCATACATGGGGGAAGAGAGGGATGGGGACAAGGCTGGGGAGATATGGGGGCTGGGACGGAGGGAGAAAGAGAGGGATCTCTATCCCCAGAGATGGAGGGACAAAGATGGAAGTAGGGATGGATGAAAACACAGACAGAAGGACAGATGAAAGGACATGATGATCACTCCCAGGTGCTCCATGGAGGATGGGGCATGTCCCTGCCGACCCCACATCATGGGGCGGCAGTGTGACCAGGTACAGCCCGGCTTCTTCTGTGCCCCCCTTGACTACTACACCTATGAGGCCGAGCAAGCCACCGGCCATGGCCACAGCCACCCTCAGCTTCCGGTGAGTCTCCTTGGGGGTCCCTGTGCTTGTGCATGGCTGTCAATGTGCACCATGCTCCATGCATAGTTGCCGCTGTGCTCTATGCATGGCTGTCACCCTGTCCTGCATGTGGCTGTTACCACGTCCGGTGCGTGGCTGTCCTTGTGCACGGCTGTGCTTGTGCATGGCCACCATCCCCTGAGCCCATCCCTTCAGGGTGCCATTCGGGCAGAGGTGCCCCAGGACTGCCTGGAGTACGACACCAGGGAGCCGGTGGGGCGGAAGGGACGCTCACGGCATCAGCGCAGCCCCCCCCGTGCTCCCCAGCCCCCTGTCCCCTCGCGCCGAAGCCGCCAGCAGCCCCCCAAGGTGAGCCCTGGGGTGTAGGAGAGGGCACAGTGAGGCACTGCAGAGCACAAGTGGCCAGGGGTAGAGCCAGAGCCAAACTGTGTGGTGCCCTCCCCAGCCGGATGTGGAGGAGGTGGTGCGGGACAGTGCCGGGCGCATGGTGACGTGGACGGGCCTGGGGTTCGCCCGGGTGCGGGACGGGGCTGGCCTGACCTTCCGTGTGGACAACGTGCCCTACCCCATGGACTATGAGCTGCTGCTGCGCTATGAGCCCGAGGTGAGCACAGCCACAACCATGGCCACAGCGTGTATGGCACATCACAGCTCTGACACTGCCTTGCCTGTCACCACAGTCAGCCGAGGACTGGGAGGCCGTGGTCAGTGTCAGCTCCCGGGCGCTGCCCACCAGCTCTCGCTGTGGGAACCTGCTACCCTCCGAGCAGATGTACCGTGAGACTCTGCCCCACAGCCAGAGGTGCAATGGGATGGGCTGGAGTGGGCTGGGGATGGGAACAAGGGAGGTGGTTGGGTCCTGCTGCTATCCTTTCACTGTCTCCGTGGCCCTGCTGTGCCAATGCCCCAACACCTGACTCTGTACAGGTACGTGCTGCTGTCCCGGCCCTTCTGCTTTGAGCCCAGCACCCCCTATGAGGTGACCATGCGGCTTCAGCGGGCCGGTGTCACCCAGCGCCACACTGGTGCCTTCATCCTCATCGACTCGGTGAGGGGCATCCCGCTGCACCTTGTGCCTGAGGCTTGGCAGGGGTGGGATCATGGGCAGGGATGGGGAACCACAGGCTGGAGTGGGAAGTGACCCCCTCTCTGGGGATGTACGTGGGGTCAGGATGGGGATAAGATGAGATAGGATGGGATGGAGATGGGGATGAGATGAGTATGGGGATGGGAATGAGATGGAGATGGGAATGGGGAAGGAGAAGTAGATATTAATGGAGAAGGGGATATCAATGAGACTTGGGACTTAGAGTTGGGGTTGGCATAGGGATGTCACCATGGAAGGGGATAAGGAAGCTTCTGGGGATGGCAATTTATATGGGAATATCAATGGGGTTGGGGATGTCCGTGGAGCTGGGGCTGTTGATGGAGCTGCGGTAGTTGACCCCAGCAGCACTGGGACTGTCCTGGAGCACATGCATCCAGCCTAGTGGTAGGTCCCACAGTGGAGGCTGGCTGTTCCCCCCCCCCCCCCC
>WEIU01024048.1:895699-905958 GCA_013389925.1 Aegithalos caudatus
AGCAGCCCGCTTAAGTGCCACCTCCACCTGCGGGCTGCGCCGGCCCCAGCCCTACTGCATCGTCAGCCACCTCCAGGTGAGTGGGACAGGGCTTGGGGGAACCGCACGAGGATGAGGCCACGGGACAGGGACATCATTGAACCTCCCAACTCGCAGGAAGAGAAAAAGTGCTTCATCTGCGACTCGCGGCGGCCCTACGATGCCCGCACCAACACCAACAGCCACCGCATCGAGAATGTGGTCACCAGCTTTGCCCCCCGCCCCAAGAAAGCCTGGTGGCAGTCGGAGAATGGTGAGCAGTGGGTGGGGGTGGGGGGGCATCCTGTCCTGTCCCGGGGGGCTCTCCTTCCCTTCCTCCCACACTAAGGAAGTGTGACTCAGCCCGTGGCCACGGCCGCGCCCCTGGACCACTGCCGGGTGGGGGTGACGAGCCCCCGGGACGTGTGAGCGGGTGCTTCCACTTGTCACACTTGTCATCCCCCAGGTGTGGAGCACGTCAGCATCCAGCTGGACCTGGAGGCCGAGTTCCACTTCACCCATCTCATCATGACCTTCAAGGTGGGTCCCAGCGTGTGGGTACCCAGGCTGGGACGGGTCAGGATGGGACACACCCTCAGGGGCTGTGGGGCTAGCCCCTGTCCCACCTGGATGTCCTGCAGACCTTCCGGCCCGCGGCCATGCTGGTGGAGCGCTCAGCCGACTTTGGGAACACCTGGAAAGTGTACCGCTACTTCGCCTATGACTGCGCTGCCTCTTTTCCCCACGTCCCCCACGGGCCCCCACGCCGCATTGATGATGTCGTCTGCGAGTCCCGCTACTCTGACATCGAGCCCTCCACTGAGGGGGAGGTGAGGTCCCAGTAGTGTCCCAGGAGAGTCAGGGGATCCCTTGCACTGCTCTCATCACCTTGCTGTCCCTTCCAGGTCATCTACCGGGTGCTGGACCCTGCCATCCCCATCCGGGACCCCTACAGCCCTGCCATCCAAAGTGAGTTGCCAGCCATCCAGGCTCCTGTTTGGCTGCTCTATTTTGAGTGTAGCTATTTTGGCTGCTCTCTCCCTGCTCTGGGCCCTACACAGGGGTCAGGACCTGATCCGGTCTGCGGTATCTTGGGCTCCTCTGCACCCTGCTCTGTGAGAGCAGCTAAAGCTCAGGCTGCATCGGGTTAAGTGGAGGAGGATGGTTGTGCCACGGCTGAGCCAAACACCAGCTGTGGTTCAAGATGGGGAGTCAGGCTGGGCACAGGACACAGTGGGTTAATCACCCAAGGCTAAATTTAGACTGGGAGCAGAAGGGGAGGAATCTGCAGGGCAGGGCTACTTGGAAACTACAGTTCTGGGGAAGACATCCTGTCTTCCCATGGCCCCCAGGCTGCACACACCAGGCACAGCCATCTCTGGGCACAGCCCCCAATGGTGAGTGCCCTGAAACATGTAAAGGTGCTGTGCCAAGGGTGTTGTTCTGTGCTGGTGGGTTCTCAGCCTGCCTCTGCTGTGGGAGTGCAGAGCCCAGCCCACACACAGCTAGACCGTGCACAGCTACGTGTGTGGGAGCTGAACCCCCACAGCTACGTACAGCCCAGTCTGGCCATGTGCAGCCACGTGCCTGTGAGCCAAACCATGCACAACCCTGGGCCAATACTGTGTGATACAGAAAAACAACAGACCAGCCTGATATGGTGCAGCCCTGCACGGACACCCCATGCCATGCACAGCCCGTCCCAGCCATGCCCAGCAGAGCAGAGCCATTCCCAGCTCCTCTGAACCACCCACAGCCTTCTGTGCCATGCACAGCCCAGCCCAACTGTGCCCCGCAGAGGTGAGCTGTGCATAGACGTGCCCAGCCACCTGTGCCAACAGGGGTCTCTCCCTACCCTAGACCTGTTGCGTGTCACCAACCTGCGTGTGAACCTCACCAAGCTGCACACGCTGGGGGACAACCTGCTGGACTCACGTCGAGAGATCCGGGAGAAGTACTACTATGCGCTCTATGAGCTGGTGATGCGTGGGAACTGCTTCTGCTACGGGCACGCTTCTGAGTGTGCCCCGCTCAGTGGGGCTCCCGCCACCACCGATGGCATGGTAGGGCAGGCCAGGCCTGTGTGCCCTGCTGGAGCTGGGTAGCTGTGCAGTCCTGCATCCCCTTACTGTGGCATCCTGGCAGGTGCACGGGCGCTGTGTCTGCAAACACCACACGCAGGGGCTGAACTGCGAGCGCTGTGAGGACTTCTACCAAGATCTGCCCTGGCGCCCAGCTGAGGGCTCCAGCACCAACGCCTGTCGCCGTGAGTACCTCTGCTGGCACCAGCTTCTGGCACAGTGATCCTGGTGTCAGAGCTGTCAGGCTGTGCTGTGCCAGGGGTTTTGGGGTCCTGTACAGTGGGATGTGGTTTGGTGGTGACTGGCATCATGCAGACTGGCTGGGGGTATTTGGGGTGCTGCAGCTGTACTTTGGGAGGGTTTGGGGTTGTGATGCTGCATATCAGAGCAAGGAGAACCCAGGAAGGGGAGGTTTGGCCAGGTGTGGGCTGTGGTGCCACATGCTGTGCCACGGTGCTGTCCCTGCAGGCTGTGACTGCAACGAGCACTCACGGCGGTGCCACTTTGACATGGCTGTGTTCCTGGCCACGGGGAACACCAGTGGGGGTGTGTGCGATGGCTGCCAGCACAACACCATGGGCCGTCGCTGTCACCTCTGCAAGCCCTTCTACTACAAGGATCCCACCAAGGACCTGCGGGACCCCGCGGTGTGCCGAGGTCAGTATGGGACAGGCTGTCCAGGGTGGTGCTTTGGTGCTCACAGTGCTGACCCTGCCTCTCTCCCCAGCCTGTGACTGTGACCCTGAGGGTTCTCTGGATGGTGGGCTGTGTGACAGTGCAGATGACCCAGCCAGGGGCCTGATTGCGGGGCAGTGCCGCTGCAAGGAGCACGTGGCCGGGCCCCGCTGCGACCGCTGCAAACCGGGCTTCTTCGGCCTCAGCACCGACAACCCCCAAGGCTGCCAGAGTAGGTACCAGGCTGGCACCTACTGGGGTCAAGCATGTGGCTTGGCATTGCAGGAAACTCCTTGCTCTCCATGCAGGGTGCCAATGTGACCCCCGTGGCACGGTGGTTGATGGCAGCCGGTGTGACCCTGTCAGTGGGGAGTGCTTCTGCAAGCGGCTGGTGACCGGGCGTAGCTGCAATCAGTGCCTGGTGAGTGGGGCTGTGCCACGGCCCATGCATGGTGCTCAGGACTGTAGTACACAGATGGCTGCTCTCTTAATACCCTTGCCCTCTGCAGCCCGAGCACTGGGGACTGAGCCACGACCTCCCAGGCTGCCGGCCTTGTGACTGTGATGTGGGAGGCGCTCGCAACAACCTGTGAGTCTTTGTGGGGATGCCGTGGGTAAGGGGCACCCCTCCTGGCATCAGGGCTGATGGTGCTGCTGGGGTACCAGGTGTGCCATGGGGACAGGGCAGTGCCAGTGCCGCAGCCATGTGGTAGGACGACAGTGTGAACAGGTGGAGACCGGTTTCTACCGCATCAACCTGGATCATTACACCTATGAGGCAGAGGATGCACGGCTGCATCAGGTAAGGTGTGAAGGTGTCCCTGGGGAGAACATCAGGCAGAGCAGGGCAGTGGGTGCCCCTTGGCAGGGTCCCCAAACCAGCAGGTAGTGGTCTGCTCCCTACTCAGGGCAGAGCAGTGCCTGCTGGCCAAGGCAATTTTTAGAGTTCCATCTCATGACACCTGCTTCCACCAGGGCTCAGTGGTGGAGCGTGAGCCCCCCCCAGACCGGCCAGCTTCCTGGACAGGGACAGGCTTTGCCCGCATGTTGGAAGGTGGCTGGGTGGAGTTTCATGTGAGTGATGTGCCTTTCTCCACCGAGTATGATGTGGTCATCCGCTATGAGCCCCAGGTGAGCACCAGACGGTGAAGCCAGCAGTGTGATATATTGCCAGATTGGGAGGTAGTGGTGTGGAGTTGCAGATAGTGAGGCTTTTTGACACTACCCCTTCTCGTCTGCTAGCACCCAGAGGCCTGGCAGGAGGTGGGACTGAAAGTGCTGCGCCCCAGCCCTGTCTCTGCCAGCAGCCCTTGTGGAAACACCATCCCTGCTGATGACCAGCTCTCCACCAGCCTCCCCTCCGGTGCCAGGTAAGCATTTCAGTTGCATTGGGCAGTGCTGGGGCTCACTAGAGGCACATGGCTGCCCTTGCTCTGTTTTGCCCCCTTCCAGGTACGTGGTGCTGTCCCAGCCCATCTGTCTGGAGCAGGGTGTCTCCTACACGCTCCGCCTAGAATTGGGCTGTGCTGCTGCTCGTCAGGATCCCACTGCCAGCGTGCTCATTGATTCGGTGAGGGGCAGATGGGCAGTGGGATGGGGGACAGCAACCCTTCAGGGGGATAGGATGCAGCCCTAGGGAACACAGGGAGAGAGGGACATGACATTCCACTGACTTTGCCCCGCAGCTGGTGCTCCTGCCCCGTTACTCCTCACTGGAGATGTTCATTGCGGGTGACCCCAGCTCCATGGAGCGCCGGGAGACCTTTGAGCGGTACCACTGTGCCCAGCCCTTCCACGCTGCAGGGCCCTCGCCTGTGGCCGAGCCTTGCTCTAGCCTCCTCCACAGCCTCTCAGCCATCCTGCATGATGGGGCACTGTGTGAGTACAGCCCCACACCCTGTCCTGCACCCTGTCCCACAGTAGCTGACACTGACCCTGCTCTCTGCCTGCAGCCTGCCTCTGCGATCCCCAGGGCTCGCTCAGTGCCGAGTGCCAGCCCCAGGGCGGGCAGTGCCAGTGCAAACCCAATGTCATGGGACAGCGCTGTCACCGCTGTTCTCCTGGAACCTTTGGCTTTGGGCCTGGCGGGTGTCGACGTGAGTGCCAGTGGGAGAGGAGCCTGGGAATAATCCCAGGGCTGGGGGTGTGGGGAAGGGATGCTCTCTACAGCTCGGGGGCAGACACCGTGGGTGCTGTGCTTTCCAGCATGCCAGTGCAGCCGTGAGGGTTCAGTGAGCACTATCTGCGACAGCACCTCAGGGCAGTGCCCCTGCCGTGAGGGCATCCATGGCCCACGTTGTGACCGCTGCCAGCCCGGCTACTGGGGCTTCCCTGTCTGCCGGCCCTGCCAGTGCAACGGGCATGCTGAGAACTGTGACCCTCGCACAGGCAGCTGCCTGCGCTGCCGTGACCACACAGATGGTGAAAGGTGCCAGAGGTAGGTGGGGTACATGTCCAGACTGGGACAGGTGCTGCCAACAGCCCCGGCTCCTGCTGACCTCCTGCCCACAGATGTGCGGCCGGACACTTTGGGAACCCAGCGCTTGGCTCTGGGCAGCACTGCCGGCCCTGCCCCTGTCCTGAGGGGCCCAGCACCCCCCGCCACTTTGCTGCATCCTGCTACCAAGACAGCCGCTCCCAACAGGTCATCTGCCACTGCAGCCCTGGGTACACAGGTGGGTACCTTCCACGGCACACTCAGTGCCTTCTGGGCTGCCCTGTGTCCAGGCACTGCCCAGCGCTCTGTGTCAGCAGGTTCCCGCTGTGACGAGTGTGCCCCTGGGTACTATGGGGACCCTCGGCAGGGTGGCCGCTGCCTGCCCTGCCAGTGCCACGATAACATCGATGTGACGGACCCCGAGGCCTGCGACCGGCGCACAGGGCAGTGCCTGCGCTGCCTCTACAACACAGCAGGGCCCCACTGTGCCGAGTGCCAGCCCGGCTTCTATGGAGATGCCACACGGCACAGCTGCAGGCGTGAGTACCCACTGCTGTGCCAAGACAGACTTGCCTCCAAGGCCCCACATGTCCTTGGGGACCATGTGCACCCATGGCTGCCCCTGCTTGTGCACAGTGCTGTGGAGTCCCTGCAGCCCTGCCCTGGAACAGGGTTGTCTCCTCTGCCCAGGCCCAGCACTGTGGCACACCCCCTGTCCCAATGTTCAACTTATTCCATCCCATCTATATCCTATTCTCATGCCCATTCTTGTCCCCATTGCCATTGCATCCCCACTGCAATCCATCTGTGCCCATCCTGTCCTTATTCCAGCTCTGTCCTGACCCTGGTCCTATCTCCATCCCATCCCCACCAGCAGAACTCATGCTGCTCCCATTCCACCTCCATCAAGTCCCCACCCCATCCTTGCCCAGTCTCTGTCTCCATCCTGCTTCTACCCTCATCCATCATCATCCCACTCCTGCTCTGTCCCCATCCGAACTTCCATCCCATCTCCATCCCAATCTCATCCCCATCCTTATCCTCATGCCCTCATCTCCATCTCTGCTCAGTGCATCTTGGTTGCAGGTTGCTCCTGCAACCCCCTGGGCACTGACGCCAGCACCTGTGGGCCCCAGCAGTGCCACTGTGACAGGCACAGCGGGCAGTGCCACTGCCTGCCCAATGTGGAGGGCCAGAGCTGTGACCGCTGCAGTCCCAACTTCTGGAACCTGGCCAGCGGACAAGGCTGCCAGCCTTGTGCCTGTCACCCCCAGCATTCCCTGACACCCACCTGCAACCAGGTGAGACACGACAGGGACAGGGGTTGGGGGGATGGGATGGGGCTGGGGGTGTGCTACAGCAGTGGCAGCCTCGGACATGCCATGTCTCTCAGTTCACAGGGCAGTGCTCCTGCCGGCCAGGCTTTGGGGGCCAGACTTGCACTGACTGCCAGGAGCATCACTGGGGTGACCCACGGCAGCAGTGCCGAGGTGAGAGCCAGTGCCAATGGGGGGATCACGGTGGGCCCTGTGGTGCCCTGACACTACTCTCCCCGCAGCCTGCGACTGTGACCCCCGTGGCATAGCCAGTCCCCAGTGCCACCGCAGCAGTGGCCACTGCGACTGCCAGCCTGGCATCTCTGGAGTCCGCTGTGACCAGTGTGCCCGGGGCTTTGCTGGTACCTTCCCTGCCTGCCAGCCCTGCCACCCCTGCTTTGGGGACTGGGACCGCGTGGTGCAGGATCTGGCCGCCCGTACCCGAGCGCTGGCCCAGCGGGCCAGCCTCCTGCAGCACACTGGGGCTGCTGGTGCCTTCGAGGGCACCTTCCGGCAGCTGGAGGAGAAGCTGGCCACCGTCCGTGATGTGGTGGCCACCCGCAACACCACTGCTGCTATCGCTGCCCACTTGACACACACCATGGAGGGGCTGCGGTGAGTACTTGCCACAGGGCATGGTTCCCAGGGTGGCCATGGGGGCAGCTTTTCACTCCCTTCCCTTGCAGGCAGGAGATTGAGGAGGCAACTGAGAGGTTGACACGAGTGGAAGGAGAGCTGACGGCTGCTCAGGATGCCAACTTCAATGCCAGCCATGTGCTGAACACTGTGGATCGGGGTGCCCGCGCCCTCAACCACAGCCTGCAGGACTTGGAACAGCGGCTACACGCCCTCAAGACCTCCAATTTCCTTGGTGAGTCACACCACAGAGCCAGGCCAGAGTGGTCAGGCCATGGCCAGGTGTCTGACAGTGTCTCTGCCTCCCCAGGTGCCTATGACAGTATTCGCCAGTCCTATGAGGAGTCGCAGGAGGCCGAGCACCGGGCGGATGCCTCCACCCGTGCCGTGCCCAGCCCTGTCAGCATCTCGGCAGCCACTCGTCACCGCACGGAGCAGCTCCTGGCCAGCCAGCGGGACGACTTCAATCGCCACAACGCGGCCAGCCGGCGGGCACTGATGGACCTGGCAGCAAGGGCACAGACACTGAGCCTGCAGCCGCTCAATGAGAAGGTGGGACGTAGGGAGGGGACTGGGGGAATGGCACCCCGAGCTGCTCTGATTCTATGCTGCCTGGCAGGTCTGCGGTGTGGCAGGTGATGTGCCCTGTGCTGAGAGCCCCTGTGGGGGTGCCGGCTGCCGGGATGAGGATGGGAGACGACGCTGTGGCGGTCTGAGCTGTGGTGGAGCCGTGTCCAAGGCTGACAGTGCTCTGGACCGGGCACGCCATGCCCAGGAGGAGCTGCGTCAGGCTGCCAGCGACATGGCCCAGCTCTCCCACAAGGTGTGTGGCACATGGGTCTGGTGGGATCTGGTGGCACAGCCACCCTCTGCAGCCCTTGGGGCTGGCACCAAGGGTCTCTGCCCATGCTCAGGTGGCAGAGGCCAAGGGAAAGGCAGACGAGGCCCGGTTGCGAGCACAGGCGGCCCTGGACAAGGCGAACCAGACCAGGGCCCGTGTGGAGAGCTCCAACAAGGAGCTGAGGGAGCTAATCAGCCATGTCAAGGCCTTCCTGAGCCGTGAGTGCCAGCATGCCGGGAGGGCTGGCCACCCCTGCCCAGGGCTTTGTGGCTCTACACCTGCACCACACTGCACTGACGCTGCGCTGCACTGCACTGCATTGTCCTGACACTGCATGTAGGCTGTGCCACCCCTGCCCCATGCTGCGTTGCATGGTCCCTGCCCTGCCCCAATCATCCTTTGCCCTTCAGCTATCTCTGGCCCCCCTGCTCTGTCCCATGTTTCCCTCTGCCCTTTGGTTTGCCTGCGCCCTCCATCCTGGTGTGCTGTAGGGAACACACTGACTGCTTCCACCTGCAGAGGAGGGAGCTGATCCTGAGAGCATTGAGGTGGTAGCCAGTCGGGTGCTGGAGTTGTCACTCCCCGCTGCACCGGACCAGATCCACCGCCTGGCCGAGGAGATCAAGGCGCGGGTGCGCAGCCTGGCCAGCGTGGATGCCATCCTGGAGCAGACAGCCAGTGACGTGCATCAGGCTGGGCAGCTGCTGCAGGATGCCCAGCGGGCCAGGTGAGCCTAGGGACGTGAAGACGCAATCCCTCCAGGAAGCCCCAGGCCAGGCTGTGCTGAGGCCTTGCCATCTGGCCGCAGGTCACGGGCAGAGGGAGTGCGGGGCACAGCCGAGGCAGTGCGGCAGGCGCTGGAGGAGGCACGGCAAGCCCAGGGCATGGCCGAGCAGGCACTGCAGCAAGCTGCCGGTGACATCCAGCACAGCGAGAGCGCCCTTAGCACGGTAAGAGCCCCATCCCTATGATCATGGGACCCCATCTCCACCGTGCTGTCAGTGTAACCACACCAAGCTCCCATGCCACCAATCCCCAGATGCAGACCCAGACAGGAAGTGCAGAGCAGCAGCTGGCAGGTGCCATGGAGCAGATCGGGCTCCTGGACAGGCAGACTGATGCCCTGAAGGTGAAACGTGCAAACAACAGCCTGGCAGCCACGCGTGCCCAGGAGGCAGCCAGCACTGCGCGGGACCGGGCCGGCGAGGCCAAGCAGGTGGGTGATCAGGGGTCACCAGTGTTCCAGCAGGGATCCCCCAATGATCCAGCTAACCAGCCCCACTGCCCAGCAGGTGCTGGATGGCCCGCTTCGGGATCGGTACCGGACAGCACAGGAGCTGGTGGAGCATCGGGCACAGGGCGCGCAGCAGGCGGGCAACCGGGCACAGCAGTTGCGGGAGGAGGCTGCGGGACTGCTGCAGGACGCCCAGGGCAAGCTGCAGCGGCTGCGAGGTGAGGCCAGAGGGGGGATGCTGGCGTGGTGGTGGGGACAGTGGTGGGGGCCCAGGCTGACTCATGTTCCCCCCTGTCCCTGCAGCACTGGAGGAGGAGTATGAGCGGAATGAACGCGTGTTGGATGCCAAAGCAGCCCAGCTGGGCGGGCTGGAGGCCAGAATGAGGGAGGTGCTGGCCACCATCAACCAGCAGGTCCAGATCTACAACACTTGCCAGTGATCCCCCGGAGGGGCCTGGACCCCCCTGGAGCACCCAGCCTCCTGCTGCCAGCCTCCGCCTGCCCCTGCAGCGGTAGGCGAGGTGGAGGGCTGCAGGGCACCCCCGTGTGAATAAAGTTACAGAGCAAGACCGCCTCACCTCTGCCCCGTGCCGTGGGCCGTCTGCCCCGGGGACCCACAGCGGCTTCTCCCAGAGTGGGAACAGGCCGCCACCGGGTGTGGGGCATAGCGGGGCTTGGGGGCGGGCGGTGGGGTGGGAATCGGCAGCGAGGCTGGGGGACACAGCACACCCGGGACCCGCACAGACCAGCCGGGCACTCCCACGGATCGAAGCCGGGTCCCCCGCGGGCAGACGCGGAAGCACCGGGACACCCCGCTCCCGTTGCCGCGGGAACGCGCCGGCACCACCCCCGTTCCCGTGTCACGTGACGCACCCCCCGCGCCAGTGTCAAGTGGGCGTGCCCGACGGCTCCCGGAAGTGCGTCACGGACTCGGGCCTGTCTCCGTTGTCAGCCCGCTCGGAACTTCGGCGCGGCACAAACAGACCGGAGCGGCGGGCGGGGCCGTGAGTGCGGGGAGGGC
>WEIU01024048.1:906000-927149 GCA_013389925.1 Aegithalos caudatus
AGGAGCTGGGGCCGCGGGGCTGAGAACGGAGCTCGGCAGGACGGGCCGAGCGCGGCAGCCCCGGGCAGGAGCCGGCGCCGTGACCTCGTGCTCTGCCCGCCGGGGCCGTTCACGCAAACACCGTTCGCACAAACACCGTTCACACAGACAAACACCGTTCACAGTCCCTTTCCCCTTTCTCAGTGCCTGGGGCCGGGCAGCAGCTCCCGGGAGGCCAGGGGCCGCCGGCTGCTGTCTGGACTCTCTCATCACTGTCCCTGCCCATGGCCCGCGGGTTGGAACTAGATGATCTTCAAGGTCCGTTTCCAGCACAAACGGTTCTAGGATTCAGTGATCGTCCCCAGAATGAGGGAGCTAGGCCTGCCGGGTTCCCCACTCAGCAGAGGGCTCACTGCTGTCACGTTGGGGGCACAGTGATTTCCACATGGGTTGGAAACATTTTGTGTGGCAGTGGCTGCCCCAGGGGACTCCGTGCTTGCCCTGGCTCCACCCGTGTGTCAGGCATGCCAGAAACTCAAGTAAAAGTCAAGCTTGAGCCTTGGGATTTCTGGTTCCTCAGGGGAGCAAGAAACAGAAGGTGACAAAAGTATTAGTGTACATGAAGCACGTGTTTCTGTTGGCTGTACTTAGGACATTGAGCATCCAAAAGGCCACAGAAAGATGATGCTGTTGGGATATCCAACCTTCTCTGCAGCTACTCCTGTAAAGGCCTTTGGGAATTGATAGGGAGTGCTGTGAACAAGAATCAGATAGCTCCTCCTGCCAAGTGCTAGACCTGCCTGGGCAAAAATTGCATCTCATTGAGCACCTTCTGCTGTCCTTCCTGGTCTGGTGCTGGTGTGGGGAGGAGTGGCCCTTCTCCTTGGCCTCTTGCTCCCTTGTCTCTGGCTAGTCAAAATATTTGCAGTCTCAGCATGAGCTGGGTTGGGAAACTGCTGGGGGGAAGGCACAGTTAGGAGAAAACTCCAGCTGGCATCTGGATCTGATACACACCACAGCACAAAGGCAGGGAGAGCAGAAAACAGGGAGGCATCTCTGCTCCCAGCAGCATGGCCAGGCTTTCCTGGCTCTGGGGATTGAGTAAGGTTTTGTAGGAGTGCCCAGCTCATCAGGTGCTTCCCAGAGGTTCATCTGGCCTCTAGCCAGGGCGGCCTTTCACCATCTCTCCCCTGCAGTGACTCCTACCATGCCAACAGGAGTGGTGCCAAAACCTCTGTGCACCCAGGGGCTGAACACGCTGCCTGTGTGTTTGTTTCCTGGTGGCAGAAAGGCAAAAAGTCTCCTATTCACTTATTCTAATGTTTGAGTAATCTGTGCTTTGCTTTCACTCCTCCAAACCCTTGAGGTGCCTGCAGCAGCCTCAGGCTGCCGTCAGTGTGGCAGCTGAAATGGGCAGACCTTGAGCCCCCTTGGTTCCTCCTGCTGTGAGGAATAACTGTCGGCAAAGCACCCGAGGGAGCTGAGGCCTCGGTGAGGTGTGAGAGCAGCAGGCTTCTCCTGGAGGAGAGACAAGCAGGCACACAACCCTGTCTCTTCCTCACCCCTTGGGCAGAGGCCTGTCCTTTCTCAGCCGTCCAGGACCCTTCTCAGAGCTTGCTTTCACTCTACCCAGCAGTTACCCTCTACCACCCCTTTGGAGGTGCAGGAAGCAGGCGAAAGAGCCAGGCCTGACCCCTGCATGAAGCAGTCACTGCTTCTTGAGTCCCATTTCTCCTGGGCCTTTCGCCCTAGAGGCGAAAGAAATACAACAATAAATGCTTTTTCATGTTTTCCGAGCCCAGGTGAGCTTCTTCAGCACCAGGAAGCATCTGTAACCAACCTGTTTGGGTGTTGGTGGGGACTGGAGCTGAGTGCCAGCGTGCAGCTGGCATCAGAGGCCTGGCCTGGTGAATAACTGCCTCTTTCTCTGCTGTGGGGGCCCTTCCCATTCCCTCTGGAGCCAGAAGTACTTCTGCATCCTGGGGAGACCCAGTGTGTGCAGCAGCATGGGGATGACTCTGCTGCCCTCCCACACTCTTTCAAGCTCTCTGGGATTTATGCTGGACCCTGCTCATCATCCCAATCTCCAGGTCACTTGGGCCACTCCACTGTGGGTGGCAGCAGTTGTCTATGCCAGGCAGTCGGGCTGGGCTCAGTTTTTCACTTGGCTTCAATGGCTCCTGGTGGTGAGGGCAAGTTGGCCTGAAGAGAAGTGGTTTGGATGCAGCACCTGTCATGGGGGTGGCTTTGCCAGAGCTGAGGGCAAGACCAGGCTGCTTTGCTCTCTGGGGTTCCTCTTGGTTTGTGGCTACAGCTCCATATTTGTGGCTACTTGCTGCCCTAAACATTTCTAGAACACAAATGCCCTGGCAACATTGGGCTGGCAGCACAGAACTGGCAGTGTCCTTCCTCTGTCAGAGTTCCTCCCTTGGAGGTCCTCCTGCCACTGGCCCTGCCTGTGCACAGCAAGGGGTCTGTGCTTGGTGCAAGGGTGAAAGCAGAACAGGGTGTTCCCGAGGGACAGCTTGCCTCCCACTGAGGGAGAGGCAGGCTCAGTGGAGCTGGGCTAGGCCAAGGTGCTGTTGGGCTTGGCTCCATGTCCTCAGATGGGAGCTGGGCCGTGGGATGTGTGTGAAACAGTGCAGTGGGAGCTGTGGCAGGCAGCTGGCACCTGGGGGTGGGCAGGATCTGTGTGGCTGGGCCCATTTCACTGCTTCAAACGCCTGCAGGCTGGGGAGCACTGCCAGGGTCAGGGTGTGCAGCCAGGGCAGCGAGGGAGGAAACCTTCCCAGCTCTCTGCTCTCACTGCCTCCACAGAGACACCTCCAATGGGACTGTGTTCAGTGGGCTGTTTTAGCTCTGCTCTCTCAAAGCCCTGAACACTGCAGGGTAACACTGAGTGCAACAGACCCCTGGGCCAGCAGCTCCCAAAGCCTGTAGGGGAGCTGGCTTTGTAGGGAGAGCAGGGGTGAGCAACTTACATGCCCTGCTCAGCCTACTCTCTTCCTGGGACATGAGAGGTGTCCTGTTTCCAGGCCAGGCCCTGCTGGCGCTGTCTGTAAACTGACTGGGAGATAAATATTCAAGGTGCAGTCATGCTGCTTAAGCTTCCAGCTAGTGGGCAAAGGGGGAGGAACTCTCCTTTTGCCAGGGAGCTCTGCTCTCATCTGTCATGGGAGACTGTCCCAGGCCTGCTTCCTTCTTAGGGTGTTACTGGCTCTTACTCTGGCGCTGTTACACAGGACACTCTTTGACTGAAATAGCCGTTGCTCCAAGCTTTGTGACAGGCTCCCCCAGTTGATTCTGGAGGCTGAGTTTTGCAGATTCAGGCCTCCTCATGTCCTTGCCCTCGGCTGTGTCTCTGGGTGTTGTTAGCTCCAGCAGCTCCTCTGGGCCAGTGTTGCTATAGTGGGAACCATGAGCACGACACTTGCTTTCCAGGTTTTTAATGCGTGCCACATACTGAAGACCCCTGGTTGTATGTTGAGAGCTCTGGCAAGCCCATACTTTTGGCAGTAAGCATTGTAGCAGCTGTGATGAGGTAGGTTTCCTCACTGAGCGCTGCATGGGGCTTCCCATAAACACCACGGTAAAGGTCGTGTAAGGGCACCGGCCCTGAGGCAAAGAGCGGATCCTGCTGCTCTTGGGCCTTTTCCACCTGCTCCTCCTGCCATGCTTGCTCTTTCCTCTCTTTAGGCCATTACTTCCTTGCCAGAGAGTTTGACCACAGAGAGTCGCCAAGATAGCTGGGCCAGGAAGAAAACGTCGCACCCCTGACCCAGACTCCATTACCGACCCCGGTGGGCTGTTTGTGTCCTCCAAACGGCTGAAAATGTCCAGCAGCACAAATGCCCCTGGCCAGAGGAGAGTGTCTCGGGGCTTGGATGATGCCACCAACAAGAAGAAGCAGAAGGATCGAGCCAATCAGGAAAGCAAGGAAGGTGAGAGCCCCTCAGCATCACTGCGGTGAGCAGGCCCGTGGTGTCTCAGCCCTGCGGCCTGGGAGCCTCTCTGCCATCTGCCGTAGGATAAGCAGATTTGACTAATCACTTCCTGCAGCTTATGGTAACCCGTGTGATGCGGGATCTTCTTTGACACAGTGTCCTCCCTGGACCTGTAACCTCCTTCCTTTGGGCACTACTTAGCCCCAGCAATGTTAGGAAGGTTGGGCCTGTGGCCTTGTTAGCTAAAGTTTGGAGTTGCCCTTGTGTTTCTAGACTGTGCTTTGGACTGGGTGTGATATGCCCCGATCCACTGAGAGTGGAACTGAAACCTGTGGGTGCTCTTACAGCTGGAGGCAGAGCTGCTTCTTTCCCATCAGCTTGCTGAGGCCAGATGTTGTGAGGCAGTGACCGGGTGTGTGAGGCCTGCGGGTGGGGCTGGTGCTTTGGCTTCTGAGTCAGGGCAAGGTGTGGCTCAGGTGAAGTAGTTGCTGTAGAGTAATTCCTTCTGTAACTGCCATGTATTCTTTGACAAAAATGGTGCTTCAGGTGCAGGGAATGCCTGCGGGCAGGATGCCTGCAAGAGTTTCTGTCACTCTGAAAAGCTGTTTGATTTCCGTGCCTGCTCTGTTATGATTATTGTAACCTCAGAATCACAGGGTGTTTTATAGGCCAAGGTAATTGAGTGCTTGGTGAGGTCTGTGCCAGAGGGGCTGGGCGCAGTCCCCGATGTGAAATTCCACAGTGCAGGCGCAGCACTGTGCCTGCTCTCACATGGGAGGAGTGTGCCTCTGGTAGCACTTGGCTCTGCATCCTCTGACATGGGGGTGTTCTTGAGGGCAGCCATGCTGCCCTTGTCCCCTCTGTGAGAGGTGGGGAGGGGCCGTAGATCCTCCAGGCAGTGCCACTGCCATGCTTTTCACACTGCCAGCCCCACTAGCACCTTTGCACCAGTGGCTGTGGTGGTCAGCAGAAGTTTCCTGCTGGTTTGTGGTCAGTCAAGGAAGGCAGTGACAACCCTCCGAGTGTTCCAGAGTGGAGACCACAGCTCCTGTTGCCACTATTTCTTTGCTCCAGGAGAAGGTGCTGTTGCTTTGGATCCCTTGCCTGGCAGAGGTCACTATCCTATAAGGGTAGGGCAGGCCTGGAATCACTTCTGGCTGTTGGAGGTAATTCTGTGGGGAGCAGGGATTAGGTGTCAGGACATTTTGGTTCCCCACCCTGATCTGGAAGGAGGTTTTCAGATGTGGACCTTGGCAGCTTGTGCTGGAATGGAAATGTTAAAGTGCAGCTGGGCCACGTGGTTCTCTGGTTACAGCAGAATTGGTTTGAGCATGACCAAACACCACGTCCTTTCTGTCAGATCAAAACAGGACTGCTCTATATGTCTGGGGACTGGGGCCTGGTGTACTGAGCTGGGCCACACAACTGAGCCTGGATGCCACAAACTCACAAAGAGATGTGCTTCAAAAAAGCACTGCCCACCTGGTGCAGTGTTGTTGTGTTGCTCCCAGTGTGGTACTGTTTACACTGGGATATGGTGGTATGGCTCAGAGCAGCTGTCCTGGGGCTGACGATGCTGTGCTGCAGGCAGGACTCTGGACAAGGAGAAGTGTGAGAAAGCAAAGGAGGGAGATGAGCAACATGTGCAGGATGAAAGGCCTGGATGCAGATTCAGGGTAGAAGGAGGTGATGTGTGAAATTTTGGGCATCAGCTTGCTGGCCTATTTTGTGAGGTGACAGAATGACAGACCTGCCTGCGCTCTGCTTCTCTGCCCACCAGTGTCTCGCCCTGAGCTTGAGCAGGCTGAGACTGTCCAGGAGAAGGACTCAGAGGAGGGTAAGTTGAGGTGTGTGCCAGCTGCCAGTGCATGGCCATGGAGTGCCCTTGCCAAGGGATCTGAAGCTCTCACCTTGTTGTCCAGTGCTCTGGCATTGAGCAGAGCTAACCTGAGCACTCCCTTGCCTCAGTGTTTATATTAACAGTATGTGGCCTTCCCAGGGGTGGAGAAGGGCTGTCTGCAAGGAAGAGGCCCTGGGTATGTGTCAGGCTGCTTGCAACTCAGGTGTCACGGTGCCACTGAGCACAGCCCTGGGAAGCTTGCTGTGCTTCTTTCTGAGCAGGACATGATGCTGTGCTGTGAGCATCCCAAGCTGTGTCACCTTGTCAGCAGCATTGACTGGTTTCTGTCTCAGTCCAGGCCTGCTTTGAGGACAGAGTAGGATGTCCTCGTGCCCCAGGATTAGAACAAACCTGATTGAAATCAAGGTGATCAAAATAATTTTTTTGTCTTGAAGACTTCAGGACACCACAAGGCCACACCTAGAGTCTGGCAGGCACACAATGGAAGTTCTGCCTGCACTAGAGTATCACTGCTGCACTCTTTTCTCACAGTGTACTTGCCCAGCTGGCTGGCCTGCCCATGTTTCAGCCATGTTAGCCACGCTCACCTGGCAGGAGTACAGTGCTTTGAGGGTTGCAGCTGGGTTGCTTGATTTGCATATGCAAAGGGAAAGTGGCAATTTCTGATTGTGGTCAGAGTCCACTTAAATCCCCCAGAGTAATTCTGTGGCTTCCTTGTTCCTTGGGAAAGCAGTAATTGCTTTGTCATTGGCAGGAGCCACCCCTTCTTCCTAACTGCCACTGCTCCTTGTGACAATGCCAAGAGCAGTGCTGCCTTTCTGATCTCTCTGGTTCCCACAGGGATTCGTCTGCCCTGCTGCAACATGTGTTCTTGTTTGTGGCCTATCTGATGAGGACAGGTCTCATTTAATTGTCATGGTCTGTGTTCCCTGTGCTGACCTCCTTAACTGCGTGTGTGTTCAGGCTTGCGTTCCCCAGCCAAGGAGTGGGCACTTCAGACTCATTCCCCAGCAAGTGGGTGACACTTCCCTCCCTTTTCCTAGAACTGCTGCTGGACTGGAAGCAGAATTCTGATGAGATCATTATCAAGTTGAACTTGGGCACTGGAGCTCTGAAGGTGGAGGATGTACGTGCCGATTTCACTGACACGGACTGTGTGGTCGAACTACCAGGTATGGGAATGGAGCAACTGCTGCAAGCGTTTCTCCATCGGGACTTGGCACAGCTCTGGGCCAAGCACGGGGTCGCTGCAGGCAGACATCAAACTTTTCCCTCAGAGGCAATGCTCTGCTCTCAGCTGGCACACACTCAAGCAGCAGACACGGCCGATAGGAGAGCATTGTAGAGCTGGGGAGGGCAGGAGCTGGCCTCTCTGCCAAGTGAACAAGTGCCCACTGCCGCGCCAGTGCGTCTCTGTCCCCTGCCTGCTGGGATGGCTGAGTCAGTCCCGGGTATCCTTTGGAATAGTGACTGTGCCCCTGAGGGCAGGGAGGCCCAGGGCCTTCCCGCTGGGAAGGAGGCCAGCCAGATGTACAAAGCAAGTTCAGGGAAGCTGGCTGGAGCCCTGGAAGGCTCCTGGGGTATGGTGGCAGCCTGCCTGCAGCCTTCTTGGCTCTGAATGAGTGCTTCCTTCATCCTGGGGGCAGGTGAAAGGGGGCTGTGGGTTAGATGACAGCTGCCTGGAGCACTGCCTGAGGTAATGGTTCCCCTCTGCTTTACAGACGGGCGCCAGTGGAGCTGTCAGTTCTATGAGGAGATAGAGGGCTCATGCAGCAAGATCCAGTGCAAGAAGGGTAACTTTCTACAGCTTGTGCTTCAGAAGAAGATCCCACTTCATCACTGGTCTTCACTTCTGGTAAGGAAGGAATGATCTGTTTTTCAAGGAACCTTGTGGAGCCCTGGGGAGCTGGGGCGAGCTTTGAGCTCCCTGCTGTTGAGCTGCTTAGGGAGCAATGTGGGGCACATCCTTCATCCATGTGCTACATGAACCATCTGCCACTATCTCAGGGAGTCGTACCCCTGTTTCTGCCTGCCATACTTTTTTTTTTTCCCACATTCTGGGGTAGAGTCCTGGTGCAGTCTGGGAAGGGGGAGTGAGGGTGAGGGGTTGATAGGTAGCCTGAAAGATGCTGCTAGCTGAATACCTTCCCACTGTGCTCCATTGCTTTTTACAGAAGAAAAGGAAAGATGGATCCAAAGAACTGACCAAAGGGACTATGTGCTGGGAGAACGGGAAGGAGAAGGCTGTGTCTGCAGAGTTGACCCCTGAAGAGCCAAGGGCTGAAGGGACAGAGCCACCAAGATCCCGGCGAGAGCCCTCCAACCCCAAGCGTGCTCCAGGAAGAAGCGAGGCCCTGGGAGGGAAAAGCCCAGCCAGCCCAGGGACACAGAGTGGCCCCAGCGCCAAGAGGGCAGTATACCTCAAAGTGGCTCCCACTGAAGAGGAGCTGAATGCCAGAGTCACCGGGAACACGGAGCCCAGCAAAGGGCATGGTGGGAGGGCCAGCAGCCGCCGCAATGGCAGAGCCAGCCAGGCTGATGCACCCGCCGCCCTCGCAGACCTCGCGCTGCCGCTTGAGAAGGTACCTGGGGACCTGGCTGGACTGGGTACCCCTGCTTCCTCTGCCCTGTGCAGGGAATGCAGGACCCATCGCTGCCAGTGAGGATGAGGTGGGCTCTGGGATGCTGAGGGCTGACAGGAGGACCTGTGGTGGAGGAGAGGGTGAAGTGAGGACCCTGCAGTTGCTGTGCTATGGTGCTAATGGGACTTAGCTGGCATGAGATGGTATGGAGCTGTGCCTGACTGTCTGGCAGGAGCCACAGTGGATGGTCCAGGGCAGCTCAGGGGTGACAGTGTCTATGTTTCACTGTGTCTTTCTGTATTGAAAGGCTGTGGTTTTGGCCAAAGAGACTGTTCCCGTGGAGATGCCACCTCTCACAGCTACCACGGAGGTGTTCCCCCACCGTGTTGCCACCTGTGTTGAGAAGAGAGTCCTGCAGCCAGGCAGCCCTACTGAGGCCTTGCGGAACCGGGACTGCCTGCCTATCCTGGGAGAAAGCTCTAAGGCCATCCCAATGGCCACCCCTCCCATGGGCAGAGATGGTGAGAAGAGGGACTGGTCCAAGGATGATGTGGCTCTGGAAGCAGCAGCTGATGGTGAGTGGCCAGAGCCCATGGGGTGAGCCTGGTCAGGAAGGTCCATCTGCTCGGGACCTTTCCTGTGTCAACTTGCAGCCTCAGCATGCAAGGAAGATAACCTATCTCTCCGTGGCTTTCCTTACTCAGAGCCAGAGCCTTTTGTAAGCCTGACCTTTGTCAAGAATGACTCATACGAGAAGGGCAATGATCTGGTGGTGGTGCATGTCTATGTGAAGGAGATCCACAAGGAGACATCCAAGGTGTTGTTCCGGGAACAAGACTTCACACTAGTGTTCCAGACGAGGTACAAGTTTGCCTCGGGATGGTGCCAGGCCGCTGCAGAGCTCCTGATTGCAGCTGGGCTACTTGTTTGTTCACCTCTGCTCACTCCCAATTTCTCTGCAGTGATACGAACTTCCTTCGTCTCCATCCTGGTTGTGGGCCCCACACAGTGTTCCGGTGGCAGGTGAAGCTCAGGTATGACTCCTGTCTTTAACCCACACCAGGGCAAGGGAGGTGAAAGTGCAGAGCTGGAGCAGGAACCAGTCCCAGCTGGCAGTTCTGTGCAGGGAACACTCGTGTCTGCATCTGGAGGTTTCACTTACACCATGCTACACTAATGCCCTGAGTTTGGTCTGCCTTGATTGTGTGCTCACTTGCAGGGGAGGAAATCCCAGTGTCTTGTTGCCTGCAGTTCACCCCAGGCTGTTCTAGAGCTCTTGGGGAGAGAGCCAGACCAGCCTGTGTGCCCCTTGGGTGGGATGTGCAGCAGGAGGGAGCCAAGCAGAATGGATCTGTCAGAAAAGGGGTGCTCTGTGTGCTCAGTGTGGCCAGGCTCAAGGGTTTCCACCCTGCTTTGCCAGGGCTACCTCAGGATCAGTGCTAGCAGAGTCCCTACTGCCTGGAGGCCATGGTCTGCCGTGCAAAGGCTTTGGCATGTCTGAGGCTGCTGCGGGGTCTGGGGCACCTCTGACTTGCTGTGTGCCTTGCAGGAACCTTATTGAGCCGGACCAGTGCACATACAACTTCACGGTGTCTCGCATTGATGTCTGCCTGAAGAAACGCCAGAGCCAGCGCTGGGGGGGGCTGGAGGCTCCAGCCACACGAGGTCTGCACCCTGCCTTCGTGTCCAGCCTGCCCGCTGCACCGCAGTGGGGCATGGGCCCTCCTCTCCACTACCAGCTGCCAGCTGGTGCTGGATCCTCTGGCATGGAATGGTGGGGAAGGAGAGGGGCTGAGTGGGTGCAGGTAGGAGGGGTGTGAGGCAGGGTGTGAGCCTGTGATAGGGGAAGGGCACTGCTGTTTCCCTTGCTCATGGGGAGGAGGGGTAGGAGAGAGCCTGTATGCAAGTATGGACTGAGCAATTCAGCGCCACTGTGGGCAGCACGTGGCGCTGCTAACCACAGGCCCACCCTTCCCCCTTTTTAAGGTGCAGTGGGTGGTGCAAAGGTTGCCATGCCTACAGGCCCTACCCCTCTGGATAAGAACCCTCCGGGCAGTAACCAGCACCCCCTCTCCAACAAGGAAGAGGCCCGAACAAGTGACAAAGAGAAGCCGCGTGTGGAAGATGGGGCTCTGGATGGCGTGGCAGCCCGCATGCCGCCAGAGCACCTGGCAGTGAAGCAAGAGCCACACATTCCTTCGGTGAGTGTGGCCACTGGATCTGGCCTGGATAGGGGAAAGAGGGACACCTCCTCAGTGTCAGTCTGGAGACTGGCAAAGTATTTCTGGAGGAGGAGGCGGTGCCCCTCAGTTGGCAGGATTAGGGGCAGCTGTTGGCCTGTCTGTCCCAGTCCAAGTGGGAGATGGTGTGATGGCTGCAGCCCTTGCTGGGGATTTTCTTGGGCTTTTGAGTTCCTCTGGTATTCCCAGAGAGACTCGCTGAATGCCACACCCTCACACCTGCCTCTGCTTTGGTAGCCCAAACCAACATGTATGGTGCCACCAATGACACACAGCCCAGTGAGTGCTGAGAGTGTGGAGGATGATGAGGATGAGGATGAGAAGAAGAAGGTCTGCCTGCCTGGCTTCACGGGGCTGGTGAACCTGGGCAACACCTGCTTCATGAACAGTGTCATCCAGTCCCTGTCCAATACCCGGGAGCTGCGTGACTACTTCCATGGTGAGCCCACACTGGGAGCCCAGCAGAGATTGGTAACTCAGACGATGAAGCCAGCAGCCACCCTGACCTCCTGCATTTCTTACAGATCGGTCCTTTGAGTCAGAAATCAACTGTAACAACCCACTGGGGACAGGTGGACGCCTGGCCATCGGCTTTGCCATGCTGCTCAGAGCACTATGGAAGGGCACACACCATGCCTTCCAGCCCTCTAAACTGAAGGTAGGGCCCCTGGCACTGGTGCTCAGCAGGAGCTGCTGTGGGTCCCCAGCATTCTTCTGTGGGCACCTGGCTACCCTGCAAATGCCACAAAGAGCTGTGGCTGGGTTCAGCCATGGGGCAGGCAGTGCTGCCAGAGGTCTGCTGACCAGCCCTGACTACTGTGCTCCCCACAGGCAATTGTGGCTAGCAAGGCCAGCCAGTTCACTGGCTATGCCCAGCATGATGCTCAGGAGTTCATGGCCTTCCTGCTTGATGGCCTGCACGAGGACCTCAACCGCATCCAGAACAAGCCCTACACAGAGACTGTTGACTCAGATGGGAGGCCTGATGAGGTGAGGGTGTTTGCTAAAGTCATTGGGAGAGCAGCCTGGGTGGTTTAGTGAGGTGCTAAGCCCTTTCTTCCTGCAGGTGGTAGCTGAAGAGGCTTGGCAGCGACACAAAATGAGGAATGACTCGTTCATAGTAGACCTCTTCCAGGGCCAGTACAAATCCAAGCTCGTGTGCCCAGTGTGCTCCAAGGTAGGGCAGCCCTGGAGGTTCTGTCCCTGTTCTGGTTGTGCAGAAGTAGGCTCCTGACCCTCAGAGAGCCCAAGTCACAGAGCAAGGCTGTGTCTTGGATCCACTGGATCTACTGCTCAGCCACAAGCACTTCCCACAGCTGAGTGTGTTTTTGTATCTGCAGGTGTCTATTACCTTTGACCCCTTCCTGTACCTCCCCGTGCCCCTCCCACAGAAGCAAAAGGTGCTGACTGTCTACTACTTTGCAAAGGAGCCACACAAGAAACCCATCAAGGTAAAGGATATCTTCTACCCTGGGGAGGGAGCCTCAGAAGGCTCCTGGAGGTGCCCCAGGCAGCTGGTCATGTGCCAACAGGTTAAGCCCTGTGTTAAGTAAGGGCCTTCATGCCTTGGTGTGGTGTGACTAATGTGGCACTTTCTTGGTGGCAGTTCCTCGTGAGTATCAGCAAGGAGAACTCCAGTGCCATGGAGGTACTTGACTCAGTGGCCCACAGTGTGCGTGTGAAACCAGAGAACCTGCGTCTGGCAGAGGTGAGAGTGCTGGGCAGATACCTGCTCTGGAGGGTTAGGCCACCACAGTGGGGCCTGGGGATGTCCATCTTTGTGAGGTGGTGTGCTGAGCACAGCATCCTTGAGCTGCTGTTCTTCCCACAGCTCACTGTGAGGCTGAGGTCTGTGGCTCTCTGAGGAGAGGGCACATAGGGCAGCCCTCACACGGCCATGCTCCACTGCTTTCCTGGCAGGTGATCAAGAATCACTTCCACCGCATATTCCTGCCGTCTAACTCACTAGACACAGTCTCGCCAACGGACCTGCTGCTTTGCTTTGAGGTGCTGTCCCCAGAGTTGGCCAAGGAGCGTGTGGTGGAGCTTCAAGTTCAGCAGGTAAGAAGGCATATTGGGAATATTGGGAGGGATGCAGGAAGGCTGAGCCATAAGTGGGACTGAGCAGGAGGGGCAGAACTGCACCCAAGGGCGATGGGTTACAGTGAACGTGGATGCCCGCCGAGGCTGCCTTGTCCTGCCCAGGTGCCCTTCCCTGTCCAATGGGTCCTTTCTTCTGCAGCGTCCGCAGGTGCCCAGTGGCCCTGTCGCCAAGTGTGCGGCCTGCCAGAAGAAGCAGCTGCCAGAGGATGAGAAACTCAAGCGCTGCACGAGGTGCTATCGAGTCGGTTACTGCAATGTGTGAGTTGCCTTGGTGCCTGGCAGGGAGGGAGGGTCTCCTGCTGTGAAGGGCTGGATGGGAGATCTCTGCCTGCTGGCAGAAGGTGGGGTGGGTCTGCCCTTTGGGATGGAGCCAGTTGAACTCCTGGTGTTCCCCTTGTCCCCAGCACACCCCTCTGGCCCTGCACTGCTCTTTCCCAGGATGCTGGGTTCAGCAGGTGCTGTACGTGTTGCAGGACATGTCAGAAAACACACTGGCCAGATCACAAGGCTTCGTGCCGTCCCGAGAACATCGGTTTCCCCTTCCTCATCAGTGTGCCCGAGTCCCGCCTCACCTACGCCCGCCTGGCCCAGCTACTGGAGGGCTATGCAAGGTGAGAGTCCAGGGAAGGAGGATGTTCCTGCCCCAGGGCTGAGCTCAGCCCTGTGTCTGGCCAGCTCTAACTCCCACCTCCATACCCAGGTACTCAGTCAGCGTGTTCCAGCCCCCATTCCAGTTGGGCCGGATGTCACCGGAGCAGGGGCTGCAGCCTCTGCACTCGGACAAGCTGGAGCCTCTGGCCAAGAGCAGTTGTGCAGCAGCCACCTCTGCCCCTGAGCTGGGAGATGGGGACAGGGTTTCCAGCCTCCTGCAGGAGCCCCCACTCTCGCCAGCTGTGCCTGAGCTGCAGCCAGAGATGGGGGATACTACCACTGTCCGGAGCAAGGTCCTGACAGCCAGGAGTTCCCTGCTGAGCTTGGATTCAGGGTTCTCTGAGCACATGGAGTCGCAGGGTGACAGCTGTTGTGAGAAGGAGCCATCCTATGAAAGAGCCCTCAAGCCAGAAGGTAAGAGGTGCTGGAGGGCTGGCTGTGTCTGTGCGATTTTCCTTCCTTGGGGTGACCTCCCAGCACAGCATCTCTTCTTCCCTTGTGTTGGTCTGGAGACTCCTGGGAGCAGAGATGAGGCCCTGGGAGCTTTGTTTTGGCACTGTTGCATCACCTGAAATGCCTACCTACCCACGCTCTGCCCTGCCCTGGCAAAGCCCAGGGTGTAGAGCAGACACCTGATGAGGAGAGAGGCTGGAGTGCTGTGTTGTTGTGGGAGAGGTGGGAAGGCGGGGGCTGGCAGAAGTCCTGTGGGAGCAAGGCAGAGCTGGTGCAGGCTGAGCCCCTGGGGGCTGTGAGCAAAGCACTTTGCTGGCTCTGACTCAGCTGCATGGGACCAGCCTCTCACACTCGGCTGCCTGGCTGTCACGTTTCCAGACACTCGTCTCAGGATGGCAGCAATGTGCAGTGAAGGGGCAAGGCAGGCAGAGGAGCACAGCTTGCCAGGGGCAGGCGCCTGCTAAAAATAGTCAAGGACACGGGCACGTGGTTGTGTCCCTTCAAGGCCGTAGCATGTGAGGTGGGGGTGGGGGCGCTGCAAATTCTTGGCCCCTACGCAGGGCAGACAGGCAGTGCCACCACAAATCTGTCTCTGCCTGTTCACAGCTGCCATCCCTGGGTACCAACACACTCCAGACTCACTGAGTGCCCGCGCCACGCAGTTCTACATCAATAAGATCGACGCTGCCAACCGAGAGCAGAAGCTGGAAGATAAAGGTGAGCCAGAGCCCTGCAAAGCACCACCTTCATCCCTTACAGCCTCTGCCAGGGTAGTGGCCAGGGTGCCAGAGGCTGCCTGGCATAAGATGAGCCCAGGTGTCCACACTGGACAATAAAAGCTGCCTCTGACCAGGGGAGAGAAGGGCTCTGCTGCACAGAGCAGAGCCTCTGTCTAGAAACTCTTCTTGGGCGTGACATTCCTGCTCTCCTCAATAAATAGGCCAATTCCATCCAGCCTCATGTATTCTCAGAGGGTCTGTGATCTCTGGGTCATCTCTTGCTTTGAATGGGATACCCACACCAAGTGCTGGTTGTGAGGGTTCTGCTGATGAGAGTGTTTGTGCCAGTGTTGCATGCTGCAGGCTGAGGGGCTCTGCTGCCCCAGCATGAGGAACCTGGGTGGGGGGTACCTGTCTGGCTGCACTTTTTGATCCCTGTATCTAACTGGGATGGGCAAGATTGCTGCATCAAGGTGGCCTGGACAAACCTGGCGGGGTAGGTGTGTGAGGTCTGTGCCCCTCCACAGGTGACACCCCCCTGGATCTGACAGACGACTGCTCCCTTGCCCTGGTGTGGAAGAACAATGAGCGCCTCAAGGAATTCGTGTTGGTAGAGTCCAAGGAATTGGAGTGTGTGGAGGATCCAGGCTCAGCCAGCGAAGCAGCCCGGGCTGGCCACTTCACCCTGGAGCAGTGCCTCAATCTCTTCACGAAGCCTGAAGTTCTGGCCCCAGAGGAAGCGTGGTGAGGGAGGCTGCAGGGTGGGTTCCAGTTGACGGGCCCAGACAGCAGCAGCGGTTTCCCAGGAGCTGCCTGGACCTGCACACTGTTTCTGCTGGCAGCCAGGGATGATGGGCTGGCCTTGCCTGTGCACTGGGAAGGGCTAAGCCAGCAGGGAGCAAAGCTAGTGCTCTGCAGGACTGTACTGGCCTGCCCTTGACAGAAGGGGCTGAGCCCTCCCACGTACCCTGTGCCAGCCCTGCATGTGGGGACCCTGGGGCTGAGCTGGGCTACAAGGACTGAGGCTCTCCCCATGCCAGTAACGAGCACACTTTTCCCCCAGGTACTGCCCCAAGTGCAAGCAGCACCGCGAGGCTTCCAAGCAGCTGATGCTGTGGCGGCTGCCCAACGTCCTCATTATCCAGCTCAAGCGCTTCTCCTTCCGCAGCTTTATTTGGAGGGACAAGATCAATGACATGGTGGACTTTCCCGTCCGGTGAGAGCATGGAGGACGATGTGCCTGGATTGGCACTGCCTCTGCTGACCTGCAGCCCAGCCCGCATGACACTGATCACCCTTGACGGTCACTGTGTTCTCTCCACAGGAGCCTGGACCTGAGCAAGTTCTGCATTGGTCGGAAGGGTGAGCAGCAGCTTCCTATGTATGACCTGTATGCTGTGATCAACCACTATGGAGGCATGATTGGAGGGCACTACACAGCGTACGCTCGCCTGCCCAACGACAAGAACAGCCAGCGCAGCGACGTGGGTGAGCATCTGTCACCCTCGCCACCCCTCTGCTCCTGCAGCCCTGACTTGTCTGCTTGCTTAACCCTTCCTCCTTCTCAGGCTGGCGGCTCTTCGACGACAGCACAGTCACCACTGTGGATGAGAGCCAGGTGGTGACCAGATACGCATATGTCCTCTTCTACCGCCGGAGGAACTCTCCTGTGGAGAGGCCCCTGCCAGGGCATCCCTCAGACCACCGCGCCGAGCGCACCCCCTCTGCCGAAGCTGCTGCCAGCCAGGTGAGTGCTTGCGTCCCTTTTGGCACTGTTGGAGCCACAGAGCCTTGAAATGTGCTCAGGGGCCCACATGCAGGGCCCTGCCCGTCTCTGCCTGCACCCACAGAGCCTGATGCAGCTGTGGTGCAGTGCCTGTATGCCTTTGATACCAAAGAGATTGCGCCAACTGGGTGTTGGAACCTGTCTTGCCTTGTTCTCACTGTGGGATTGGGCAGTCCCTGTCCTTAGGGATCACAGGAGAGCTGGTTTTCATCATCAGTGTGGAAGTGCTGGTGGGAGGGCTATGGAAGAGGAAGAAGGGGCAAGCCTCACTGAGGTCTGCTTTGGAGGAGGGGTTGTGAGCGGTGCTACAGGATCTGACAGGGAGCAGTAAGGACTTGCCCTCCAGAGTTGCTTTCAAGGCAGGGTGGGGGACACTTTCCGCTGGGGCCCAAGTCAGGGCCAATCCAAGTGCAAAAAAGGTAAATGCCAGTGCTGAGCCAGAGGCCTGGCAGCCTTCACAGGGTGCTGTAGAGAAACCTGCCAGAGCGAGCTCTGTTGCTGGGTGGCCTGGGAGGGAGGGACTGGGGGTGGGCCAGACGGCAGGGTGCCTTCAGAATGCCGTGGTAGGAAATGGCTGCACTGATCTTGTGAAAGTCAGGAAGGCCGAGGCTGGTGCCCACCTGGTCAGACCCCATGCAGCATTGTGCTGCAGATGTTCCCTTCACCCTCAGCACCTTTGTGGGCTGGCAGAGTCTGAGGACAATGCTCAGTTCATCTTCAGCATGACTGCCCATGTGTGCCCCAAGGGGGCCTTCTGGCCTGGCCTCTCTGCCCCTCTGGCTCATCCTCCCTTTGACCCGGTGCTGGTTAGGCATCCCAGCTCTGCCTTCTTGCCTGGGGACAGAAGCTGTTTGTCTCTGAGGCCGGCGGGGCTGTCTGGCATGTTGGTGTCTGCCTGCCTGGGCTGTTCCTGCCCTGCGTGCTTGTCCTGGAGCAACTCCACTCACTGGGGGCAGCCTGAGCAGTGAGAAAGCTGCAGTGCTTTTTGCACACTGGTGGTGAGAGCCTTCAGGAACCGAGCGGCACTGGCTCACTGTATGCCCCATGGCACTGGGGTTCATCGGGTTGCTCTGTGACACTGGGGCTCATTTGGGCTCCTGGGAGCCCCAGTTCCCCTGCTGTACAGGGTGCATTGGATCCCAGTGGGGCTCAGCAGGTCCCCAAGCACCCTGGACCACCTGCACCCTCCCTGGCACTGGATGCCCTCCAGAGACTTGCTCCCTTACTGGCTGCTCTGCATGATCACCACCACGAAGGCCCAAGCTGTGGTTGGCTGCCTGTGGAAAATCCTCCTGAAACCTGGGCTACGATTGGTTGTCAGAGCATTCCTACCCACCAAAGCAGAGCTGTGACTGGCTGTACTGGCACCGTGCCTCCTGCTCCTGCTGCTCCAGCTGGCTCTGGATTGGCTGTCATTTGAAAGATCCTGTTGGGATCGCAGAAGCTGGGCTGTGGTTGGCTGCTGCCTGCTCCTTTGCCTCCTGGACCCACCAATGCAAGTGCATCTGTTCCATCAGGATCCAGCTGCCGGCTTCACTCCCTGCAGTCCCGTGAAGATCCTGCCCAGCAGCCGCCCACGCTCCCTCCCACAGAGCCACCCACCGGAGCCCCACACACCAGCGACCCTGAAGAGCTGCGGGGGCGGGCGCGACCGCGACGGTGCTGCATGGGGAGGCGGGCTGGCTGGGCACGGGGCTGGGCTTGCAGGCAGCCGCCTGCCCCGGGGGATGGCAAGGGGTGTTGCCCATTGTGTTCTCCAAGTGCTGACGCAGGTTTCCACATCGCAGGCTTCTCTGATCTGGCAGGAACTGGAGGCTGAAGAACAAGAGCTGCAGCTTGAGGCACCCCAAAGGCCTGCAAGAAACTCCTGGAGGCCGTGTGGCCAGAAGCGGAGTCCGGGCACCCCCCAGCACCCAGATGAAGGCTGCGTCAGATACTTTGTCCTGGCCACCACGGCCGCAATTGTGGCTCTCTTCCTGAACGTCTTCTACCCGCTCATTTACCAGCCCCGCTGGAGATAGGCCCAGGCGTGTGGCCAGCTGCAGGAGCAGGGCCGCCAGGGCACGCGCCGTCCTAGGACGCTATGAGACGAAGACGTGAGGCAGCAGGACAGAAAACGCTGAGAAAGACTCGCCAAGGGAAACATGGGGCTGTCGGCTCCTGCCTGTCTGCTCTGGCATCTCCTGTGCCAGCTGGCAGGCCTGTGTGGCCAGCCTGCTACCTTGCCAAGGCACAGCCCAGAACCAGAAGCTCCTTTGCCCTTCCCTTGCTGCCCACTGGGAGTGGGGCAGACCTCAAGGCTACCTGCTGCTCAAGAAGGAACGTTGCTTCTGCAGTGAAGCTGGGGCCTTAGAGTCCCTGTGGGAACATCAACTGTCTCTGCTTGGCTCCCAAGAAGGAAGTGGAGACCTGCTGGGAGGCTGCAGTAAGGGCAGGATGCCCTGACACAGGCCCTGGCTGGCCACCTCTCAGCTATGCTGCTGCAGGAGCCTTGAGCTTCCCTAGAGCTGGGGCTACTGTCTTGGCCAGCCCAGTCTGCCCTGCTAGCCTTCTGCTGAGCTTTCTGGTGCCAGCTGCCTGTGCGCTGGGAGTTGTGTGTGCGCCACGCTCCTGTGGCTGGGGCTGGACAGGCTTGTCACCAGGGGCTTGTGTGCTTCCGTGCTCAGCCCCAGACAGCTGCTGGAGAGCCTGGCAATCCAGACTGGTGTGCCCATGGTGAGCACTCATCTCTGTGGGTCACTGCCTCCCACCAGTCCGTGGGGCTGTGTGCTGGCAGCATCTGGGGGAGTTGGTCTCTTCAGGGCAGTCTGGTGCAGCACCTCATTTGTGAGGGCACCAGCTGCCTATTGCCTATGCTGTGGGAGAGGCATGGGGTCAGGGAGCACAGGTATGATTGTGGTGCGTTAATAAAGCCAGGTTTTCCAAAAAAATGCAGCATTCCTGTCCTGTGTGCTGGGACTCCCACACAGAGGCGAGGACTCCACACTGGGGTCACCTGAGGCTACTCTGTGACCCAGCTGGCACCAGGACCATTCCTTGGGCTTTGCTGGGTGCCTGGTGCACCCTGTGTGGCAGCAGGCTCAGGGGAGAGCTCTGCCTGCCCATACCATGGGGCACAGGCTGGGCTCCAGTCCCAGCTGTGGAGTGGTAGCCTTGTGTGACACGTGCAGGGTGTGGGGAGCCCGGCAGGGCCAGGAGCAGGCAGTCCCCTGAGGCTGGGGCACAGGCTGCAGCTCCAACTGTGTCTGATATTGAGACGTGTTGCCCTTGGCTGAGCGTGGCTCAGACAGCTCTGGCGTATTGGGGTATGAGAGGTGACTTCAGAGCCCTGTGACTTTCTTTTCCATCTCCACTGCTGTTCTGCTGGCAGTGCCCTCAGCTGTATTGGGAGGGATGCTTGGCAGTGAAAGGGTTCGTTTGTGGTTTAGGCTGGGGCCTGTGCTGGACTCCCCCTACCTCTGTCCCACACCCCTCCTCCACGTGCTGAGGTTTACTCCCCTCCCAAGCAGGTCCCAGCCGGGGAGCCCCAGCAGGGCTGTGCCGTGGTCATGAGGTGCCTGTCCTGGAACAGTCACCTCATTGTCTACAGCCCTGGGTCTCAGCAGCTTCCTCCGCTCACCCACAGCGCTGGCCTCGTGGGTCTGAGTCAGTGCCCGGCGCCGGTGGGCTGACCTCTGCTCCAACCGGTGCTGGCACCCCAGGGTTGGGGCCCACAAGCTGCTGCCTGCACCTGCCTGCCCTCACCAGCGGTGGGTGGCCGGCAGAGAGGCCTGACAAGGTGCTCTCAGCCCTGGAAATCCCCTCTGGCCCTGTTCTGTTCCTCAGACCTCCGGCAGGCACTGGCAGCCTGCCCGTGGCCTGTCACTGCGGCCCGTGCTGGCGTGCAGGGCTCTGCTCCGACCGCCAGTGGCTGAGCAGCCCTGGGGCAGGTGTGTGCTACAGCCTGGCTCTTCTGCTGGGCCGCAGGGGCTGCCTCCAGGGGCCCTGGGCGTGCTGCTTCCCTCTGCCCTGTCGTGGGGTTTGCCACCAGCTGCTGCTTTTTAAGCCCAGGGGCTGCACATTGCATTGTGGGGCTGTATCCCCCCTGGGCACCGCTCCAGCCCCGGGAGCAGGGAGGGAGATGGGTGGGCAGGGTGCAAGTCTCCCTCTCATGCCCACCTTCTGCTTGCAGGGACTGCCCCCGGTGCCGTTCGGATCCGGCCTGGCCCCCGAAGGAGCCCCGCCGCTGGCTGCGGAAGGCCTCCCCGAGCGTTTCACCAGCCCCGCCGAGCGCCCAGCCCCCTCCTACAGCAGCATGGAAGAAGTCGACTAGGGTGTTGTGGGGGCCTGGCCTGGGGCTGTGGGCCAGGCCGGGCTCTGGGGGGTGGGGGGATGGGGGGAATCGGGGTTTGTCCTGCGCTCATTAAACTCTCTGAACTCCACTTGCTTCTGCTGCCTGCTGTCCCTTGGGACCCTCTGCCCCCTGGTGAGCCGGGACACCATGTCCCCAGTGTGCTGTTGGGACCCCCAGCACCCTGCTGCCCCAGGTGCCCTCGTGCTCCAGTGTTCCCTGGTGTGACTTGGTGCTCGATATCCCCTAATATCCCTCAGGGACCTGCGTTTCTTGCTGCCGCTGCCAGATGCACTTGACAGCAGTGGGGGGACAGAGTCCCCGTGGTGCCTGCTGCCTCTCCGTGTGCTCTGCTCCTGGCTGCACCCTGTTGTCTCGTGTCCCCTGGTGCAAATCCTGCTGCTTTAGTGCCTCTTGTCTTCTGTGCCCTGGTGCTGGTGGGGCGAGACGTGCAAGTCCCGGAGTTACCGTGCCTGTTGTGCGCTGAATTGTCTCGTCCCC
>WEIU01024048.1:950815-973342 GCA_013389925.1 Aegithalos caudatus
AAAAACAAACAAACAAACAAAACAAAACCAGTTTAATAGCTTAGGAAACTGCTTTTGTCCTCAGATATATTTTGTGATTTGAAGAGTTCAGAGGTGGCAGGGCATTTACTAAGGTTTTTCTATGATATGTCTCCTAACAGCTGAACTCTTGCTATGGTTGTAATTGTGATACACTTGAGATACAAATCTTTCTGGTGTCTGTAGCAGAATGTAAAGCTGTGAGCTTGTTGTTTGTTTTTGGTTTTTTTTTTACAATAAGTGAGGGTATGGAGTCACAAATGACTGGAAATAAGGTACTGTGTACTTGCTGCAGTGCAGCACTTGTGCCAACAGCTCACTTGCATGATTTTATCCTACAGCAAAGACAGACTTACCTCCTTCACTGGTAACTGGTTTCCAGTTACTCTCTATTGAGTAAACGAGTGCTTAACTTCTGTAACCTGTTGCCCTACAGTAACTTGTGTTGAAAGGCTTTTGAAGAACAAAAACCTGAGGCCTTTCAGGCATGACTTGGATCTCTGCATGAGACTATTAAAACTGTTCGAGAGTGGGTTTGGTTTTGCCAGCTAGTAGGTTTTCTGGGAGAAGTTTTTGTTTTTCAGTAGAAGAGCTAGGAGGATTGGCTTTTGAGTGCCTCAGCCTTGATGATGTGTAAAGCCCCCAAACCAGTTGTAAAAGTTAAAAAGGTTTTTTTTCCTCTCATTTTTTTCCTCTCGCTGCCTCCTGAACTACCCAATGTTGAGGCTTGACCCTTGCAAGTCTTTTAGTAACAGAGATAGGGAGGGAGGTCATATATCATATGAGAAAAATAACCTGGCCTTGTAAATAAGCATAGAGTTGCTGCCAGAGATTGGTTCCTGATTTTTGAACTGAATAACCTGCGCCCTGATTTCAGCAACTTTCCTAAAGAATGTTGTCTAGTCTCTTCTCCTTGTTTTTGATGTGCCTCTGCCTTTAGATACATGCTTTCCCATGTGTACAGAACATCATTACCATTTGTATTGCCTACCCTCCTTCTTGCTTTAGGGGGCACATTTGGTACTAGATATGGCTGCAGCTTTTGGGTATCAGCAGTGCAGCTGAACTGTGGTGTATTTGAGCAGCTAGCTCAGAATTTTCTGAGTTTTTCTGCAAGAATAGGGTGGAGAACAATTTGTTTACCCCTTTGCAAGAGTGTTTTTCTGTCTTTCAGGATTTCTTATTGAGACATAATTTATGTTAAACCCATGATTTAGTGTTCACTTATCTCTGCTCTGTCACTGTTGCAGCAGTGGCAGAGCACATCTTCTGGATAAAGCTGGATTTTGTTGTGACTCTGGGGAGTGACAGTGTTCCACCATAGCAGTGCACCCAGTCCAGCTGGCTCCCTGTGCTGAAATACTGCTTGTGTTGTATTATGATGAATTTTGGTCATCTGCCGAAGCCTCTTAGCTTTTGATTAAACTTGTCATCCTGGTACTTGACTTGGTAATCTGTTTAGTTCTTGCTAATCCAATTGCAAATCAGTGGAAGACCCTTTGGATGACTGTGCTTGTGTCTGGCAGTGTGACAGTGCTGCTGAAGGTGACTAACAGTATGATCAGTCACATGACCTCACAGTTGCAAGTGGTGATGATGATCTTACTATGATAGAGACAGACAGTGCTCAGGTTTCATCCTGGATTTTACTTGCTGTGAACAACTAAAGAGCAAATGTGACTGATTGCTGGTTTTATTTATTCAGGCAAAATAAATTTTCTCTTTGAAGTTGTCACCTTAAGGTTTCCTTGCCTAAAAGGTTCAACAAATGTTGAGGTTCTTACCAAATGTTTATTTTACAGGATGAGTGGATGCAACTGTTGGGTTATGTTAAGTACTGGTCATTGCTACAGTTGAAATGTCCTGGAGCTCCTTCCGAGCCCAGTATCATAGGGGTGCCATAAGTGACCTTAAGAAGGGGTTTAGTATGTCAAGTTATCTTACCTTGTTGTGTATCAGGGAGTGGCAGGGAAGGTCTGTGTTTTGCTCCAGTCAAGTGAGAGTTTTATCAGCTCTGCTTCTGGTGAGATTGTTGCTTGTGGGTCCTGTGCATTGAGGCCATGGAACTGATGATGCCAGTGAGGTGTTTAGTGATGGCTCACTTCCCAAATATGGTGCTTTGGCAGAGGCCAGCGAGCCTTTTGTGCTTCTTACACAAGGAACTTTAACTGAAGGAATATCAGAGGATAGAAAATATCTTTGCTTATGGAGCATGTAGAGAAAATCCTCAGTTTCAGCTTTTTATGAACAGTCTGATGTCTAGGTGGCAAGATTTTCTTGGGCAGGGCTTCAGGGGAAGTTGCTATATGGAACTGTATGGGGAATGGTCAAGTGCCTGTGTAAAATATCTTTCAGTTAATACTTGTGCCTTTCTAATTGCTCAGTTCCTCATGTGTTTACTGTTCAGTCTGTTCTGTGACTTCAGACCCTTATAGGAGGCTAGATATTTTTAATGACACAAGACAGGGAAAGATGCCCTTAAATAGCTTAGGAAAAAGTCTTATCTCTGGTTCTGCACAGAATGCATCTTTCCTTTGCTTCTGATGGATGTACCTTCCTCTTGCCTCTGTACTGGTTTTGAAATTTAGCTTGGATGTGGAGCTCCTATTTGCTTACATTTGAAAAATATGCCAGTATGATTTTAGTGTAGCAGCAGGTATTAATTAGCATTTGCTAGGGCTGAATGGGACACTTCAGAGTGATTATAGTCAAGAGTGGTGTTTTTGAGGTAGCACTTATTTGTAGATGGAAGTTGGCTTCTGTTGGAGAGGTAAGCTGTTTTTCCATGGTTCATGGGTTTGAACTGTCTTAGACTTAAATCCCTCCCCAGTGTACAGCTTGACATCATAATTGTGATATTGTAACTGTTTAAACACACCCAAGGCCTAATTTAGCTGATGGAATTCTCTCTCTGATGTTGATGAATGAGCAGAGGAAAAACCTGGAGTGAGAGTCAGTCTGGCAGTTGTTCTGAGAAGCTGACTTCTACCCTTCCCGTAGACCTTGTTTACTTAGATAGCAAAGGACTTCCTGTAAAGCAGTTAAATAACAAGTTCTGACACTTCCTGCTACTTCACTGATCAGTCTTTTCACTTACTCTTCACTTACACTTTTCATCTGTTTTGTACTTGCACATACACTTTCTGGTGTAACTTTAGAAGGAGCTCTTTGTTACAGTGTTAGTTTTTAGTACTGGACTTGCTTTATCTTAGGACTGTTGTTGAGGTAACTGTATTTTAAATATTCTGTCCTTAAATTGGGCTAAAACTCCTGAGATTACTCTTCTCATGCTCTCACTAACTTTTTTGCCCAAGTATTTGGCTTTGTGTGAGAAGTTTGAGATGTGCCTACATTAATTCTGGGGGAATTTGGAGCATACTTCCTGCACCAAGTTGGCCACCTGCCCCTTCTTACCACCTGTAGGTCTGGAGCCTTTCATTTGGGGTTCCCTCCAGATGAGACTGAGCTGTAAGGTGCAGTCTTATGTTTTGGTGATGTCAAACTTGGCTGGTGGGCAGGACTAGAGCTAAGTTTGAGATAGTCTTCTGGAAGGTATAATGTGGACATGTTAGTATGTCTCCAGTCTTGCTCTGGAGATCTGTTCCTGGTGTGTGCTGCTGCTTGCTGGTTTAAATACGGCTTCAAAACCCAAGATCTCTGTGTAAACATGCATTTAAGAGCCTATCAGGTGCTCTAGGACAAGCTACGTATCAAAAAATCCATACAGAAAAGAGTTGCTATGTGTGCTCATTTAGAATTAGGTTTTAGGAAATATTAGATAATCCAGTCAGTCTGCAAATGAAAGAATTAAAAAGCAAAGAAAATCTCAGTTGTTTCAGAACTGCAGTTCTGAAACAACTGAGTCTGATTCCTTTTTGGGCAGAGAATCCAGGCAGGGCAGACATGTTACGACTTTTACTTGAAAGTTTGTCTATCAACCATTAGGAAAAAAAGTTTTGGCAACTAGGCTTCAGATGTTCTCATGGACCTGGGGTTACTTATTTACTCTTTGCATGTGCTCAGTTCAGGACAGAATATGTTTGGGCTTGATTGACAGAAGATTTCCTTTAAGGGAATTTAAGTTCTGCCCTCCTGTTACAATACGGGCTTGATTTCTGACACTTCTGATTTTCTAGGCAGCTAGGACTTGATCCAGCTTCCAGCTACTTTATGATGAAAAGGCTTTTTCTCTGTGTCATGGTAGCCTGCTGGGAGGTGATTCCTTCATACTGTTAGACCCAGACCTTTGGCAATAAATAATAGTTCAGTACTGGTAACTTGGTGTGTTCCTTTCTTGCACCAGTAACCCCGGAATTGCCAGCATAACATGTATTTGCTTTAATCTTCAGCATAAAGTGAAGATTTAAAGTCCTCCTTGTTGGTCTTGGCCTGTAAATTTAAAACATTCCCCTTTGTACAGTCTTTAATAAAGTGCTGAGTGTAATTCTCTGTCTAACTTGCTATCTAAGGAAAAAAATTACAGTGAGGTCAGTATAAGAAGCCTCTGGTCTCAGACCAGGTTAAAGCCTGTAAATTCGAAATGAATGCTTGTAGCAGTCTTGGGTAAAACCTACTTGAAAAGAGGGATGGATCTCCTGCAACATACAGTTGTTAGAAATGGATGTGGAATTTACAGGGGATGCGTAATGTGTGGTAGGTAGGGCTCCAATATCCTTTTAAATAGGACCACTCTCTAGTCAGAAGCATGATGCCTGCAGTTTGGAACATGGAGAGCTTCAAGTGATTCTGGAATTTGACTTTGTGTTGTTTGTGTCTGGACTCATTCTTTGGGTGTTAACAATAACAGAGTGGACTCTAAAGCAGTAGCAAGACATCCCTGTTGTAGGAGTTAGGATTTAGTCCTGGGTGAGTTTCAAAGGGCCTCAGGGCATGACTGCTCATCTGTTGAAAGTGGCGAAAGTTGCTGTTGACTTTCAAACACTGGAGGCTCAGGCTCTGAAATGGTTCAAAGCTGCACCAGGGGAGGTTCAGAGTGGATGTTAGGAAGCATTTCTTTACCAAGAGAGTGGTCAAACGCTGGAACAGGCTTCTAAGAGGTGGTTGGTGCCCCAAGGCTGTCCTTACTTAAGGGGCAGTTAGGCAGTGCTGTGAGTGACATGCTGTAGCTTATGGTGAGCCCTGAAGTGGTCAGGCAGTTGGACTAGATGATCAATGGAGGTCCCCTGAACTGTTGGACTGTTTCACACTGAAACAGTCTGTTTGCAAGAGCAGAAGGGAGCAAATGCTGTCTTAATCCATTTGTTCTTAGATCATGCCTCTTGCTGACAGTGCCTCTGTCTTAAACCAGTTCCACTGCCTTTCTAACTGCACTTACCTGATAAAATTGTTTCAGCACAAGAGGAGACTTTGAATTCTTACTGCTAGCAAAAAAAATCTTTTCTTTATATATGTTGCAGTACTCACAGGAACTGTAATGTAAAATTTTGTGTGGAAAGAAGGTGGGGATGCTTCTAAGGTGCTCTCAGTCAACCTGTGCAAATTCTGAAAACACTACAGGAATACAGGACAAATGGCACATTTACCTCTTAACATCATTTTGAATCTTAGCAGATAAAGCAAATGCTTCTTGTGTGAAACTGAAAATATCAGTTCAATAAAACATGTAATTTGTTCAATCTTTGGCCTTTGTCTTGCAGGTGATCTTTTGAACAAGGACTAAAATTTTTAATAGGGACCATATTAGTGATTTTTAAAGTGAAATATTTTGTAGAATTCTTGCCTTAGGAGTGTGATTGCAACTGGCTTTCTTAAACTGATCCCTTACCTGGGATCCATGTTTGGGCCTCTTTGCCCAAGGCAGTACTCACACTCCAGGGCAGAATGATATCAAATAGAACTGAGGAAACATCCTATAGGTGAGTTCATCTTTTTCTATTGACTGCCTGATCAAATCACTCATTGATGCAGGTTTTTAAACTGTCATGGTGGTATAAGGTCACATGCTTCTTGTTACCTGGCAGGAAATGAATATAAATTCACCATGTCATCTGGATTGCAGTATACTGCACAGGGTTCCGGGAAGGAACTATACCCTATTCTTCCTGGAAATAAATTAATTCTTAATAGGAGGTGACTTGTAAATCTGGCCTGCCAGTGGGGCATTTTGCTATCCCAGTTTTTTCCTTAGCAACTCTGAACTGGCTGTAAATGTGTCCTTAATGTTTTTCAAGACTTCTTAACAGTGATTCTGGGAAGTGAGATTTTGTGCACAGCAGGCCTGTGTTGTAGTTCTTTTTGGTGTTGTCAGGCTGGCTCCAGTGTGCTGTCTCTGTGCAAATGCTGCATTAATCTGCCTGGCTCCAGGAAGTGAGGTAGAAAGAGGTGAGAGAACTGTGAGTAGAAGACAGGTAGTCTTGCAACTAAATAAGTCTGTGTTGGCTCCAGAAAGAGGTGTTGAGTAATTAATTTCCTCTTTTAAGATAAAGTTTTAATAAAGCCTGGAGACAGAGATGGTTATGAGTACCTGGGATATCACTTCTAGGACAAGGCAAATGTAACAAGTGATGTAAATGTGAGGAAAAGTGGAGAAATATCTGGACAGGGGGTGTGAAGCAATTGAGACTTGAAACTTCTGCTGGGGGCTACCTTTGACTGCTGCTAGGTGTTGTGGGAGACCTTGGGCAAATGAGCCTTAATGTGAGACACTGTGATTTTTATTTTTTTTCTCTAAAATAAAAGGAACTGGTTTAGAATCAAGTCAACAGATTTTGTCTGTGTTATTCAGCATTGTCTAAGTGCATGAGCTAGAAAATACAACACAGTAGTTTGGACAATAAATGGTATTAAATGGAATAAGTAAATAATGAAAAAAAGGTTGGTCTTAATTATCATTGCCAAAGAAATTCTTCTGGAGTTTAAAAAACATGCTGCAGCATAGGCCTTTAATGCATGACAAAGATTGAGGTTGAACTTGCCACATTCTATGTTGACACCCGCTTGAGCAGCGTTACTATTAATGATAGGTTTCAAAGTAGTATTCCTGTGCTTTATGAAGAAAGAGCCAAGTGCTGGTTTCGACTTACCCATGTTTCTTATGGCCTGTCACCAGCAAGTGATCCTGTAGCCATCTTGGGACTGGGGTGGGCAGCAGTAAAACAATCTTTAGAGCATGGTAAGAATGAGGCAAGCTCCTGTGATTTTAATGTGAATGACCTTAAAGTCTTGGTATTGCAAGACCTGTGCTAAAGTAACATTTTAGCAATGCAAATAGCTTTGAAGACTCTTGGGTTCCAAGGATGGAATCTGTTGGCTTGAGCCCATAGAGCTTTGAGGGTGGAGATGTAGCTCACGTGCTGTTCTCTCTGTGCTGAGAGTCATGTGCAATGCTGAGCAAACACATCTACTGTATCACTGTTATCAACCAGGCACTTCTAGAATAGCTTGATTTAATTTTTCTGAAATCTTTACTGATGGATTAATACACGAAATCAAAAGTGAGCATAAAGGACCTGGAGCATAGATCTTGAGTGACAAACCATCTCTGCTGAATCACAGACGTTGGCTGATGTCTAACTGCTGGCTTGGTGTCGTTGCAGGTTCAGGTCCAGGTGCAGCAGTCACCGCAGCAGGTCTCCGCCCAGCAGCTCTCTCCACAGCTCTCTGTCCATCAGGCTTCGGAGCAGCCAATCCAGGTCCAAGTGCAGATCCAAGGGCAGGCGCAGCAGCAGGCATCCCAGACAATACAGAGTCAGTCTCTGCAGAGCCCCAGCCCGTCGCAGCTGCAGGCAGCTCAGATCCAAGTGCAACACGTGCAGACTGCCCAACAGATCCAGGCTGCAGAGCTACAGGAGGAGCACATACAACACCAGCAGATCCAGGCCCAGCTTGTGGCAGGGCAGGCCATTACTGGTGGCCAGCAGATCCAGATCCAGACAGTCGGGGCACTGTCACCCCCACCTTCTCAGCAAGGCTCCCCGCGAGAGGGAGAGAGGCGGATCAGCTCCGCGAGCGTCCTTCAGCCGGTGAAGAAACGCAAAGTGGATATGCCTATCACTGTATCGTATGCTATTTCAGGGCAGCCGGTTGCCACAGTGCTGGCCATTCCTCAGGGCCAGCAGCAAAGTTATGTCTCTTTAAGGCCAGACTTGTTAACGGTGGACAGTGCCCATCTGTACAGTGCCACTGGGACCATTACTAGCCCCACTGGAGAGACGTGGACCATCCCTGTTTACTCCGCTCAACCACGTGGTGACCTTCAGCAGCAAAACATAACCCACATTGCCATCCCTCAGGAGGCCTACAATGCCGTCCACGTCAGTGGCTCGCCCACAACGCTGGCTACAGTGAAGCTGGAAGATGACAAGGATAAAATGGTGGGAAGTACTTCAGTAGTGAAGAACTCTCATGAGGAAGTGGTGCAGACTCTTGCTAATTCGATCTTTCCAGCACAGTTTATGAATGGCAACATCCACATTCCAGTGGCAGTGCAGGCTGTGGCAGGGACATACCAGAATACTGCACAGACGGTGCACATATGGGACCCACAGCAGCAACAGCAGCAGCCCACACCTCAAGAGCAGGGCCAGCAGCAGCAGCTACAAGTCACTTGCTCAGTAAGTGAAAACTGCCACTTGGTTTGTGATTAACAACGTACAAATGTTGTGGAGAAGGGAGCGTGCCAACAGACAGCTGGTGTCTGGGAAGCAAAGATGCATCTGTCCCAGAAGCCTGAATATGACATAGGGCACTTGACTCCTGATGGGTGTAAGACTTTCATGTGGTAATGTTGGTACATAGTTATAGGATTCAAAACTTTACAAAAGAAAATACAGTCTTGATCTTAGTGTTAAAAATTAATAGATACATACTGATTGCCAGACTCTTCATAGCAGATATTCCGAGAGCTGCAGTATTTTCCTGAGGTGTTCCAGGGGTTTCAGTAGACAGGCACATAAGGTGTGCTAATATGTGCTAGTTATTGTCAGTTACTTTGTGTTATGTTGCACATGGAGTCCTCAGCAGATCCAGTGCTGGGGTAAAGTATAGAAATCTGACTAGTTCTGAGCAAACTTCCTGGATCAAGTGTATTTTAGGGTACGTAAAGTATTTAAAATAAAATACCCTAAATACACAGGCAATTCCAGGAGGGATGTACTTCTCTCTCTAGGGGGGCAATAAAGCTACTAGAGGTGAACCTCGCACTTTTGGGAGTTGACCCTCTCAAAACTGTTAAACTGAGAAGGAATTTGCCTGCCCTGTGCTGTCCTCTGGCATTGTGCTTCTAGGGGATCTGGGCAAGTTGCAGCAATTTTGCTCTATTTGTGAAAAATACAAGTTTGTTAAGGAAGCATCTGCCAGTTCAGCAGATTTACATTAACCCATGTCCAGCCTTCATACTGGACAAGGTGTCTGTGAAGTCAGGGCAGAAGACTGTCCCTTGGATTGGGCTGGTGGAGGGAATTGGCTCTGGAAAGCTTTCTCTGGAGAGTAATGTGGCAGCACTCTGGGGGAGAACAGGGGCTCAGTCCTGGCTCCTACAAGGACAATGTGCCAGTACACCCTTGGACTCTTTAAGGCAGAGAGAGGGGCTTTGCTTCACAACTCAGTTGCCATCTGCCTTGATTAAAGCTGGGCCTTTTCAGTCAGTCTCTCTGCAGCTGTGCTACATGCTGCAGCTGCAGGGGCTGATAAGCAAAAAGCTAGTAAGACCTGATGCAGAGAATAAAAAAAACAACCAGAGGCAGTCTTCAATCTGAGACTCTTGCATACTTTGCCTGTTAAGCTGTTGTTTTTTTATACTAAGTAAGGTACAGGTACTGAAAGTCTCTATTCCATTTTCATATGCTGTGTGGTCTCTAGTACTGTCAGAGCAACTTCCACTAATATTGACACTTAGCAGTATCAAAGGAAAAGGTGCTTTTTGGAGTAGTTCTTAGGAAGGAAAAAGCAAGACTGTTTTGATATAAGAATTGCTATTTCTGTAACATTCAGGGTGGCAGTGAGAGTTTGATTAAGGTCTGTAAAGCTGTTAATTGAGGTAGCTATGAGACTCTGTGGCATGGAATTGAGAGCCTGTAGTGAAGAATGCAGAGTGAATACAGCTGAAGGGCTTGCTGCAGGTTTTAGATTGGTGCTGTTGGTTGCCTGACAAGTTTGTTTGAGATTGAAATTCTTGGTGACCTAAGTTCCTGCTGCAAAATAAATTTCCAAAGGGTCTGGAGATGCCTTAGGTCTGTAATAAGTCATGCAGTCACTCTTCATGCAATAGTAGCTAGTCCCCATAGTATTTGGATTTTGAGAACATTGCATTGAAATTGAATTGATATTTTGATGCAGTGTTCTAGTCTTACTGCTTTATACCTTTTACAAGTGAATTGATCTTATTCATCATTGATAATAAGAACAGAATGTATTTTTTCTGTGTGCCTGTTACGTACTGCTTGAAGAAGAGAGTCTGGGTAGGGAGGGATGCCAGTGGTGTGCGGCAGGTGTTGTACCCAGGCCCTTCCACAGGGCAGTCTAGGTGTGGAGCAGCAGTGGTGAGTAAAGCTGGTGGCACCTTCCTCTTCAGGGGCTGGTGGTCTCTGTGGCTGCTCTTGTAGTGAGATGGACTTAGTGGTGATTCAGAATGACAAGGGAACCGAAGATAGATCTGTCTATTCAAACTGAAAGAGTTTTTGAAGTGTAGAATGTTCTTTTGTGAGCAGCAGTTCAGGTTGGACAGCAGAAGTTGCATTCCTTGGATTAATTTCATGTTTGGAGTGTTGCAGAAGGTTGGTATCCTGGGGCTACAAGTTTTGTGGGATTCTTGTTTTTTGTCCAGCTATTGCATAGTGAAGTGTATACGTAACCTGGAGTGTTTTCTTTCATAGGCTCAAACTGTTCAGGTTGCTGAAGTTGAACCACAGCCACAGCAGCAGACTTCACCTGAACTTCTACTTCCAAACTCTCTGAAGCCAGAAGAAGGTCTTGAAGTGTGGAAAAGCTGGGCACAGACCAAGAATGCAGAGCTGGAAAAAGAAGCTCAAAATAGACTAGCACCTATTGGAAGTAAGTGACACCATGGCCTTTGTTTCCTTTCAAGGAGGATTAGAAATGACTAAAATGTTAGGTGTTTACTACTTTGGAAAACTCTTTTATTTAATCAGTGGTTGTTCCTAAATTTAAATATTAATTTACTCTGCAGTACTAATTATTATGTATCCTCACTGCCATGGGCCATGTATTAGCTCTGTGCTGAGCCCCCTTGAGCACCTGGGCTGATAGCAGTAGAAAGGAGCACTGCATGACTGTGGTACGTGGGCAAAACTGTCTGGCCAAGCTGGTAGAAAAGTCATGGAGTTGCTGTTTTCCTGTTGCTGCAGGGCAGCATTTCACTGGGGACATGGCAAAAGAAGGCAATAGTCATGCATTTGGTGGAGCAGAGGATCTTTGTATCAAACCCTTGCCTATTTTATCTTTTAGTATTTCTGACAGCCTAAGATCTGCATTTATTTCAACTTGCTTTACTGTACTGGACAATGAAATAGTATTGGACCGGCCAGATAAAATGGATATGTGGGAAATCTTTTCTGAAATGATAGGAAATAATATGGCTTTATGACTTAAATAATATAGCTTTGTTTTGTTTTTCCAGGACGTCAGCTGCTGAGGTTCCAGGAAGATCTCATCTCTTCAGCTGTGGCTGAGCTGAATTATGGTCTGTGCTTAATGACACGAGAAGCTCGGAATGGTGATGGTGAACCCTATGATCCAGATGTGCTCTACTATATCTTCCTGTGTATTCAGAAGGTAGGATGGGACAGCTCTATGTGCTGCAGAACTGTCCGTGTTGTCAGCATGTGTAGGGGGACTCTTGGTTATAAAAATAGAGACTCCGGCTTCTGTTAAGCTTCCCAACAATTTTATATGAAAAAAGTCTCTTTGCTTAAAAAACCTTGAAAACATCAGATGACTTGGCTGTCTTAGGGCAAGCAATGCTTTTGTCCATGAGTTAAGTTTTTGAATAATTGAGTTCAGTATCCCAGTGAAAATAATAAATCCATATAGCTTATTTTGGTGGGGGGAGAAGGGTTGGATGATGTTTGAAGAAGTTGTCAATGTCAAAACTTAAATCTAGTTGAAGCTTTAAGAGGCAAGAGTTCAGCTTTATGTGCTTTGAGAAGTATGAGCTTACTGTAAGATCTGCAGGAATAGAGCTAAGCTTGGACAGGGAAATTGAGCATCCTTGTTAACATGAACATGTAGTGTCCAGTTATCATGTGAAATAACTTGAAGTGAATATACCTGAAATAAAAGGTGAAATCCAATCAGATTTACTTTTTAAGATGGTTTTTCCTTTTTCTGTCTTGGCATTCCCATGATAGTAATGGAGATTACCTACCCAGTATTGGCCTTGGTGCAAGAGTTCTCACTCTTGAAGTAAACTGTATTAGTGTTCAGTGCTATCCCATAAAATGCTTCCCTGAAGATGAGGTCTTGTCTGAGGAACACACTTGCTCCCACTGTACTGGTCTGTGTTGTGAATCTCTTACAGTATCTCTTTGAAAATGGCCGAGTTGATGACATCTTCTCAGATCTCTACTATATTCGGTTCACTGAATGGCTGCATGAAGTTCTTAAGGACATACAGCCCCGTGTTTCACCTCTTGGTAAGGGCTACAGTTTTAAGAACTTGAAAACTTTCCAGAGCTTGGAATGTTTAAATTGAACCTACAGCATGAGTGTAGTCTGAATAGCAACCCTTTTGAAGTATGGAACATCCATAGGCTAGTTAATGCTGGTCAGGGAGAAAAAATGTTGTGTTTGCAGTGAATGCTGGGGTTACTGCAGTTGTCAGGCTCGAACCCTGGCTGTCTTTGAGCATTATTTGTCTGTCACTTGTCACCAATCAGAAGGTACATTGTGGGGACCTAGTAGTGTCATGGAATTGGCTTACTTGGCAGCCAGCTGATCCTTGATTTGAATCACATTTCCTCATCTGAAGTGGTAATACATCCTACCTCTAATATGTATTTTCTTTGGGAGATAATACAGCACTGTCATAGTGCTGTGTAACCAGATGGATACTGTCTGCAGGACCAATTGAGTGTCAAAGGAAAAAACAATGAGTGATTAAAGCCTCCAGTGCTGCAATCAGTTGCAGCTCAACCTCCTGTTTAGGAGATCATGGCAGCAGGGATGGGGGGAGCAGTTCCAGAGGAGACAGATTTTGATGGAGAATTGTATGAGAACTAGATAAGAATTGCATTTTCAGAGCATGGAAACCTGGTTTCTCTTGGCTTCATTCCCTTTGATATATTTGGACATCAGTGAAGAAGTTACTGCTTATGTTCAGAAAACCAGCTCATGTTACTTAGGCTAGGTGGCTAAGTAGCACCATGAGTTTTGGAATCCTTTTGTTTTCAGTCTGGCTGTTTGATCACTGCTTTGACAAGCCCCAGAGTTCATACTACTGTCTGTTTTTTCTGTTTATCTGTGTATTTGAAGTGTACTATTTTTCTCCTACACAAAGGGAGAAAAAAACTGAGAATCAAAGGATTACTCATGTGTCCAAGTATATCACTTGGCACCATGTGCTGACTGAAGCTGTGCAAAGGGCCAAGAACTGATTTGTTGCACTGGCCTTTCTGCTCTCACATATTATTGGGTTAAGAGCATCTGCATTGGAGTCAAGCCAATAGTTGAAAGCTGTTTAAGTGCATGTTCTCTTCTCTGTGGGCTGGGATGTATAGGCATGTTGCACAAGCATACTCTCCACAACTAGAGGTTGATGGATATGTACAAGTGTTTCCTAGCAGCACCTGTTATTTAAAAAGTTATTTGCAGAGCACTGAATCTTGACATGAATGAGAATCTCCTCTTCCTCCTTCTGTTAAGATTTATATGCTCTTCAGTACTTACAGATTGTAAAATGCTGTGTTCATGTCGTGTCTGTCCCCTGGCATGATGCTGACTTCTGATTATTGCAGGTTACATCCTCTCCAGTCATGTAACAGAAGAGATGCTGTGGGAGTGTAAGCAGCTTGGAGCTCACTCCCCTTCCACCTTGCTCACTACACTGATGTTTTTTAATACAAAGTAAGTACTCAGGTCTTAGGGAATCTTGGGCAATAAAAGAACTTCAGATACCTTAACAAGATTGGTGTGAAACTGCTGCACTGTGTAGGGCAAAATCATGAGTTTCAAATGGTTGCATACAGAGCCCACTTGTAGCTTCATCAGACAAAGTGATCTAGCAGAAGGTAGACTGAACCTGTGACTTTTGTGTGCTTTGCTGCTGGAACAGTCCTTAGCCCAGTGGTTGCTTTGAGCTTCAGCCTGCTCATGATGACTAAAGATAACTGCCTTGCTGCTGTGACTATCCCTAATATCCCTTGCTTGCCTTTGAATGTCCTATGTTCTGTTCTTGCTACTCAGATACTTCCTGTTGAAAACAGTAGACCAGCACATGAAGCTGGCCTTCTCCAAGGTGCTGAGGCAGACCAAGAAGAACCCTTCTAATCCCAAGGATAAGAGCACGAGTATCCGCTATATGAAGGCTCCAGGCATGCACCAGACAGGACAGAAAGGTAGTGTCTAGGAGGTCTTTTTGGGAATATTTTACTTACTTGGGCTTGAAGAAGTGGATGAACCTGGAGATGTTTGCAGGTAGGGAATCCAAGGCTCTGCCTGTAGCCTGGCAGTATGTGTTTTCCATGCATTCTATCCAAGAGAGGATAATACCTTCTAGTCATAACGCTGGGGACATGCCTGACCTGAGGCATGTGGGACTCATCAAGAACTAAGGATAATTTTTTTGTTACTTTTTTTTTAATGGGCAAAGCGGCTATTGGGTGTAAGTGCTTATGAAGAGATGGAGAAAATTCTTTGGGAGGGCTTCTCTTACCTTGATTCATGTAAACTCATACAGAATTCCTATGTAAGTACAATCTCTTAAAAGCAGGCAGCTGAGGCTTTGCAGTCTCAGTGGTGAGATTTCCCTCATTTTTGCATCATTCCCTCGACCTACTGCACTGGTAGAGGAGAAATGGAAAGAAGGATATGCATGGGTTGTGATCTTCAATAGCCTTAGGATGAAGCAAGCTGTGCATAATACCTTAAGCATTTATAGCCAGGTGCCTGTGCCCTGGAACAGCCATATGTCTCTTGCCAGCTCTTGTACAGTGACAAGTGCTGCAGTGCTGAGGCTCTGTGGTACTGCTCAGTGTGCTGTGCTTACACAGAGTGTCTGACAGACTTCTGGGGGGCTGGTTTGTAGTTACAGATGACATGTATGCAGAGCAGACCGAGAATCCAGAGAACCCCCTGAGGTGTCCGATAAAGCTGTATGACTTCTACCTCTTCAAATGGTGAGCACTCTTCTCTCTGTGTATGGTGCTTGTCTTCTGGGACTGGGGAGCTGCACCCTGTGCCCGGCCTAGTTTTCAGTGTTGTGTGATATTGCAATTTCTATATTTCCATAAATTTACTTAAATGGAGAGGGGTGTTGATATGAGAGTGGGATTAACTCTGATGGCATGTAAATTGAATTTTTGGGGTATTTGAGAGACAAATCCTGATTTGTGAACTGGCTGCTCTTAATGTTGGACATTTGCTGTGTTGGCACGAACTTGTTCTTCTGCTTGTGAGTTGCAAGTCATCTGGAAGCATCCACTACTGAAGATAGGATTAGGGTCCTATTCAAACCAGCTTCTGAACAAAAATAAGGACTTGCTAGGGAGATTGGAGGGTGCCTCAGAGGGCTCATCTCTAAATTATGATGGCTCTGAAATTTAACATAATTGTTCATCTGCACAAATGGATCTGCAAATAGCCTGAATGTGAAAATACCCTATCCTTTCTTCACTCGAAAGACCCCTAAAGCCATGTGTTTGTTATGCTTACCAGTGTGAAATAAAAACTACTTTCTTGTAGTCCTCACCATGGCTTTTTAACCTTGGCATGCCCCAAAACTTTAGGATGAGTGCTGCTCCTAGATGTATCACTGTTCCTTCATATGTCATCAGCCAGATATTCACTGTCAGGATTTGTGCAGCCTGGGGTGAGGACAGTGGTGGTGTCTCTCTTCCAGGACCTTTTATTAGTCTGGTTATTTCTGATCTTCCTCACACAGCCCCCAGAGTGTGAAAGGCCGGAATGACACATTTTACTTGACACCGGAGCCAGTGGTGGCCCCCAACAGCCCTATCTGGTATTCCATCCAGCCGATCAGCAGAGAGCAGATGGAGCAGATGCTCACCCGGATCCTGGTGATACGAGAGATTCAGGAAGCTCTTGCCGTGGCTAATGCCAGCACCATGCACTAAGGCATCCTTCGTGGCTCAGATGGGGTGGGGCCGGGTGATGGGGGAGGGACAAGCAAGGAGAAATTGTACAGACTTTTACACTAAAGGAGATGCCTAAGTTTTTGGTTTTTTATTGGTGTAGTTATGAAGCCCTTTTAGGCTTCTTCTCTTTAAAAGAATCTAAAGGAAAACCTACCCATTGTGTATCCTACCCAACACACCAAACTGTTGGAACCATTGGAGGCTGCATATCCCCTGCGAGCTGGGAGCTGTGGAAAGCTGCTGGTTGACTCTGGGTTTTTTTTTTTATGATGTAGAAAACATGAACTACAGGATTGGCCTGGTTGGCTGGGGCCTCTGTCTCCTTGGAGCACGTGCAGCCTAGAGGGCACAGAATGATGGATGGACCTGCTCAGCCAGTGGAGGAGAGGCAGGCATCTTCTTTTCTTGTGCTTGGACATTAATTTGCTGTTATCTTGGAAGAAAGAGGAGAGAGTGAACTGCAATTATGATTTATACAAAAAAAAAAAAAGAAAACAAACCAACAATTTCTATTCAGACCTTTAAGTGACATTTTTAGATGTTAAAAGTACAAACTTTACCACACTCTTCTTTTTTGGCCTAACATTGAGGCCTTAAACCTTGAGGCTTCTGTGCCTGATGGAATTCTTGTAACATACACTTGTGTATCATATAAAGATACCACCCTGTTTCTCTTATGTATTCTTACTCTAGTTGTTTATTAAGAATGACGAGCACGTCTTTTCAACATGCCATTGAACAATGTGTCTTTATTTGGGGAAGAGTGAGCTGTGAGGGTGGGGGGGTCATTATACAAAGATCAGTATGCAAACTGGTTGTTTTCATCCCTGTTCACGCTTTCCAGCTCAACTCTGCTGGATTTCTTTCACCCCTATAACTTAGGAAGGTAGAAGGGCATATACTTCTGTTGAAGGACCTGAATGTCTGCTTGCTGATGGAAGCTCAGTGCCAGGCTAGGAACATGGGATCTGTGAGACCAGATCAGACTGTCCTAATGTTCTGTGGCTTTTATCCCTAGGCAAATCCCCCTCTCTCCACCTTTTCAAATGCATCACAACAACATGATGGAGGGGTAGTGGAGGGAAAAGGCCTTCCAGGAGCAGCATATGCTCACTCCTGCAGTTTAACAGCCTTTTCACAGTTTTCAACACAGCTGTGTAGCTTTTGGTATTGTTCATGATCATAATCCCCAGCCCTGTAGCCTTGCCTTGCTGCATCTTAAATGGTTGCTGTATTTTATATGATTAACAAATAGTCTGCTTTTTTGAAGCCAGCAGGTAGCCAACTCTGCTTGAAATGGGAGATCACTTGCCAGGCTTGTTATTTGTGCCACCAGCTTCTTGGATGCAGAGAAATTACTCTGCTTCTTGAACTTGTCTTCCCTGCTTCTCCACCACATGTCCCTTCCCTGTTCCAAAATACACAGACAAATACTTTAATATATATTACAGTAAAAGAACTTAAACTTGTGTACAGGCAAGCAACTTTCCTGAAGCCTCTGTTGTCCAGCACCTGTCTGTACTGAGAAGGAAGGTCTGCCCTCTCTGTTGGTTGTGCAGAGTGTAAATTGATGAGAGTAGCCAATGTTCCCCATCTTTGTGCTTGTGAACAGTGTTGAGGTGTGCAGCTTAGAGAGACTTCCCAAGCCCCTGATGCTTCATAATGACGTTGGTGTCCCTGAGGAAGCAGATATGCTTGAGTTAGCTGTCAGTATGAGCAGTTTGTTCCCTCTGCAGGACTCTATGCTCAAGTAAGTGCATGCAGAGAGGTGCAGTAGCAATGCACTGTTGTTTTGTTTTAGACTCTAAGCTCAGTGTCTGCCCTCAGAGCTAGGCCAGCAGAAAACAGCCTAGGATCAGATCCCAGTGGGTAAGCTGGGAGGATGGTGCCTAGGGTGGGTGTAGTGCTGGCAGCAGGTACTGTGACCTCAGTTTGTCTGCTGGGAGCCAGCAGTTGCCTCCCCGTAGGGCTGGCCCTTGGTATCAGCAGTACTGCTTCAGCTGTCAGAAGCTTCTAATCCTTTCACTATATTGTAGTGACTGGCATGTCCATCTTTGGCTCTCTTTTAAGTCTTTAAGGATATGGTTGGGACAGGCTCCCACTATTCCAAGCAGTTTCATGTGCCTGCTGCACAGGGTGTGCACAACAGGCATGCACAGAGTGGCTTTCCCTTTCTTTTGGGCAGTTTGTCCCATCATCAGAGCAGAGTTGGAAAGCCTGCTGCCTTGGCTGTCTCCATCAGAAATACAGTGGATATTAAACAATCTGCCAGGTACACACTGTACCAGTTGCTTTACTGGGCAGTCTTGAGAGCCACCTCTTAACACTAAAAATTTACAGAAGCTGCAATACCTAACAGAACTTTAGGGCAGTTGCAGGTTGGGGACAAACAGGAACTTCAGCTGAGCTTTCTGGGGAAACAAAATTCCATGTTACCTTAAAATTCTAGATTGTGCACTTTCCTTACTACTATTAACTTCAAGATGATCTCAAGTCTTTGTAGGGGGAAGAGTTATCCTTGGAGGATACTGGTTAAGAACAGGGAAACTAGGCACATGGTGAGCTGTGGAGGTCTCCTGATGATTGGTTTTGTCCTGATGGACTGGAGTGTTTCCATTCCTTTCTCATTGTCCGCATGTACATAGGAGAGGTTCTGCTGATGCAGAAGTGGACTGCTGCACTGTTCTGTACTGTCTCATCAGAATGTCCACTGTGTTAACTTCATTCCCTATTTTTAGAGACAATCGATATACTGTGACTTAAGGGTTGTTTTCCTGGATCTGACTTCTAGTCTGTCTCTCTGGAGCTAGTTTAAAAGGTACACTATTTCTAGAATACAAATACTATGTTCTTTGATAGTGAAGAACATTATCTGCTCCCTTTTAGGGGCTCATAGGAAGACATGCACAGAGTAGCACAGAAGAGTGCTGTGGCTTAGGGTTGCTGTCCACGTTCTGGGAAATGTTCCCAGTCAAACATGTAAAATAGCTTTTTAACACTTTCCTATAACCAGCTTGACTGCTGCTTAAAGGGCATTCCCCCTTGGCTCTGAGAGTGCCAAACTGCTTGTACTGCTCTTGTATGCGTGTATATATTGACAGGAACTCTCTGTGCCCTATGCCTTGTACGAGACAGGCTGAAAATGCATCGATCTCTAAATAAATAGAGCTGAGAAGTCAAGCTAGAGACCCTGTGTTGTTCATTTTGAACTGTGCCCATCTTGTCACTGTGTTATGAAAGGAACCATAGAAAGCAGAGACTGACTTGTAAAGAACCTCACATTCTGACATGAGGCTCATGTATTGTCCAAGCTCTTGACATTTAACAGAGTTGCTTTCTTTAGGAAACTTGTAGCCTCTTACACATGTCCACAGCACCGTTAGATTTTCATTTGCTTTCAAGAGGTCAAGCATTTCCTCTTAAGTGGTGATGGCTGAAGCAGCAGGAGAGCAGACTGGAGAGTGGTTCTTCACTCCTCTCTTGAGCAGTGTGTAAAGGGAATGATCTAAGAACTTCATAGGGCTCTTATCTGTTGGCTGCCTTACCCCTAGAGGTCTGGACTTCATAGGGGTTACAAGGTCTGAAGTAGTTCCAGAACTGTTCTGCCTTGGACAATACAAAAAGATCTGATCTCTAAATAAGAATCCTCTTCTGCACTGTTGCTGCTAGGGCAGAACTTAAGACAGTCTTGTTCTCAGCTGCATCAGGGCTACTGACTGCCTTGGCATACATAGAAGGGATGAGGCCTTGGATACTCCTTTGCTGTGATAAGAGCAGATCCAGAAATGGTAGAAAAGAGCCCCCTGAGTGTGCAGGGGGTGGAGGACTGCTGATACTGTAGTTGCTCATCCTCTTGCTGGACTGAGTGCTGCTGGACACTGCATGGCTGTGCAACTGTCCAGACAAACCACATTCTTACACAAGTTTAATACTGACTGACTTGGAATTAGTGCTTGGACTCCTAAATCACTGTTGAAGTGGGATATCAACTGTCTTCCACCCTGTGCAGGGCTTTTCTCCCCATCTTATTGCTGGGCTGCTCCTCTCAAACATTACAGGGAATGCACCTTATCCTGATGATTCAGCCTCTTCTGTTTCATTGGTGCCAATGCTTAAGAAAGAGCCCTTCTCTGCTTATACCTCTTCCTACCTTAAGGAACATCTCAATTCTTCCAGAAGTCTTGCTGACATGCTGCCCCCAACTCTGAAGCGATTGCTGTGCCCCTCCTTGCTCTCCTTTGCTGCGTGGCTGAAGCTCTGCTCTTAGCACTGCAGTCACGTTCCCTGTAACCTTGTGCATGGCAGCCACGTTTGCCTGCTTCTCCTTTCTTGTTGGAGCTCATCAGAATGGGAAGGCAGAAAAAACCCACTTACAGCAGCAATAAACCATGTCTAGAACTCAAGGGAACTGCGGGAGAGAATGAGGTGGAGGGGATGTTTCAAAAAGGCAGGGTCCAGTTGCAGCCCAAAACCTCGCTTGATAATGAGTGTGCAGCCTATATGCAAAATACATCTTGTCTGTCCCTCCTGTGTTGACCCAGGTCTAAACAGCACATGTGATTGGCATCCTGCAAAGTGACCTTCAGAACTCTCCAGTAGCTTTGCCCCGTGAGTAACTCACACTACAAATCATTTTAAAGAGATGCACTCAACTATTTTTTTAATTTAATTTTACTCTTATATTCTCTGCTCTTTGTAATCTGCTTGGAAATAAAATGTTTTTCCCTGCAGCCTTTGTTGTAGTCTGTTTGAGAACCATTAACCTATGCCTGATGTTTCTGTTGGAACAGAAACCAACAAAATGCCAAATGCCAAAATGCCCGTTTACTGCTGTGCCGGTGCCATAGCACAACAGCTCAGATCCGTGTGTGGCTCCCAGGTAGGCTCAGCAAACCTTTGCTAGCCCGTTCTTTTTTAAAATAAGGGTAGAAAGACCTGTCACACTGATCTTGGTCCAGCATGATGCCTCCTGTTCTGCTGATCCTGTGACAGGTAATGCTGACTTGAGAGTGCATGTCCTTGGCAAGGCGGCACTTTCCAATCTGTTCACATTTCCTGTGTCCTACAGGGTAACGTGCGTTACACATTTCTTGAAGCTGCTTTCTGATCTTTGAACAAGGAATTAACTTTCTGCAGCAGGGAGTTGTAGGCACAAGAGCACTGTTCTTTAGTCCCTGAACTGGTTAGTGTTAGACAAGGGGCTGCCTTGGACAGCATGTTACGGGGAGCAGGGGAGAAGCGGTGTGGGTGCTCTGAGGCTGAATCTGGAATGTCACAACAAGCAAACCAAGAGGAGGAAGTTGTTCTGTAACCTGCAGTATAGGAACTTTTCCTGATGCTCAAATGAAACTGCAGGGATGGGAACATCTCATTCTGGAATAAGCCAACTGCTCTGTCCTCTAAGGGTCCTCTGAGGCAGATGTGTGTTTGTGCCTGTTCCGCTCCTCCAGGCACAGTCCTGCTACTGCTCTTCTCTAAAATCCTCCCTCCAGCCCTGGTCTGTGGCACAGACCTGAAGGCTCCACCTCCATCCCCAGTGTGCAGCTATCCTCTTCACACTGCTTGTTTGCAGCCTGGCCTCGTGGCATTGGGAAGAGGGGGCTAATGCCCTACATGGAATCACCTTGGATCCCCTCCAGTGAGACTGCTGCCTCTCTCATTCCCCCCAAGGTACAAGACTGGCCTTGCTGCTGCCTCTTGACTTTCATCCTTCATGCAGCTCCCTTTGACTCACAAAATTGCTTTGGATTCTGCTGTTTTTTGTCCCAGCTTTGCATTCACCACCGACCCAACGAGCCCATTCTTGTCTTCTGAGGCTGCCCGAGTGCCTGGTGTTGGACTTGGCTCCCAACCCACAGTGTCTCTGTGCATGTCACCACGTCACCCATTAATTTTTAGGTGGTCTCCTAGCAGGTATCACACTATTGTTGCCAGCCAAGCCAGAGCCTGGCACGAAGGGCCCCACAGGGCGGTACTGGAGTTCAGCTCTCTCCGGTTGGTTGCCTCCTCCGGTACACGCACCCGGCTGCTCGGCCTGAGCACAAGAACAGCCGCGATGACACGATGTCACCGGGCTGAACACGTAGGGCCTCGGTGCTGAGAAGCTGCTCAGGAGGTACTGCCGGAACTGAGAGCGACAGCCGGGGCCCGGTGCCTCCCCGCTACGGCCCGGCACAACGCAGGGCCGGGGCCGGGGCGGTGCTCCGCTCCGGGGCCCTCC
>WEIU01024048.1:973747-989368 GCA_013389925.1 Aegithalos caudatus
GCAGGAGCCGCTGCCTGAGGCACCCGCGTGGCCGCCCCGGGGTCCCCGCAGCCCCTCGGGGGAAGGGCGGGCCCGGGAGCTCCATCAGTGCCAACCCCGCTGCTGCACCCGCGGCAGCGCCGAGCAGTGTCTGCAGTGACTCACTGCCGCCTTTGTGTCCCCAGCTGACCGGAGGAATTGGATTCATCCACCACAACTGCACACCGGAGTTCCAGGCCAACGAAGTGCGGAAGGTGAAGGTGAGTGGCTGGAACGGCAGCGCCAAACCGTGCTGGCACGGGGTCCTCCGTGGAGATGGGCGGCGGGTCTGGCCTCACTTGAATGAGCTGTGTGAGAAGATTGCTGACGTGTGCCCGATGTTGGTGTTTCAGAGCTGTAGTGCTGCCAGGGTTTGCAGGCACAGCCCTCTTGTTGTGTGCCAGACACTTGAGTCCTCCTGGTGAGGGAATATTCCCCATTATTTCAGGGAGGAGGTTAGCCTGGAGACTCTTGGATTTTAAATTATTTGGGTGAGCCTTGTTGCTGGTTTTAGACTCATCCTGTTGGTGAGCATGTGGCTAGGCTGGGTGGTTGCAGACCCATTTGAGTGGCTGCAGTATCCTGCAGGCATGTGCCTCTCTCCTGTCTGGCCTGGCAGTGCCGCTCAGCCTGGCTGCTGGATCTGCTTCCTTTCAGAAATACGAGCAAGGATTCATCACAGACCCCGTGGTGCTGAGCCCCAATGACCGAGTGCGAGATGTGTTTGAAGCAAAAGCTCGTCATGGATTTTGTGGGATTCCCATCACGGACAATGGGAAGATGGGGGGCAAGCTGGTTGGGATCATCTCGTCCAGAGATATTGATTTCCTGAAAGAGTCAGAGCATGACCTGCCACTCGGTGAGGTGAGAAGTGCTCACACCTGGTGGGTGTGAACACTGTGTTAGGAAGCTGTGTGGCTTGTGATAAGGACAAGGGTGAGTGTGTGGCTGTGAGGGTGTTCTGCCAGTGGGAGGGAGCAGCTCCAGCTTAGCTCTGCAGATCTGTCTGTGAGTATATTTCCAGGGGCGAGTGTCTTGCTCCTTTGCAGTCTCTGAGTGACTCCTGCAGTGCAGACTGCAGTTCATGTGAGTTATGGGGTTTATCCTTCAGTGCTGTGGAAACTCTCCCCTGCTTCATTAATTAATTGCTGGTGTTCGTGGCTGCTGCTACAGTCCCACATGCTGGCACTGGCCAGCTTTGTAGCAGCTGTGCTCTGCCCTCTGACCCTCCAAGTGCTGAGTTTCCTTTTCTGAGCTGCCTTTCCCTCTATGCCTCATCTGGGTTATTTGCTCTTTCAAATAACCCCCTGAACTTGGGTTCTGTCAGTTTGGGCTTTATAAAGCTTCCCTGTCAGACTCCCCTCACGCAGGAGAACATTCTGTGATTCCAGTTACACAAGCTGTGTAACTTGAGATATGCGGTGCTGTCAGGTTACACCACCAGTGCCTCTTGGCCATGCTTTGCTCTTGGCTCACAAATATTTATAGCTCTTGCTGACCAAACCTGGTGTCACATACTGATCCCTGTTTGGTTTGAAATTGGCTACAAATACCTGATACAAGAGCCTTAAACCAGGAATAGGCTCTAAAAGTGCACATGGCCCTTTGAAGCAATGCTGCCCATTCTGAGGAGCCACATAAGAATCTTCCCTCTTACTTTCTGTGGGTCATTCAGCACGGCAGAGCAGGAAGCTTGCTGCTGTTAGTGTCTGGTGCTTGTCCCTGCCACCAGGCAAGGCCAGGGGAACAAATGGTTTCCTCAATCTTCTCTCCACTTGCAGTCCAGCAGTCCTTTTACTGAGCCATTCGTTGCCATCCACTTAAACACACAGGTCTCCTGTAGCATGGGAAGCACGTGAATCCCACAGGCTTAGGAAGTGTAACCAGCCCTCGTTCTTGTAGGTGACTTTAACCTACCAAACTGCTGGGAACTTAATACAGCAGAAAAGAGCAGTCCCAGAAGTTGTTAGTATGTGGAGGGCAACTCTTTGTCACAGCTGGTGGGAGATGTAGTGGTTGGGTGTAGGCTGCCTGGGGCACAGAGATCATGAAATTATAAGAGTTCTTGATATTTGATGAAATGAGGAGGAACATCAATAGAACTTTTACACTGGATTTCCAGAGGGCAGATTTTTGCCCGTTTAGGAGATTTATTCAGAGAGTTCCTTTGGAAGCAGCCCTTAAAAACAAAGGAGTCCAGGAAAGGTGGGTGTGCTTCAAAGCAGAGATCTTGAGGGCACAGGAACAGACTGTCCCTATGTGCCAGAAGATGAGCTGATGAGGCAAATGTCCAGCCTGGATGGGCAGCAAGGTTTTGAAGGAACTTAGGATGTATCATCTTTGGAAGGAGAGGTCAGGTGTCTCAGGAAGTATTTAAGGGGATTGCTGGGGCATGTAGGAAAAAATTAGAGAGGCAAAGCTCAGTTCAAACTTAATTTGGCAACTTTTGTAAAGGATAATAAAAATTGTTTATACAAATATATTAATGGCCAAAGGAAAGGTAAGACCAACCATTGTTACTTATTAGATGAGGGAGGGAACTTAGTAACTGCACATGAGGAGAAGGCAGAGATGCTTAATGCATTCTTTGCCTTAGTGTGTAGTGGGAAGATGGTTTGTCCTCAGGACAACTGCCCTCCTGGGCTGCTAGATGGTGTCAGGGAGGAGAATGGTCCCCCTGTTATCTAGGAGGAGGTAGTCAGAGAGCTGCTGAGCCCCTTGGATGTTCATAAATCCATGGGCCCAGATGGGATCCACCCCAGGGTGATGAGGGAGCTGGCAGAGGAGCTTGTGAAGCCACTCTCCATCATTTACCAACAGCCCTGGCTCACTGGTGAGGTTCCAGGTGGCTGGAGGCTGGCCAATGTGACTCCCATTCACAAAAAGGGTGGGAAGGAGGATCCTGGTAATTATAGACACGTCAGCCTGACCTCAGTACCTGGTAAGGTCATGGAGCAGATTATACTGAGTGTCATCATGCAGCACCTGCAGGATGGCCAGGGTATCAGACCCAGCCAGCAGGGGTTTAGGAGGGTAGGTTGTGTTTGACCAACCTGGTCTCCTTTTATGACCAGGTGACCCTTGTAAATGCAGGAAAGGCTGTGGATGTTGTGTATTTGGGCTTCAGCAAGGCTTCTGGCACTGTTCCCACAGCACACTCCTGGAGAAGCTGGCAGCCCACAGCTTGGACAGGAGCACTCTGTGCTTTGTTAGGAACTGGCTGCAGGGCCAGGCACAGAGTGCTGGGGAACAATGCTGCATCCAGCTGGGGACGGGCACCAGGGGTGTCCCTCAGGGCTCTGTGCTGGGGCCAGCTCTGCTCAATGTTTTTATTGAGGACATGGATGAGGGAATTGAGTCTTTCATTAGTAAATTTGCAGATGACACTAAGCTGGGAGCATGTGTCAATTGTTGGAAGAGAGGAGGGCTCTGCAGAGGGACCTGGAATGGTTGGATGGATGGGCAGAGTCCAATAGGATGAAGTTTAATAAGTCCAAGTGCCGAGACCTACATTTTGGCTGCAGTAACCCCCTGCAGCACTCTAGGCTGGGGATGGTGTGGCTGGACAGTGCCCAGGCAGAAAGGGACCTGGGGGTGCTGGTGACAGCAGCTGAACACGAGCCAGCTGTGCCCTGGTGGCCAAGAAGGCCAGCAGCACCTGGCCTGTGTCAGGAATGGTGTGGCCAGCAGGAGCAGGGAGGTCATTCTTGTCCTGTCCTTGGCACTGCTGAGGCCACACCTCGAGTGCTGTGTCCAGTGTCCAGCGCTGTGTCCAGTGTCCAGTGCTGTGTCCAGTGTCCAGTGCTGTGTCCAGTTCTGGGCCCTCAGTTTAGGAAGGACGTTGGGACACTTGAGTGTGTCCAGAGGAGGCAACGAGGCTGGTGAAGGACTGAGGGAGCTGGGGGTGTTTATCCTGGAGAAGAGGAGACTCAGAGGTGACCTTATCACTCTCTACAACTCCCTGAAGGGTGGCTGTAGTCAGCTGGGGGTTGGTCTCTTTCTCCAGGCAGCAGCTGACAGGAGAGGACACAGTCTTAAGATGCACCAAGGGAAATATAGGTTGGATATCAGGAAAAAGTTTTTTACAGAAAGGGTGATAAAATACTGTGATGGTCTGCCCGGGGAGGTGGTGGAGTCACCATCCCTGGATGTGTTTAAATAAAGATTGGATGTGGCACTGGGTGCCATGGTTTAGTTGAGGTGTTAGAGCATGGGTTGGACTTGATATGTTGAGGGTCTCTTCCAACCTGGTGATTCTGTGATGCTTAGGCTTCTCCTGACATGTGGGTTCTGTCACAGACAGCATTTTGGGTAGATGCAGGCATGGTCAGCTTCTTTCCAATGCAAAATGTCTGTTCTTGTTGTATAAACAACTAGTGTTCCTTCTTTGTGTGCAACCAATCTATCTTCTTGAAGGGTTAGAGAATGTTCCCTTTGAGCTTTGCCCAACCTTCTCAAATAATCTTTCATGGGGACTTGATGATCACAGAATGCTGTGATTGGAAAGGGACTTGGAGGTCTCTTGTCAAGCCACCTGCTCAAGGCATGTTGAGCTGGAGGAGGTTTTGTGGGCCTGTGTCTAAGTCTCCAAGGATGGAGATTTCATTATCGCTCTGGGCTGCCCTCCCAGTGGGAGACCACTGTTATGGTGAAAGCCACCATACCATCACCATACCATTCCCCTGTTCCCCACTGTCCAGCACTGCCCTTTGCTTTCCACTGTGTTTTGGTGCTTGTTTGTCAGAGTGGGTGTGGGTGAGCATATTTGGATTGATGCAACTCCTTTGCCCCACTGACGTTACCAGCAATAGCAGTGGGTTTCCTGGGCAGAGCCCTTCCAGAGCCTGGACACAGCATCAGGAGATGCTGCCTGAAAATGAGATTGAGGGCACCATTTCTGCCAGAACAGCATGAGGCTCTGAAGGTGTCTCCAGCCCTTCTTTGCGAGTGCTCCATTGAAAGGGAGAGCTATAGGGTGATCATCCAAATAAAGGTCACCTGAGAGCTGTCCTTTGTTTCCAGGTGCTTTCACTTGTCTTCCTGAGGCCTTTTGCCTTCTGTTTTCAGGGCACCAATGGGCTTGGGGCCTGGTGGCAGTGCCCTGTGGAGGCTTTTCCTGTGTGTTTCTGGAGGCGTGTTGCTGTGCTGTGGGCCCTTTTGTGCAGCACTCCTGCATGGCCGCTGCAGAGTGTTTCACGTGGGCAGAGGGGGTTGGTATTTTCAGATCAGTGTGAAGGAGTTCTTGTGACTTTTTATCTTCCACCCACTAGATTATGACAAAGCGGGAGGATCTTGTTGTGGCCCCAGCTGGCGTAATGTTGAAAGAAGCAAATGAAATTCTGCAAAGGAGTAAAAAAGGTATCTGTGACCGTCTGTGACGCGAGGGAGAGCTGGGCCGGGGCAGCAGTGGGTGAATGTGGGCACTCAGTCCCTGCTTGGGTGAAACATGGGAGATGACAGTGAAAAGAGTGCCTGCAGCCCTCTGCCAGGGTACAGAGTTCACATGCTTTCATCTCAAATGTGTTTGGAGTTGAGGGATTATTGGCAGCCTGCTGTTTGGCTGTCTAGCCACATGTCTTTGATCTTCTGTCCTAGCCTTCACATTGTAGTACTCAGTTCAGTTCTCCTAGGGTTTAGTAGTTTGACTTTTAATAGGGTGTTCTGTGTCTAATTATTTAAAAATGCACATGTATTCTGTGGTTGATGTAAAAATACCGAGTCCCTCTCCAGTCCTACAAACAAACTCCTTTCTCTGTTTCTTGAGCCAGGGCTGCTTGCATTCATGGCCAAGCAAGATTTGGTAACACACCTCTGAGTCTCCATCTTGTAGCAGTTTCTGCCTGCCCACTGCTCCTGGTCTGCTGCGCTGCTCTCAGCTGATGTCTGTCTGCTGTAGAAATCTGCAGTAATGTTCTTTCTGTCTATTTCCAGGCAAGCTGCCAATTGTTAATGAAGATGACGAGCTGGTGGCTATCATTGCCCGCACTGATCTCAAGAAGAACAGGGACTACCCTCTGGCTTCTAAGGACTCCAAGAAGCAGCTGCTGTGTGGTGCTGCTATCGGGACCCACGAGGATGACAAGTACCGACTGGACCTGCTGGTGCAGGCTGGTGTGGACGCTGTCGTGCTGGTGAGCACCCACGGGGGACCCATGGGCATGTGTCAGCCTGGGAGGCTGGGGGGTGAGCCCCCAGGCTGGAGGAACATCTCTGACAGTGTGGCAGCAGCCTGGCACTCACTGTCTTTGTCACAGGCCTTTCTGTGTTAGAGTATGGCAGTTTGTTGACCTCTCAGTCTTGTTCAGGTTAGAATCCTCAAAGTGCAGAGATCCCTCTTGCTGGGAGATTTACGTGATCTGGAGGGAGTTTGTAGGGTGCATTGAAGCCCTGAAGGTTGACAAGAGAAACATTGTCAGTTAATATAGATTCTTCTATAAATACCTCTTGCACTCTGCCACTAGCCTCTGATGTTTCTGACTAATTTTGAATATTCTGCTCCTTATAGTTTCCCTTGGTCCCTCCCTTTGTTACTGTGTTGCTCTCTTACTGATGCTTGGGAGTGATCAGTGAGCCCAGAGCTGCTCTGCTGGTGTCCCGTTCTGGCCTGTAAACTTTCAGGCACACTTGTCACTGCCTGTATTTGCACATGGTTTTCTCATTGATTGTGATCCCGTGAGTCTGCTGTGCTCTGAGGGCACAGCTGAGCAGTGGGAAATGTTTAACAGACATTATTTGACTGTGTCACAGAGATTGGCAGGGGCTGAGTGCTCAGTGCTCGACATCTGGTATTTGAGCTGCTCTGCTGCACAGTGGGGAGGTGCATCCCCCCGCCAGCCCTCCTGGGTCCACAGGGAACATTCTCCATTTCACCTGTAGTTTGAGACAAGGCTGATAGTGTCCTGTTGATAGAGCCAGATGGTTCTTATCCACAGCCAGGTGTTCTGCTTGTTGCCTTCTACAGAAGCCACAGGATTAAATGTGAAGGATCTTATCGTTTATTTACAGTAAACTGCCTTGTACATGGAAGATACATTCCTGTCTTGGCAGCACCTTCTCCTGGGGTTCTGTGCCCCATCTGGGGAGTCACTTTTCCCCTTACCCAGTTTAACACAGTGAAGATCTGAAGCTGCAGTTGTAATTTGCAGAACTTCTGGTTGAAACTGATTTTCCTTCTGTTGCAGGATTCGTCTCAAGGGAATTCCATCTTCCAGATCAATATGATAAAATACATTAAGGAGAAATATCCCAACCTACAAGTTATTGGAGGAAATGGTAGGTGTGTGTTGAACACTCTTTTTGTCTTTAAATGAGATTTGTTTCTTAGACATAGAGGGAGCTGCAGGGATGTGAATGAGACAGTCATCTTGGCAAATTTCTGTGAACTTAATAGAGATTTCCTCTGACTTGTGGAATAGAGCAAAAACACTCTAGACACAGGACAGTATCTTACTGCTGCAGATACTTAGAAACCTTTGTTCTGCAGCACAGTGTGTTTACAGTCTTCTGTAGCACATTACGCATTAGCTTATTCTACACACCAGTTTAAAGTTTTGCATAGTAATGAATATTGCTTGATGTGGAAATCCAATGGCAAATTTCCTTGCCTCTTGACAGCAGAGTCCAGTGGTCCTTGTCTTTACATGATGCTGCTGTTACCCTGTACTCTGCCCTCCCTACCTCATGTAGCCCAGGGAGTGCTTGGGACCATGCCACGACTTCTGCTGCCACAGCCTTTGGGTGGAAGTGTTGCAGGATAGCCTAAAGGGGCAGTGTCACCTCACCCACTGGGACAGCTGGGGCAGAAACTCACTGCTGCTCTGGCACAGGCTGTTGCCCTGGGCAAGGGATGTTGGCAGCAGTGGGAGAACCTCCAGGGCATTAAAGTGTTGTTTGCAAATGTGCTTGTGTGTTTTCAAACCGGTTTCTGCTCCCAACAGTGGTGACTGCAGCTCAGGCCAAGAACCTCATTGACGCGGGGGTTGATGCCCTGAGGGTCGGAATGGGCAGCGGCTCCATCTGCATCACACAGGAAGGTGAGAGAGATCAGCTGCCTCCTAAATTGGCTGAAGACAGGTACTTAGAAATTCCCTGCTGAAAAGCAGCATGGCTGGGATGGAATTCTCCCTTTGTGAGGGCAGTGTCCAAGAGCAAGCTGTCTTTCACCCACTTTGTCCAGGACTTCCAACCTTTGGGGTGGCAGCAACAGCAAAGGCATTTCCCAGTACTGACCGAGACTGAGTAGAGCCGGTGTGGCAGATGGTGGCTTTGCCTGAGGGGAGCTGTTGGCTCGTTGTGGGATGGGGCTGGTGGGCAGCTCTTCAGGGAGAGGGGTTTACTGGATCACCAGTGCTGATGGGTGAAGTGCCCTGGGCTGTCCATGCTCCCTTTCCCTCTGGCCAGCAGTGTGCATGATGCAGTATTGATCTGGGCTCTATGCCTTTGCGATTTCCAGGCCAAAATGGAATTTCTTGCTTTGGCTCTGCAGTTAGACATAGCTTGTGTGGGCCAGAGGCTGTGTCACCCTTAGCTAAAAGGCAAGAGGGGCATTCCCAGGGCCTGAAGAAAGTCTGTCTTGAGGACAGACTCAGTCCTTGTGTGTTGAACCTCAGGTGGGGTGCAGAGAGGTGGTGCAGGAAGGCGCTGCAGTCCACAAGCACAGCCCCTCACTGCTTTGGTCCTTGGTTTGTGCCACAGGAGGCAGCAAGTGGGCAGCTGCTGGCTGTAGGAGCTGCATTAGCTCTGCCCTTTGCAGCATGGAGCCTGTGAGCAGCCCTGGACCTGTGCTGTGTTCCCGCTTTGCCTGGCTGCAGGGGCTTCCCAGTCAGGGCAGTCTGTCTCAGGCTTTCTAAGGAGGGAGTAGTATCCTTGGGCTGACACTTGCAGAGCCAGGACACACATGTCCTACCCAGGCCTTGAGGCAAAGGCATGCTCTGGTCTGCAGAGTGGTGAATGTCCCAGGGGTTCCTGCAGCTGCCCCAGGAGATGGGGTTGGGTGCTGGTTTTGGCAAAGGAGCAGAGCTGAGGTAGAATGTAGCGCTTCACAGGAGATGTGGTTACAGAACTCTTGCCTGCAGCTTCCCAGGTTTTTGGCCCTGTTAAGGGCAAACTCTGGGTTTTTGGGGTAGGGGTCACCTCTCTGTGTGGCTGCTGGGGTAGGGCGAGCATGCGCTGTGCACAGCCAGGCCTGGCTGCCTTGGATCTGGCCTCTGGCTTGGCTCGGGCTAGGAAGGATCTGCAAAGTCAGCTCTGTCCCACACCGTATGCTCTGCCCAGTAGCAGGTCACTTCTGGGGTCCTTTGTTCTGCTGCTGTTCTTCTGTCTCTAAAATGTGTGTGTTTGTTTTTGTTTAGCTGCTCCAAAGATCCCTCCAGACCTAAAGTCCCACAGCCCCAAATGCCCTTCTACTGTCACGGGCACCTATAGTAAGTCATTTGCCCTGTTCCCAACCCTAATTATGTGTCTTGAAGCAGGACCCTGATTTGGCTGCACATGGCCCTACTGCTTGTTTGAGAATAATTTAGCTGTAGATGCACTTGGGGTTTTGTGGCTTTGGATACTGGTTTTGAATCTGAAATGAAATCTGAGAAACCTTTCTGGTTACATAAAGCAGAATCTGAACTGTCCAAGCTGAGGGAACTCAGGCCTGTCCTCTCTCCACTCCAAAATCCAGTTAGGAGCCTGACTGCACCTTCTGGATCTCTAGCCAGGCAGGCTCCAGCTAGGCCTCCCTGCACCTGGGAGGCGATCCCTGAGCAGCTCTCAATCGTGCTCAAAATGTAGCCCTAGTTCTGGGGAAGTTGTGCACTGACCAAGCTCCCCATGGAGCTGGCTCCCCTGAGTTACAGAGGGACTTCACTGTGCATGGCCACCTTGGCAGCTGCTCCATCTTTTCCCCACCAAGTCCTGTGGAGAGAAGGGGCTTTTTCTTGCCCAGCACAGGGTGCAGTGTTCTCTGCTCTGATGCTCTGACCAAGCAGCCCCTGCAAAGCAAGCCTTAGGCTTTGTCCTTCCTCCTAGTTCTGACACACCTCAAAGGGAGAGGTTTACTCTTGCAGGTTCTGGAAGGTCTTCTCTAGCAGGTGATGTTGTAGGGCTGCCCTTTGCCAATACACTAAAAGGGACAAACCCTCACCCTGACCGTGTGATGTGTGTGTGTGCCCAGAACCCTGCTTGGGAAGCCTGTGCTCCAGGGCTGTGGCACTGGGCACTGGGACAGTCGGAGAGGCACGATGCTCCCAGGGGCCCTGAGCCCAGCTGTGCCTTGAAAGGGCTGGTCTCTGGTTGTGCTTGAGAGGTTTCTGCAGGCCCTGCACTGTCTATGGCACAATCCCATAGATCCTGGACTCAAAACCCTTCAGAAATGGGTGTTTCTCTCCACAGAGCTCTTCCACGGCAGCGTTTTGCAGCTGCTCTGTGGCCTTCAGCAGTGCAGAACTGTGCAAGACCATCTCTTTAAGGGCATTGATGACAAAGCTGGCAGCCTCTCCCTGGCTGGCTGAGCCTGAGCTGAACTCTGGGGTCTGATTAAATTTAGTTCTGTCACAATCTCAGCCTGGAGTCTGGCTGCCCTCCCTCAGCTGCTGCTGCTGAGTGCTGGGAGCAGAGAAACTGTGTCCTTCTGGCCCCCGCAGGCCTCTGCCAGGGACCTGCTGCCAGCACTGCTGCCGTGCAGGCTGAACCACACCTGGAGTTCACACTCCAAGGTACTAATACTGTATGTATGGCCTTAATCTTAACCCATTTTATGGGACTAACCATGACTGGAGAAAAGGCTTCCAGTTGATGGTGGGGAGGGGATGTCTCCCTGAGAGAAGCTTATCTCAGTGTTCTTGCATGCCTGTGGCTGACAAACATAAGACATTCCTTGTGCTGATTTTCCTCACAATAATGGAAAGCTTCTTAACTGCTACCGAATGGGAAGAACGAGTAAATCCAAAGCTAATAACTCTCCTCACGGGGCAGCTAAACTTGATGGAATTCTTGCTAAATTGCAGGGCAAGAACATAAATTATTACCAAACCATTCTGCCTGTTTACTTTTCCACTGCTGCATGTGTGTTTGTGTGTGTATGCAGTCCTGTATGTATAGATATAACTATATCTATACCGTATACAGGCATACGAGCTCTCTCCCAGACAACTGCCTTTCCATTCAAGAGGCACATCTTACAGATGCTGTGTACATGGACAAGGGGTCTGGCCGTTCCAGGAGAGAGCCAGCAATGGGACATGGCTACATGCCAGGGATGCTTTGGAGAGGGGCTTTCGGAGTTTGCTTTATTTCATTCCCAAGCTCCTCACATCTGCCGTGCACCAGGATCGAGCCACGAGTCTCGTCTGATCCCAGCCATCTGATCAAAAACCCCAGTCCCAAGGTCACTCACAGCTTTTTGGAGCCAAGGGCTGTGAGGACGTCTCAGCAGGCACCTCCTGGGCATCTGCTTCTCTTGCAATTCAGCCTAGGGGAAGGAGTATCCAGGGATTTGTGTGTTCTGAGTGCTGGAGCATGTGTGTGCTGGAAGCCTGAAGGAGCCTGCTGGGACGGGGCTGTGCTGCTGCCTGGAGCTGAGCTGTGCGCTCTGTCCCGCAGTGCTGGCGTGCGGCCGCCCCCAGGCCACGGCCGTGTACAAGGTGTCCGAGTACGCCAGGAGGTTCGGCGTCCCCGTCATCGCCGACGGCGGCATCCAGACGGTTGGGCACATCGCCAAGGCCCTGGCACTTGGGGCCTCCACAGGTGAGCACCGCTGCAGGGAGTCTCCTAGGAGGTGTTTCCATATGGCATCGCAGTGGGCACGTGGCTGGGGGTGTTGGGGCTGCAGCCGGTGCTGTGCCCGGGAACCCTTGGGTTTTTGCACCCGCTGCCACTGACGTGCTGTTCCTGGTGATATCTTGTGCCAGTGATGATGGGCTCTCTCCTGGCTGCCACCACGGAGGCCCCGGGAGAGTACTTCTTCTCGGATGGCATCAGGCTGAAGAAATACCGCGGCATGGGCTCCCTAGATGCCATGGACAAGAACTTGGGCAGTCAGAATCGGTATTTCAGGTCAGAGATGGTGCTTCGGGGGCAGCAGATCAAGCTTTTGGAGCTGCTTTGCTTCACTAACACCCTTGATCTGTGCTTTCATGCAGTGAGACAGACAAAATTAAAGTGGCCCAGGGGGTCTCCGGTGCAGTGCAAGACAAGGGCTCTATCCATAAATTCATTCCATACCTAATTGCTGGGATCCAGCATTCCTGCCAGGATATTGGTGCCAAGAGCCTGACTCAAGTCCGGTGAGTGCTTCCCCCCGCCTGTACTCTGGTTACATCATGGTGCTGTTGTCTGGAGTCCCTGGGGACCTGTACTCAAGTTCTCGTCCCTCATCTCTGGTGGGCACTGCACCATGGATCTGCCAGCCCCAGGGATGCAGGAGTGTGGTCTCTTGCGGCACTATCAGCTGGCTGGGCTCAAAATGTTGGGGTTACATTACCCAGCCTGATCCTTGGGAGCAGAGCAAAGAGCATTCTGGCCACGGCTGGAGGAAGCAGTGACCCTTGCCCCAGCTGTTCCAGCTGAGCATATGCCAGAGCACTGGACTGTGCCTGGCTTGTGACAGGTTCCTTTCCCCTCAGAGCCATGATGTACTCAGGAGAGCTGAAATTTGAGAAGAGGACGACGTCTGCCCAGGTTGAAGGAGGGGTGCACGGCCTCCACTCGTAAGTACTTTTGGCAGGATCCTTGTCACCTTGGGCACAGTGCTGGGGATCAGCAACAGCCACCCTGAAGCTCAGCTGCCATGCCCTTGGTTTGGTGTGCCATTCTTTGGCTTGCCCTGGCACCACACAGCCGGGCCAAGCCGTGGCCAGTCAGGGTGCTGAGGCTGCTCCCCTCCCTGGGCTGGCAGGATCCATTCCATACTGCACCTTTGTCCCTGCCCTGAGTGGGGTGGGTCAGTGAAGGTGCTGCTTCCCTCACAGGTACGAGAAGCGCCTCTTCTGAAAGAGCTGCTGTGCTCTGTGTCTGTCCTTGTGCCACCCAGCCCTGCGCCGCTCCGCGGGAGCTGCTCTTGCTGCACAAGTGCCATTACTCTGGGCTGCCTGGAGCTCCCGCTGTCCCTTGGCTGCTTTCTGACACCCGCGGGGCCCACCTTCCACCCAGGAGCTGTGAGCCTGGGCTGGAGCCTTGCACATGTTAGCCATGTTTTACAATAAAAAATTAAAAGATGTGCAGTTGGTGTCAGGCCGGAGCCTCTCTTCCTTCTTTACCTCCCTCGTTCTCCTTCCTTGGCTCTGTCCCTTCCTTCCACACTGTCAGAGGCAGCTGATAACCCCAGAAGGGATGTGTACCTATGAAGGGCAGCAGGGAGGGGAGAGCCCTGAGACAGGGCTGAGTGGGTAACGGTATGGCTTCTTTAAAAATCCTTCCTGAGAGCAGAAAACAAGGGCTGGGCTGCTGGGCAAGAAAGCAAATCATTTTACAGGGCCATTATCTCCTGCAGGGAGCTGCCAAACCCAGCTGTGGCAGCAGCCAGGATGCTGCAGGCCCCCATTCCTGATCCAGCTGCTGCATTCTTCCCCTAAACCTCTTGTAGTTGCCACACTTACAGTGGCTGAACCCACTTGGGCTGTTGACTGTGGCTTACCTGCCCAGGCTCCAACAGCAATTGTTTGCCAGTGGGCAGTGCTCCTTATAAAGGAGCTGGTCTGCATTTCTGCAGGCCTGAGCAGTGCACAACTTCCCTGGCTTGGCAGGTTGTGCTTGCAGTGCTAGGAGCCAGGAAGTATTTTGCACCTGTATCAGTTGTACATGTCCCACACATGTCCTGTTGAGTGTTTACCATCAGTGGTTTGGGGATGGCAAATTTGATTTACACACTAAAACCAAAGCGTTGACTACAATGCCACAGTGTCAGCGTCACACTTGAGACACTAAGCAAAGCCACCCTCACCTTGCAGCTGCATCCCCTACCTTTGCCTGCCAAGGTGGCAGAATTCAGGGCATGAGGCTTCCATTAGGTACATGTACTCTCTTCTCCAGGGGTGACATCCCCAACCATGTACCAAGCAGTGGGGGAACAGGACAGGGACCATTTCCATGGACCTGCTGGAGCTAAGCCTTCAATGAGAGGGGGTGCAGCATCCCTGGATCAACACTGCCCAAGGGACATTGGTGCTGCAGTGGTTCAAAGCCCCACAGGAGAGCCCATGCCAAGCTAGCACCAGCCTAGACACACTGGTTGCTGGTGCTGGCTGTGCTCAGGAAGCTGCTGGCACATGGCATCCCACCATCACACATGCTGCCCAGTGCCCAAGGCGAGCACACGCCCCATCAATTTGTTACAGTCTCACTGTGCTGTGCATTAACCACCACACAATTTCTTGTACTTCCTATTTACATATATTTTCCTAGTGGAGCCCCAGATGTGCCTGGGGGTGTACAGCTCACCCCACCAGCTTTCACTCTCCCTCAGGTGAGGCTTCTTGCTGTAAAGGTGTGGGGCATGACCTTACCAGGGCTGTGGGAGCAGTGCTGCCAGCAAAGCTTTGTGCTGTGCCCCACAGTCCCCAGCCCAGACTGGGCAGGGAGGCCAAGACACCAGGGACTGCAGGGAAGAGCTAAGCCCGTGTATTTCACAGCTCTTCTGTGTGCAGAGCCATGACCCTTTGGAGCGTTTCTCAGCTGGGAGTTGACCATCAGGGGGCTTCAGGCAGGCAGGGGAAGAACCACTCAGCCCCACGGGCATGGCAGGCAGTGCCTACATCCCATAGGTGCCCCGCGGGGGGATGAGCCCAGCAGCCACCACGCGCCTTTCATTCATGAGGAAGTTGAAGGTTGCACATGCATTTGCCTGTGAATAGAAAAGGGAGCGAGTGAAGCTCCGGCCCCCAGAACGGAGACTCGCTCTTCCCCACAAGGTACATGACCCCTTCTTCCCTTTCAACGCAGTGCTGTGCTCACCCTTCCTTACCGTGTCCTGCACCTCCACAGCAATCCCGCACTCCCGCATCTGTTTCAGCGTGGTGGGGTGGAGCCGTTCCACCCTGTCCCCTGTGCCCAGCACCAGGATCTCTGCAACCAGGGAAGGACAAGGGTGGGCAGGGCAGCATTCGAGCTGCCCCGGCCCAGACCTGCCCTCCGTGCAGGGACCAATGGCTCCCGCACAGCCACCCCGACAGGAGCCCGAAGCGGGAGCAGCAGCGCCCCTCCTACCCCGCGTACCTATCTGGGGCTCCAGCAGCCGGAACAGCGACAGACTCTCGTGCGAGATGTCCCGGTGGGAGCCAACCTGCGGGGACACGGCGGGCGTTGAGGGGGGCTGCCCCCGGTGCGCGGCGGAGACCGGCAGCCCCCGCCCCACCGCCGGGCACTCACGTTCCACTGGAGGATGCTGCGGGGCAGGACGGCGCAGGGCCCCACCACCACGTCTCCGCTGATGGTGAAGCCGCGAGTGCTGTAGCCCTCGATGAACATGATGTTGGGGGACTCCGGCTCCAGCATCATCACCCGCGTCCGCTGGTACATCTCATCATCCGCCGGCGTGAGCCGGTGACCCCGGCACGGCGCTCTGCGGGGACAGGGAGCAGCTGGGACACATGGGACCCACGGACACCCCCCGGAGACCCT
>WEIU01024048.1:1003173-1020181 GCA_013389925.1 Aegithalos caudatus
CAAAGCGCTCCATTTCCTGCTGGAACTGCTGCTGCCGCCGGCGGTTGGGGTCCACGTTGATCCAGTTGTTGGCGATCCACTTGGTGCCTTGGGTGACCAGGCAGCCCCCGTGCAGAGCGAAGTCATCCAGCTCCCCCACCCAGCCTGTGGAGCAGAGTCCCGTTAGACGGTGGCAAAGGAGGGCAGGCACAGCTGGAGCAACACAGGGACACGTGGCCAGCAAACACCAATGCAATCTCTCCTGCCTGCACTACCTGCTTGGACTTGAGCTAAGACACATCTTACAGGAGTTGAGTTACTTTTTCTGGCACCGCTCCACCTTAGTGCCATCTCACCCTAGAGCCTACAAGGAGTTCATCAGTGCAGGTTCCCTGACTGCAAGATGCACACTGCCTCCACCTCCCCACTCAGCACAAGAGGCTCTCACAATCTAGATCACAGCATCTTTTTTCTTGGCTCTTTTTGGAAAAAGGAAGATTGGCATAGAAGAGATGGGTAGTGCCACTAGAAGGCCTGTGGAAGCCAGAGGCTTGCAGCCATTTTAGAGATTGAATTTCAGCAGTTCTAAATGACCTGCTTACAATGGACCTATCGTTTTTCTGTGGTGGACTGGCATCAGCAGCTACTTTCCATTAGGGAACAAATTTCTCATAAAAACACAACAGTGCTCTTCTCACAGGAGAGTGACAGTCTTGATTTTATCACCCAACAGCCCAAACACTGGTCTTGTGACCTCCTCTGTGGAGGAGGAGATGGAAACATGGGCTGCTCTCAAGGGACCTGAGATGCTATATTCCTTCCCCCCACCACAGCTCAAAATCTGCCAAGGAAACCCTCTGGAGCCATACTCACCAGCAGCCTTAAAGATTCATGTCAATTCCCAGCCTGTCAGGGAAAACCACACTGCACTTCATGACAAAAACAGCCCCAAGGACACATCATGGGGCTGCGGCTGAGCTACAAAGCAGGCATTGGCCCCAAGCGTGGCATGGGGTGGCCCATGTATCCTCATGCTACAGAGCTGATGGCCATGCCTTTGTCTACATCCCCTCCTCACCCCTTTGGGCAACACCACATCAGTGACACATTTTGAATTGCAGACCAAGTTCCAGCAGGAGTTTCAGCTTGCACAGCGGGATGGAAGGCAGCTGGTGATGGTGAGTGCAGCCAAGGTCTTTGTTTGCTAGCTAGTCCTGTCCCCCAAAGACATCAGGAGCTACTGACCTACTGCCTGTAAACAAAGGCCTTTCAGAGTCAGGAAGCTCCTACTCAGCTGGTGACAAGAAGACTCTACAGTTCCCACTAGCAGGCAGCTACCACCCTTTTTTGGCTGTTCTTTGAGCTCCCGGCTGCAGCAAGGAGATGATGGCTGTCACCCACTGCAGTCCCACCTCTCCCAAGAGCCCAGTTTTGATGTGAGCCTGTACCTTCTCCATCTGACAGGTAGTTGTACCAGAAGACAGCAGTGCCTTGCTGAGGTTTTACTCTCAAATTGCCCTTGTCACAGTTTTTCCGAGTATCACGCAGGTCGATGTCGTTCTGGATCAAAGACTGGAGAGAAACCATGGGGAAGATGTCACAAACAGGGCTGGAACAAGGCACACGCACTAGGTTGCCCCTGCCCCTCACCCCTGCCTGAGCGTCCCACAGGATGGCTTAAGGTTGGTGCAGGGGCCTTCATAACCCACCTGGAGCAGCCAGTTTTAGGGCCCAGGAAGTTCATAACCTCTTTCTGAGCAGCTGCCATTTCTTAACACATTGCCTGACACCTCACACCTCTGAGCAGGCAGAGCTGAGCTGTCAAAGCCCTGCCCCTCCTCCCCTGTCCTCAGAGGAAAAAGACTGTAGCATGGTTTCTCCAATGCTCTAGCTACAAATGCCAATGCACACCAACCTAACACACCAGACCCCTTCTGCAGCCACAATGAATAAAAGCACTCAAGGAGGGATTCAAATTCGCCAGGGGTAACATGTAGGTGAGGTTCATTTACCATCTCTTCGTATGTCCTGTTATCAGCAATAGGGAAGACTGTTTCACCTCCCCCAGTCACATTGTTCAGGTAGAACAGCACAGTCACATACCTGCAAGACAGAGGCTGTCAGGAGACACACCTGGAACAGGAGGAGATGCACAGGGGCTGTCCATGCCCTTCCCCTCCACCAAGACATCACATGGCACATGATTTACACCATCAGCTTTTCTCCCAGAGTAACACAAAGCAAAGAAAACCTCTACAAGGGCAATGAGTGCACTTGTAGGCTCTGATGGGGATGGCCCACTCATTCCACCTTCCTTGCATGGGACCACAGGATTTGCCCATCCCCCCTTTAAAACCTCTTCATGCCAGTGATGTCCTGAGCTGGTTTGTAAGCCCACAACCCCGAGCACTGAGTCCCAGGTGAGATGAGGTGAAGTGAAATGACTCTTCACACCCCTTGTCTAACGTGTTCAGCGCAGAGCTTACCGGCAGGAGGTCTCAAAGGGAGCGCTTTCATTGGCAACGAGCTTGGTGTGGCTGCAGGCAGTCTCAGGGAACACGGGGCCACTGTCCATGTGGGCGTGGTAGTGCCCTCCTTGGTCGTACCGCACAACCTGGAGGGGCTCGCTGTGCTCCACGATCTCGGGGGGCAAGCGAGTCAGGCGCATCACCCTGGGGAAGAGCAGAGCAGGTGAGTGGAAAGCCACCTCCACCTTAGTCAGCCACTATCCCAAGCAGTGAATAAACCCAGAGAAAGAGAACCCCCTTCCCCAAAAGACCGGAGAGACGGATGGGCTGCAGCGAGCATGCCGAGAGACAACCAGGTCCTTACACATCTGTTGGGCCATCAGGATCAGCTCAGAAAGCCCTCATTGAGATTAATGAAAAAACAAAACAAAACCCAAGGAAGCATCTCTAGCAGGACTGCTCTCAGGAAGACTTTGCTTGCTCAGCAAGATCCCTTCTGTGCGTGTCCCTGGAGCCTTCATGTGCCATCTCATCACTTCTCTGGACTCCTGCACACCACCTACAGACCTCAGGGACAGTTAGCAAAGCACAGGGCCCCTGCTGAGAGTGAATGAGAGACTAGCTCTAGGAATAGTCTTGTCACCTAACTCACCTTTCCCTGTTGCCTTTTCAGCAGCCTCCCCCAGGGCAGAGGGGCACTGGAAGTGATCAAGGAGACCGGAGCCCTCCTGCTCTGGGATTTTTCCACTGCTACATCTGAGATCATCCCCAAGGCAAGCAGGTACGTCTTGAGACCTGCCAAAGAACACTCAGAGCTCTGAGAATCCAGACCGGTGAAGCCCTTGGGGCAGGTGCAAGGACAATGTGGCACCTGGGCAGGATGGCAAAGCCCCTGCAGGCACTGCCTGGTCCCAGGGAGGACTAACAGCCTCCTTCAGTGCTGTATCTTCACATCCTCCTGACAGCAGCCAACTGGAGAGCGTACAAGCGAATGCCAATGCCTGTGTGTGCTGGCTAGCTGCCACAGAGAAGGTGGCAGCCACAGTCTGCTCTAATCAAGGCAATATGTGACCCCATTTTCCCACTGTAATGCACTGAAGAAAAGGAGTGTCCAACAGCTGTTTTTCAGGCCTTGGGACAGATTTTACCCACCCATGTTCTGGGTGAGGACCAGCACCACAAGAACAAGCGAGTCTCCAGCCAATTATCTGAAACTCACCACAACTACACAATTTGGCCTTCATGCTGGGCTTCAGTTCTTCCCAGTACCAAATCTGAGATGAAGGGAAGTGTAAAAGGTTCTCCTGTCTGCTATGAGCTGCCCTACAATATGTGTGCTCAGAGGATTAAACTAACTTGACTAAGGTGAAGTTGTGCTCAGAGGATTAAACTAACTTGACTAAGGTGAAGTTGTGCTATTTAAAAAGTCAGCTCTGAACAGCAAAGACAGATTTCAGTGAAATGCATGAGTAACTAAAGCAAATGACAGTTAACTGCTGGCACCCAGACAGCATTGGAAATGGGCAGTTTCTCCCAGTAAGCTCAGTTACTAATTAGAATGAATGATTTCATATACTGCCAAATCTTCCTGGTTTTATAGGGCTGTTCCCAAAAGTGAATGGAGATGCTGAAAGGCTTGATTTTTCTTTTTCCGTTTCCACAGGACAATACAAATTCTTGTTCTAATGAAAACCTCCTCTCTCCATTTTGTGTCTGTGTTCATTGCTCTTTATACTCCAAGGACTTTTCACACAATTAGGAAGTGTGAATATTAGCAAATCTGCCACTGCCTCTCCCAGCACACAGGTGATGCTTGTGCCTACCAACCCCAACCTCCCCTCAGCTGCCTGGCCCTTACCTTTGGCGAATGGCTCTCATGACCTGGTGTGCCCCCTCGCCCTGGTACAGCCAGGTGTGCTGGCTGTTGCGCACCAGGTCACTCATCTTCACTTTCTGGCTTCCCATGTACTTGTGGAAATCACGGATATTCAACTGCTTGAACTCCTCCAAGCTCAGCACACCTATGGGAACACAGGAAAAGCCACCTGACTCTGGTGCAGGTAATAGCTCTCTTGCATCCTGTACTCGGAGAAACACCAGCTGAGGGCACTGCAGAAACTGCATGCCTCACACAGACCCCAGTCAGGGTCCAGTGTGTCCACCACAGGCTGCACCCTTTCTACTCATGATCATGGGCTCCAGCAATGCTCTCAGCTGCAGCAGAGGACACAGAGCAACCTGCCAAAGTGAATTGTGCAGGGTCAGAACTGGGACAGACAAAACACCATTTTAAACTTTAAAAAGCTCAGGAAACACACAGATCAAATATATCAAAAGAGAAACAAAGACTACAGTTCCGATATACACAAGAAAGTCTGTGCCACCCAATGTCTTGAGGCTTATTAGACATCTAAATCAACATATTTAACCACAGAGTGGGACCTCAGACCACATTTTCTGTATGACCTTGCAAGGTAATTAAGAAAAAGACAAACCCAAAACAAGCAGTACATTCTCCTGCTTTTGCGTAACTGCAAAACATAAATGAGGAATAAATGGTATTGTGTAAATAGAAATAACAGTATGGTCTTGTGTAAATACAAATAACATAAAAGCAAGAGGTATAAAGCAGTTTCTCTTAAAACAGGTATTTCTTGTTTGCACTCAACTGGAATCAGCAAGGGGTGCACCCTTGCCTTTGTCAGCTTCAGGAAAATCCTCACATTTGTTGTTTTCTCTTTCTGGAGAAGGGAAGGCTTGCACAGGTTCCTGAATCCAGCATGCAGTGCACTGCCCTGAGCTGCCCAGCACACACCAGGGGCTGGGAGAGGAGCTCACTCAGGCAGCAAACCCAGTGCTGCTGGGCACCAGCTCTGTTCCCTGGGCACCAGCAGAAGGAAGGACCAGCCACAAGGGTCAGCCAGGGACAGTTCCTCAGGTGCCATGTCCTCAGGTCATGACCAAATATCCACTGTTATTATTCCTAGTGTCTCTCTGGCCCCACTTCCCCTGACTCCCCACAGTCTTGGATGACGCACTGCCACATCCAGGTTGTGACCTGGTCTCTCAGTGTCATGTACCAATCTAACAACAGAGGGAAGCAGCACTCTGGAAGCAAGGTCTTGCCAATAGCCCTTTAACAGGACCTTTCATTTGTTAATGTCCAGAATGGTGGAAAAGCCACTGAGGACTCAGTCATAGCCCTGCCAAGAATGCCACCAGCCTGGAGGAGAGTTGCACAGGGGGCCCTCCGGATATTTATGCATTCACACTGCTACTGCTTCAACTCCAAAGCAGCTCCTCCTGGGCAGCTCTCAATGCCAGGTCACTGGAAGAGAGTGTGTAGAGCCTGTGCATTCACTTAATTTGATTAGGAAATGGAGTGTTGCTTAATTGAGGCCACTCTAATTAGAGCAGCAGAGGTTAGAGTGTATGTCCGGACCAGCAGGAGCCCTTGGGAAACCAGGGGCAGGAAGGGCAGAAGTGGTCTCATGGAATACAGGGAAGTTGCAGCAGCAGAGAGGGGGGTCAGCACCAAAGGATGACACACAAGATCACCTCCACTTATTCCACTCTCCCCTCACAGTGACACTGGCCTGCTGCAAAAGTCTCCCTGAAAACATGGGGGGGGGCAAGCAACGTGTCTGAACATCTGCACCCCAGGTACAAGAGCTCTGTAGTCAGAACCTGAGTGGTCTCTCAGAGCAGGGGAGAAGAAGCACAGCCCTAAGACCCTGTTACAGCAGGGCATGAACCAAGGCAGGGGAGAGCAAGTGCAGAGTTGTGGTCTGATCCTGCTCCAGCAAAACCCAAGCCCAGGCAGTGGGACCAGCTAGAGTGGTGATGCAGGGGCAGGGGTGCTGCAGTAAGAGGGTTACCCTGCATTTACTTCCCTGGGGTGCCTAGGGCAGTGCTATTTCCTTTCAAAGAATTCAGCTAGAGAAAAAAGCCCGGGCAGCTCTTGCTCTCCCCCATGTGGCTTTGCAAGGTGTCCAAGGTGCTGAGAGTGAAGGGATTCCCATGGAGCTGCTCTTACCATTCCCATCAGGATCAGCTTTGACCGCTGTGTACATCTCCCGGATGTTTTCGGGGGTCATCCACCTGCCATTCCCAAGTCGGGTATGAGTCAACACCTGAAATTCATAAATGGATTTAAAAAAAATAAAATAAAAAGCACTGGTTTCTTGCACTCCTGAGACCCTACAGATTCCCTGCAAGAGGCCTGGTGGTATCCCTTCCAAAGCACATCAGCCAGACAGGCATTGGCACATTTCTGCAGAAAGATGACTGCAGTGAGAATCATCTGGCAGCCACACTTCATCTGTCACTGATGAGTGCTGTTATTTCCAGTTTAGGTCATGGCAAATGACTGCTGGGACTTGGTTAACCAACCCTGAGGTGGAGAGAGCACAGCTTTCTCTTGAAGGGAAAGTAAAGCTATTGATGATAAAAGTGAATGCTTTTACTTATCCAAAGTAAGGGCTTGGAACAAAATTCTTCTCTTCAACATGTACAGAGAGATGCAGAAGCCTGAACAGCTCTCAGCAGGCTCTGACCTTCAGAGAAAGGAGCCTTGCCCTGGGCTGTCGCTGGCACAGCTCCACAGCACTCGTGGTGCACAGGATGGTTCAGACTCCCAGCTTCACCTGAAATGGGAACCTGAGGAGGGACATGCTTGAATTGTCAGAACTTGCCCTGATGTACCCTGCCACACAGGGCAAGGATGCTGAAGAGCTGTAGACAAGAGGCTTTTTATCCCCCTCAGCTCATCAATAAGGGTGGCTTTTCTGGGGCTTGTGAATTCACACAGTAAATTTCCACAGGCTGCACAAAGCAGGGCCTACGTGACAAACTCACTTCCCAGGACACACAGCAAGAGGCAAGAACCCACAGCACAGGAACATTTTATCCAGCACACTCAAAACACACATGTCCTGCCATGGGCTGTTGCTGCCTCCCAACAGCATGACAACTGCTGCACATTGCCCCAGAAACTTCCATTCTGCCCAGCACAAATTTTGAGGCATAAAATTAAGCAAATTGCGATCGGTATATCCTGGGGTCTGGCCCCACCCAAGCACATGAGTAACCCAGAGAGCATCTTGTGGGAATGTGCCAGAGTCCCCAGCAAACTTTTCCCAGTCTATCCCATAGTCTACCTCTTTGAGCTGCAGCTGCCCATCCTGATTGTGATCCAGCAGATTGAAAATGTCCATTTGGCTGATTTCGATCATTTCCATGGCTTCCTCATAGTCCTCTGTTGGTAGGATCTGGCTCTTCTGTAATCCCTTTAGCTTTGCCAGATGGACAATGAGCTTGCACTCCTCCTCTGTCAGGAAGTCAGGGATTTCTGCAGCAAAAGTGTGAGCAGCAACAGAGACTGAGGAACTGTTACAGTGGGATCCCATGCTGGTGGCAGGAGACTCAGGAAAAAAAATCAGAATAGGTAGGAGAGAAATTCAGGAATTGTCTAAGTTTAGGAGATTCAAAAAAATTCACCCTTCTACCAGAAGGGCTCTCAAAGAGCACACACCACACCCCTGAGCTGCTGGAGGCAGGTATTTTTATAGCAGCAGTTCCTAACTGCTTGGATCCTGGGGTCAAGCCCTTAAACTCTCTCACAGATACCACAATGGACAAAGGAGTGAACAAACACGTGCATATCACTGCATATTACCATTTCAAAGGTGCCATGTGGATCACAGTCTGGGAACTGCTGCTTTACCGGAAGGGAGGCCAAAAATCTTTACACTGGGCAGTGGTGATGGCCAGGGTTTCAGACTTCTTGCTCTCATGTGGAGAGGATGGCACTTTGCACAAAAGCAAATACCTTTCAGGAGAGCATGGCACAGTGCTCTACTATGAAACTCAAACAAAGAGAAAAAATTCTAACTCTACTTCCATTCATTCTCTTGATTCCCCACAAAAAATTATCTTCAAATGCAATATTAAAGAGGAAAATACCAGGCTCCATACCCAGATATCTCCAGCTTTCCTTTGCAGCACAAACCCGGCAGCAATCAGGCAATTCCACAATCCCAAACAAATTAAAGTGCAGAGAAATCCACTAATGACCATGAGGCTAGGAGACTTCTAGCTGCATGGTAAAGTGGCCACGCACTTGGAAAGCACTGGCAAGGTCCCATTCCAGAGCACAGTTAGACTGTGGCCCAGGAGGTTCAGAGGATCCTCCTGGCTGGTGTCTGTCACAGCTATGATGACCTTGTTACCAGCCACTGAGACTTTTGAAAAGGGAAAGAAAAACCATAAATGCAGGACAGGTTAAGTGCTCCTAGAGCCAAGGTCGGGATCTCCAAATTGCAGCTCCCTAGAGTTCCTGCAGGTATGTGCCAAGGACACATTATAGATCAACTACAGCTGCAATCCTCAAATGGAAGAAAAAAATTAATTACTTTCATGACCTGAAATCAACCCTATCGGCTCAAACTGTCAATAAGCAGTTGGCTTCCTGCTAAGCACAGACCAGAACCAGTCCTGTAGAAAATGAGCTGTTCCTGGGAAGCCCCAGGAAGACAATGCAGCCAGCTGTATCCATAACACACTCCAAGGAAACAATTTCCGCCACAGGCAGCACAGGGTGCTTGTGCCAGAGGAAGCTTCAGAGCTGGAGCTTCTACTGACCAGTTTGAACCTCATGGCACAGCACCAGGTCCAAATGAACCATGTGCACTTGCAACCAACGCCCCCGGTATTTCCAGTTCCCCAAACTGGGCTACAACAATGATGGCTTATGGAACCTTAATTACATGCTGGAGGAAGGACAATTCCACTCTTCAGCGGTAGTAACGGGATTTCAGAACAAAGTAGGAATTCTGTTAACTGGAAAGCCTGTGGTCACGCAGGTTGCAAGGTGAGGGGGTTTCCAGCTGAGTGCTGCCAATCCCATCCGCAAACAACTTGGTTCCACAGCTGCAAATGAGTTCCTCTCTGCCCCCAGCTCTCCTAAATGGTTAACGTGTGGCTGTGAGACCATCCTATCTCCCTGCCTCCTCAACAATAGATCCAGCTAAACAAATGCCTCCTAATTGACTTTAAGCAACACTTGATTGCTTTTACAAAAAACAAAAGAGAGGAAAACATTAGGGTTTATGAAATAATGACTAATCCTGGAGCAAGAGAAAGGGGATGGGTTGGAGCCCTGGTGTCAAACAGAGATTCAATCTTGGCTGAAAGAGCTCCAAGACGCATGGGCCAAGTCATTCATCCCTCCCCAACTGCCCTCATTTCCACACCTGCTGATCTAAGCCAAACCCCCGCTAAAATACAAACAATCGGGGCCGCTGGCAAATGAAAATTGGAGCATTGTCTTCCCCATGAGGGCTCTGAAAGTGCCGCACTTAATGAGGATGGATTGACAAAGAGGTGGCTCGTAGGCTATAAAAGGCATTCCACAGTCAGGAGCAGCTCAGTCCGGGGTGTGTTGTCTGTTCACTTGCTCCAAGCATGGTCACATCCCCTCACAGGCACCCCCTGAGGCTGGGTGGCCCCTGGCTGCTGGGTCTCCTGGCACGCCTGCTGCTCTGGGGCTCTGCAGGTGCCTGGGCGAGCTACCTGAGGAGATCCTCCAGCTGCATGCCCATCCCACACCGCATGGCCTTGTGCTACGATATCGGCTACTCCGAGATGAGGATTCCCAACCTGCTGGAGCATGAGACCATGACAGAAGTCATCCAGCAGTCTTCCAGCTGGCTGCCCTTGCTGGCCAGGGAGTGCCACCCAGATGCTAGGATTTTCCTCTGCTCCCTCTTTGCACCGATCTGCTTGGACAGGTAAGATGCTTTTATGAGTTATTTCAGCTGTAACAGTTAACTCCCTGCAGGAGCACAACTACGTGTGCCTCCCGAGAGAAAACGCGTTCAGTGTGGTCTGGGCAGTCCCCAAGAAGCAGCGCTGCTGCTCTCGGCAAGGGACAATTGGATTACTCAGCAGGGAACATCCCTCTGAGAGCGAAACATGAGCATTTCATATCACAGGAGTAGAAATATATTCCCTCCTTGGGATTCTTCTGCTCTCTCACCCCAGGCACTGCTGCCACATGCCCTGGCCAGCCTCTCATACACTGCAGTAGCTCTGGCACACACCAGCTTCACCTCCCACTCCTGTGCAGCCCCTCACCCCAGCTCCTGCCCTGAACACATGGATTGTCAGTTTCCCAACTGTTTCACAACAGTTCCAGCAGCAGAAAGAAATCCCCAGTTTTGAGGGCTCAATTACAGTTCTCAAAGTATAGAGCTGCTATGGAAATTTGGTGTAATCAGGCACCTGTAAAGGTAAGCAGTTTTTGCACAACTAGAGAAGATCACTAAGGACATGAAGGGCTTCTGGCAGCTTGCCTCATCTCTCCTGTCCTCAGAAATTCCTTGATTGCTTCCTGGACATGAATGTTCAAAAAAAAAAAAAAAAAGTCAAAGAACCCAAAATTGCCTGCTAACTCTTCAACACAGCCCTGTGCAGCAGCAGCAGTGCTAGGGCTCGACCCTCAGCCTCCAGGCAGGCACAGGGAATCTCTGAATACTCTGAATACCTGTCCCCTCCCCAGGCTCATCTATCCCTGCCGCAGCCTCTGCGAGGCCGTCAAGAGAAGCTGTGCGCCCGTCATGGCCTGTTATGGCTATCCCTGGCCCGAAATCCTGAACTGCAACAAGTTCCCTGCAGATCATGAACTGTGCATTGCAGCAGTCTCCATGGATGAAAATTCCTCAAGCAGGAGAAGTAAGAGGTTTTTTTCTTTATACATTTTCCCATATGTAACAGTGAAAGCTCAAAAAGGATGATCGTATGACTTGTTTCTATTCTGCATATTTCTGGTTTTAAGCTGTATTTTAAAAAAATTCTAGTTTTGTTCTCTCTGGGAACTGTGTCTAGAAAATTAGCATAACATTGACTGTGGCTTGTTCCTCTCTCTGCTGTATTCATGAGCTCCCTGGGTGCCATCAGACCCCGCAGGGTCTGGGGCAGGGGGAAGGAAAGGCTGCAAAGCCTCTGGCCCAAGCACAATGGGAGAGCTCATGGAGTGCAGGCTCCCAGCAGCGAGATGTGCTTCCAGTGGAGCTATGGAGCTGCAGCCCCAATCTTTCAGCTGCGTCTAGGGCTTAAAAACATGCAAAAAGAAATGCTTTGCAAGTCTTCTCTCTAAACATTAGAAACAGCATGAAGGGACATGAGCCTCTGCAGACATGAGTTACATTGGAAAAAAGTCTGTCTGGAGGACTCAATTAACACCCAGATACTGATGAACACTGGGGGAGATTCAAGAGCAGTTAAGGGGAGAACTGACATTGCAGCAACATCATTTCAGCATCACTGGATGGAGCCTGGCCATACCACGGGTTTGGCTGTTTCATCCAAATTAGGAGATCTTCATCAAGCATTTTCACTGCTGCTTTAACATGCAGCAACGCACACAAGCCTGAACAAAGCACGACAAGCAGCATTCACAGGAAGGAGAGTCTAACATTTCCCATGCATTTCTGCCTGTCTGAGGTATCTCTCCAGGGCCTGGGCAGCTCAGGAAGAGGCATCACTAACAAACAGCAAGCCACCACTTGCAGATCTCTCTTTTCCAGTGAAGCTTGACAAGGGTGTTATAACCTAATTTCTGTTGCAGCAGTGCCCCGAGCCAGCTGCAAGGACTGTGAGCTTGAGGAGGCCAGCACTGCCAGGGAGATCCTGGAAAGCCTCTGTGCAAATGATTTTGGTGAGTACCCGCCTTTTCCTCTCAATTGCTGCCATTCCCTCCAGCAGCCAAGCAGTGACATGGACAGAAAATAGCTTTGCCATAACATACTGACTTGGAGGAACTCTAGCTTTTACAGCAGATCCCAGGGATTTTCAGTTTTCACCTCACCTGTCAGGTAGCAGGAGGACCCAGCTGCTGGCAGCACAGAAAGTGAAGACTTTATTTCTCTGGGCTCTGATTTGGTTTTGGTCTGTGACTGCTAAAAACAAGCAGTACTCTGGTTTTCCCTTGCAGACAAACATTTCAATCAAAACCTGTAAGAATCTTTAGCAAATTCCACGTCAGCTATTTCAAACTCTAATTGTGTTGCTCTAGTATTGTGACTCTCCTTCTCCTAGGCCAAGCAAGTGGCAGCACTGGCTCTGCTCAATCAGATAGCAGGAAGTTTTCAATATACTGTCCTAAACTCAGGCACACATATAGCAAAATAAAGATACTTTTCAATAAAAGAAAAAATGTTACAAATCCTGAGCAGCTGTCAGCCATGTCACTTCCTGAAATCCCTACTCAGAGAAAAGTCAAGTAATTTGCACAAGGCCAGGACTTTGATGCATCTGTCTGCTTGTGCCCATGATTCCTCCAGGGTTTCTGCAGTGGTGCTGATAGATCTTTGCCACTCTTAGGAGGGAAATGGATTGAAAAGGAGAAGGAGGTCTTTCCTCCCACATAACAAGAGGGAATGTCTTCAAGTTGCATTGGAGAGGTTCAGATTGGGTAATAGGAAAAATTTCTTCACCCAAAGAATTATCAAGCACTGGAAAAGGCTGCCCAGAGAAGGGCTTGAGTCACCATCCCTGGAGGTATTTGAAAGACATGTAGATGTGGCACTTGAGGACATGGTTTAGTGGTAAACTGGGCAGGGCTGGGTCAGTGGTTGAACTCGATCTTTGAGGTATTTTCCAACCTAAATAATTCTGTGATACTAAGAACAGTGTTCATTACTGGAAACTAACCTCAAGTGAGAACTTTTGCAAGTTCACTGCAATTGCAAAAGCTTGGACAGATACCTCTCCACATTACAGGGACAGCACAGAAGCCTTGGGCTGGCTCTATGTAGGTGAAGCAGGTGAGAGCTATGAACAGTAAGCAGAACTCACAGCTCTTTTTCCAACCCCTGCAGCAGTGAAAATCCGAATCCTGAGAAAGAACACCACCACCAGCATCTCAGACTTCGACCTGGACCCCTCCAAGGTGGAGGTGCTGAAGCACGGCCCGCTCCTCAGAACTGAAATCCCTGCCAGGCTCCAGCAGTGGCTGGATATAGACGCCACCTGCGCCCACAACATCATGCGAGGCACTCACGCAGGGGTCTTCGTTGTGAGTGGTGAAGTACAGAGTGACAAAGTGGTGGTGAACAAGGCCTATGCCTGGCAGAAGAGGAACAGGAACCTGCACCAGGCAGTGCGGAGGTGGAAACATCACCGCTGCCCCGAACAGGCGGGGTGGAAGGTCTGAAAAATCTCAATTCCAGCAATAAGAAACTGCTCCCTTCCCTATGGCTAGAAAACTCCTTTCCCTGGCAGGTGGTGTTTTGGAGATGTACAGTCCTATTTCTAAGTGATTTGAAGCAGTCATAGTGCACAGATAGGGCTTCACTACAGATCCCTGTTTTACCAAGACAGAGCTTAAGGATGCAGGTTTAACGTGTTCCTCTCACAAGGCTCTGTAGATCCAGGACGTGCTATGTTCAGCTCCGCGTAGGATCCAACATCACAACAAAACTTAACTATGCAGGTGAGGACAAACTAGAAGAAACCTTTAATAACAGTTACTTCTACTTCTCATTATCAGAGCTGGTATTTCAGATTCATTATTTGACCCTGAGACATTGATGCTGTCCAAGTGCCTGTTTGCTTTCTGCCCAGAGATTACATGAAAGTCTCCCTGACTGCAAAGTCATACTTTTTATGTAATGGAGCAAATACTTTACTCTTGAACAGTCTGAGGTAAATTAAGGGGGAGAGGAATCCACCCTGGCTATGCCCAGTCCCATAAAAACGCCATGATGAACTCCGCTCTTAAGTCAGGCTGTCTCTTCAGCTTCCTGCACTGGGAGCTGATAAGCATCCACACAGGCAAAAGGAAACAGCCATTCTCAAGCAGGAAAGGCACAGAACAGGTAGCTGAGGGTTTCTAAATAACAGTGAAAATAATTTTTCAACATCAGAAATTCAGTGTGGATCAGAAGATTCTGGTAACTGGGGATATCACAAGAACCTTAAGAAAAGCAGAGCATGAGTGAGACATCAACTGTTCAAAGCTCTGCTTTGGTGTAAACAGCAGCTTTGCTCGGCACTGGGAGGTGAGGCCCAGCCCCAGCACAGTAGAATATTGCAGTTTGGATATGGGAGCAGGGGAGAAACCTTTCTTGGCCTTCTACCTGTACATAAGGAAAACAGAAAAAACAGGAAAATTCAAAACTTATAGCCTACCAAGTTCTCTGCAGCTCACTCTTTCATTCAAGCAGGACTGTCACTCCCTGCAAGGGTACACACTGTGCTCCAGGCCACAGAGCAGAAAACAACAAATCCCCAAACGAGGAAGCAAGTCGGATTTCTACCGCCTAACAAAGCACTGTCTATGGAAAGTTTTCTATACCGGTTTAAGCCTGTGGCTGAAATAAAAAACAAACAGTGGAATAAACAGCCTTTGGGAGGAATGCTTTCTGCCTTGTTGGTGATGCCTGCAGCGTTGGCCGTGCAGACAGTCAGTCTGCTGGAGACACATTGCCTCCCCGTGTTCACAAGGCACACCAGCAGCCCACACTGCCGGGGGCTGAGAGCAGCGCTCACACGCACACTGCAATTCAGCTGCGCCCTGACATTTGTGCAGTGGTTGCTTCTCTTCCCCGAGGCTCAGAAGAAAAACACAGCCAAAATTCCTATTTTTATTCATCCCCACTGTCTTGTCTTAGAAACTGCTGCCCAATCCACAGAATCCTGCTGTCAGGTGGTCCCTGCAATGGCAGCATCTTCTGAACAGACCACGTTTGGAAAACACAACATATAAAAGCTCTGAAGGTTGAAAAGGCTTTGTCTGATTTGTTTTTCATTAGTAAAGCTATTTGATTACTAGTGTTTCCCAACTGAAAACTGCACAGATGGCCTGACTTACAAGCTTTAGAAATTATGTAGCAAGAGGGGGGGAACACAGGGCAGGGATTTTTTAATAGCTCCATAAAATATACTTGGGTTCCATGCAGATGTGGCTTACCCACAACTAAAAACCAAACCTAAAGTTCCCCTATGGTGCCCAGCCCATGCTCTGTAGCCAAGAGAACACATTAAATCATTCATGAGTGTCTGCTGCTGTGATCCCACTGCAGCCTGCTCTGCTGAAAGCAAAGATGACAGACCAGGCACTGTTTCCTTAAATTGGCTCTTGTGTTCTGCAGCACTTTGCGTTAAATCCCCAGAAACTCAAGAGTCCTTGCTAAGGGCTTCTGTATTCACCAAACACAAGCAAGTTAAATACACACTTCCACTAATTTAAACAACAGAGATGCAATGACTTAGTTTTTTTAAACCAGTTGGATTAGATTGGTACTGCTTGCATAGATAGACAAGTCTCTGGAAGTCTTTTACAGTCAGAGCTGGCTCCTGGCAGGCTCATCCGGGAGATAAAAACTGTCTTGCAACTTGCAGTTTCTAAATAAGGGATTCCTTATCAGGGGACAAAGGAGAACAGACTTGTGGCACCTCAAATGGTGAATGTCTGTCACTGTCTGTGATGGCATCCTCAGGGGGCAAAGCTTCCCTCAAAACCATTGGAGGTGCTGGAACAAGAAGCTAAGAATTGCAGGATTACTACTGCCAGGACAAACCTGCTTTTTATCATCTTCAGCACTTTCCTTGTGGGCCAGGACCAACTGTTTCAATTTAGTGGTACTAGAAAGGCAGGGAAAGAAGAAACAGGAATTTTCCTGAGTGAAAACCAGAGCAATTGCCTCAGACCATGGTTCTGGTAATGACATCAGTTTTTCAGAAACAACAGGTTTCTTCTGACTTTGCAATAGTAGGAATTTTGTAATGATTGATTACCCCCTCCACTTATTTAGCATATTGTCAGTGGTTTTCCAGAATACAGACTTCAATTAGTGAGAACTGACCAGTGACAGCAAAACATCACAGAAAGGTAAAGAAGATTAAAAAATATCTGAAAGGCAGATGTTGTGTGGTTGTGTATCAGATAAGCCAAAAATAAAGATAAATCTAGAACAGGATACAAAATGGTGGAAGACTTTAAATCTGTCAGTTCTCCTGTTATTAATTTCCTCAGTGCTGAAGCATCAATACTAAATTGCTTTTTCATAATTTATTAACAAAAGTTTGGGTATCCCTCGTCCTTTCCTTATACTTAGCAGCTTATTCAAGGTTCTTGCCAGTGATATGATGTCTATCCTAGTTTTTTACTGAGAACGCGAAAAACCTGGAAAGGTTAACCTTCCAAATTCTTCAAAGTGGGCCATCCAGAATACGTTACCTCTGCGATTTTCGCATCAACATACCTTAAACGATACCACACTCTTTTTAACGCAGCCCAGGAACAGCAGCACAGGGAGGTGATGCCAACACGCGGGAAGTCATTTTCCCCCGAGTAGGTGTAAGACAGCGGCGGGTGTCAGACAGACGCACGCACACACACACACAGCCCGCTCCGCTGTCAGAGCGGAGCCCCCCCCCGCTACCGGCGTGCCCGGGCCCGGCAGCAGCGGCCCCCGGCGGGGCCGGTACTCACCGAACAGGAGCGGCTTGAGGCTGAGGGTGCGCACAGCGTGGGCCCTGCCGGGCACCAGCTCCAC
>WEIU01024048.1:1020430-1056418 GCA_013389925.1 Aegithalos caudatus
GCCCGCCCCTCCCCGGACCGCTGCTAAGAAGAGCCAGGACACCGCCCAAGTTAGAAAGTCACAATTTATTTCAAATAAACCACGGGCACACCTCTGGCAACCGTCTCCCGGGCGGTTTCCGCCGCCCCTGCCCCTCTCTGGTGCCTGCGAAGAAAAGCGAGGGGTGGGAACAATCCTGGGCCCTCCCACACCTCAACGCTCTCCCACAACCCCAACCAGACCGGGGCCGAGAAAGGAATTCCCAGAACAAGTGCCTCATTTAAAAATAAAGTTCTATTTTTCACCTGCTTAAAAAGTCTAAAATTTAGAGTGCAAGACTATAGTACAGAAACCTCCTGCTGCCCCGTCTGCGGGCGGGCACAGAGACTTCGCTGCGCAGGGCAGCAGTCATGCAGTTTATGGTGTCAGTAGAAAACGTTTTTGTTACAGTCTGGGAAGCCTGAGGACGAATAGAGATGAGGCAGCCAATGCACTAACACAAGCGAAGCCCAAATAAAAGAGTACCAGATGCAAGGATGGAGAGGTGTCGGGCTGGCGCAGGAGCTGGAATCAAGTGCAAAAAAAGAAAAAAAGAGCAAACATTCCATGCCTAGCAGTAATGCATCAAAGGGAAACTTGTACCTCAGAATTAACAGCTCCTGAGCCGCTTTTTATTACCTACATCCATATAACCTTGCTAACTCAAAGAGGGCCATGTACTTATTAGAGGGGGGAAAATGCCTTTTCTTTTGGTGTTGAGAACCCCCATTTCCTTCCAGTCACCTGCCTCCTGAGCAGTGTCATTCACCTTACACACAGAGCCAGCAGCCCTTGCACATTCTGTCTTGAAGTCCTTGACTTTCTGTACAACACCAATACAGAAGTGGTCCTGGCTGGGCTGCCAAAGCAAGTCCTGTTGTTTTCCCAGAGTATGGCAATAGGATCTGTGGGTGCAACCCAGGACTTTCACCACTTTCAGAAAGGATGTTTTGTTTAAAAATAAATGGAACTTTTGACAAAGCTCTAGTTCCAGAAATTTTGAAAGAATTAGTGGGTGCACTGTGCAATCCTCAGCCAAGCATCTCAGCAGCCCGTTCATTAAGCCTGGCCACAGCTATATGGTCTGGCTTGTCTACAAACAAGGATTCATAGCAAAATATTTTGTGGGGGCAAAGAAGAGGGAGGGAGGGAAAGAAGGAGGGAAGGAGAGAGACAAAACCTCGTTCTCATTTAGCTCAAAGCTGGACAATTATGTAACAGAAGTGAAAATTCTTTGGGATTAGGAAACTCCACATACCTGTTCTGCAAAGGGATTTGGAGTTAAGATAGTTATGTTTAGACAACAAGAACACCAGCTTTTATCCTAATCAGTACTTTGCACATTACATTTTTAAAGAATAGTTTAAACATTGGTTCTATTCACTGCAAACTGCTGGGTCTCAGCAAACCTTACCCCCTCCACCATCCCTTCCTGTGGAAGCACCATGCCAAAACAATTATTTGGGAAGGGGAGAGGAAAAGAGACTGACCTCTAGGATGTATCATGAGGAGGGCACAGAGAGGATGCTGCTGGGTGCAGAGTAAGGAATGAAGTCAAGAGACAATGGCTGCAGCAAGGTCAAATCTATCTCTACAGCTCCAGCCTCAAGGGGAGCCAGAACAGGAGAGAGCAGGAACATAAGATCGATGGAGATCTCTTGCACAGCAAGCAGTGCTGCTCCCAGAAACCACAGACCCCTTCCCTGCCCGGCTCCCTGACTCCAGCATCTCTCCACAAGCCTGCTCTACCCTCAGCTGCTTTTTCTGTAACACTCACTCCATAGCCAGCAGCTCCTCACAGTGCATTCCCCTGTTCCCTGAGGATAGATCCCACACCAGGGATGGGAGGGAGGAAGGAAAAGGCCTCTGAAATTTTCTGCTGTGTACAACAAGCATGGCCACAGGATTAGCTCCCAAGACGGCTACTCCTTGTTTAAACTAATGCATCAGTCTTGATAAAATCTATGAGGCCAATTACACCTGCTGCAAATACCTGGGTCACATGTCTCAGGTACATGAAAGAGGCTCCAACAGCAGAGTTAGCTTATTCTGGCACGCAGGAATTTAGCACTTTTCCCCCCTCCAGTTTAATCTTTATCAAGTGACATTGCATAAGAACAATACAGGGATGCATCAAAGGCAACACTTCCAAATACAGCATAGAAGAGAATCCCATGAGTTCCCCACAGATCAGACTCCAGGTGCACCTTACTGGCTGCAAACAAGCTCCTGGTGCAAGTGACACAGATATCTGTGAAATCCTAATATGTGGCCTGCTTCCTGTAGCAAATGGCAAGAGTCAGCATTTAAGTAACCTTTTTCATGTTAACCCCTACTAAGATGAACTAGGTTTTCATATTTTTATTTTAGTGTATATTTTACATTAGAAAAGAGAATGTTAATAAAAAAGCTCAACATGCTCCTAACAATCAATTTTCTGATAAGTTCCCACCAGCATCAATACTAATATACAAATAAATTAATTTTGCTAGTTAATTTTCTGCCTGGCTTGGTGCAGGCTCTGCACAAGCAGTGCACCTGTATTCAAGTGCCCATCCACATTGCCAACACGTGCCAGGGAGTGTGTTGTACATGTTTCCTCCTCATAATGTAGTGGTGTTTAGTCTCATTTTGATGAACGAGATCAATTCTTCTCAGCCATGCTACCCAGCAGGCACAAATAATCTTTATCAGGCTGCATGGCACTGTTATACCATGGATTCTTTCACTCTGCAAAAGCTCCAAGCCTTGATTAACAACTGTATGCTACTACTCCCTCATCACTCACTTTGGCAATACAACATCCTCCCCACAAAAACAAGTAAAGCAAAAATCTACATGGAAGACCTAAAATTCATCAAATGCAGAATCTGATTTCTCTCAATTTCTCTCAAACTCAAGGCATATCCCCCAATGTTAACCCGGTCTGTCCCCTGCAATCCCTCTGTCTGCTTTTGTTTGTGTAGTTGGATTTTGCACAGCTGATTTACAAGAAAAAGAGATGTCACATGTGATCACACTGAATCATGGCCACTGCTGGTCCTGTCAGGCCAGACACAGCAGCAGCCACCCTTAACACCAGCCACTCTCCTCATGCAATGCCAATGCTGCAATGCCCTGTTTAAAGGAGCATTGGAAAATCTAGCTGAGATATTTTTTAACCTCCTTCAGTGACTAGGAGGATTTTTGGGTCAGAGGAAGGGAGAGGGAGAGAGGAAAAGCCCATTAAATTTACAAGCAGATTAAGGAAAAACACTCCACTGCCAATTTATTTTTAAAAAGGGTTTTGTGTTATTCTAAGGTTTGTCTGTATAATTGTACAACCGTTGAAAATTACATAAACTGTAATGATCTAACACTATTAACAGCCATTAAGAAAAAAACTCCCTCCCCTTCTGAAACCATCAAGGGCAGGAGGGAAATGGCCCAGGAAATATGCCAATCTGAGCTCTGGCCTCTAGCCTGGCAGAAACAGAAACAGAAAGATAAGAGAACAAACTGGACTAAGAGGTGGTGTTTGCATGTGTCTGACTTGCAAGGGGAGGGGTGGCTTTGTCCTTGGCCGTGTTCTCCCAGAGGCAGTGCCTGCTTATCCCAGTGAAGCTGCCATCACTTCACTCGCTGCTCTCACCCCTGCACTGTCACTTCCTCCTCTCTTATGTGTCATGGAAGTCTTTCAGCAGGGTCCTCCGTCTCTGCTCTGCTATGTGCATCTGATTCTCTAAGTCCTGGTAAAAGAGAAGGTACAAACTGTTAGCATAAAAGCCCTGGAGAAGATGTCATTTTCCTTAGGGGGACACTGAACTCCAGCTTGAGAGGCACCAACCATCACACACTTGATGGACACTCTGGATTAGAAGATCCCCGATCCTCTTCCTTTCTAAGTGGGCTCCCTCTGCAGTTACCCAGAACCTGCTCTGTCTAAAATGCTATGCACTTAGGAAACCTGCTTTTCCCCAGAAGGCTGCGTGCAGTCTCCTCCAGAGCTCCATGGGACTTGTTTCATTTTGCAGGAATCCTTGCAGCCCTCCCTCCTCCTCCCACAAGCCAGTGAACACTCTGCTTCTACATCATGTGCTGGCTAAAGGTGGTTTCTGGATCTAGTTCCTCAGAACCCTCATTTGACAGCCTTACTGCTCCTGCAGAAGTGTTAAGCCCAACAAAATCTGGCCAACAGCTCAAGCAAGCAGAACACTCACCCCTCTGTCATAGCTGTCTGCTCGCTCCACCTTCCATGAGAGATTTTCAATTTCAGCTTCCAGCTGGGCCTGCTGGTATTCAAACTGCAAAGAGCAAAATTAGAGATGACAACAAGAAACTAGTTTAGTGGAGCAGTTTCATTACACTTGAGGAGGAGACAAACATGTTCTGCTGACAGCAGTGCTGGCAGAGAGGGTTTGTGTCTCCTCCTTATCCACCTTCACCTAGATGGGATCATCCCTTCTGGGTATTTCTTGTGTAGCACTCCCCAACCTGCATCACTCAAAATTAACCCAGTCAGCCTAAAAACACTGCACGTGACAAATATCTCCTAATTCAGCTTATTTTGCCATAAACAGCTCACAAAATGCTCGACTAAGTAGCTCTGCAGGCAGAGTGGAGGGATTGTTAACCACTGCTGGGAGCAGCAACTGGTACACTGGTACAGTCAGATCCAGAAAAGAACATCTATCCACAGCCTTAGGGAACACACGATTCCATGAAGAAAGATTCTGTAACAGGTTTCACAGGACAGCTGAGTCAAAGAAAAAACTCTTAACTGTATTCAAGGTTTTGTACTTTTTCAGCCCGTGAGATGCACCAAGTCAGCAAGGAACTTACAGCAGGAAAAAAAAAGCAAAGCTACACCCTGATCCAAGGAAAAGCTCTCCTCCAGCAGCTCTTCACAGGAAATATGGCCCACAGCATTGTGATAAATCTTACCAAGAAATAAATGCACACTTTCAGCCTCAAAACATTCTGGATAAATGGCTTGTTAGTGAAAATGCAGTGAAGTCCCCTGGGAAAATAATGTAATGTATAAGAGGATAGAGCTGCTGGTCGACTTGAAGTGAAGAGGAAAGGTGCAAACCCACCTATTTATCCTGTCCTTACCTCAAACTCAGGTTAATAATATTTCAGACACTACCCAGCTCTCAAATTCAGCCCAGCATGCTGCCGGATATACCCCAAAAGTTATCAGCAAAGAAAGAGCAGAACATCTTACCAGCTTCTTTCTGGGACCAGACTCCATGTAGTAGGCATATGGATATGTGTACTGCAGGGTGTAACGACACTGTCCAAGAGTGGGAGGAAGAGAGAGAGAAAAGGACAGGAATCTCAGTCTTGGAAGTCAGCACAGACACATTTATATGATCACTACAAGCTAAGAAGCTACCTCCTGACAACTGGACAATTCCTGGTAGAATTTCCTACACCTTCCTTGGAAGAACATGTGCAGGTCTGTGAATTGTGGAGTATGACTTCACAGAGGTCACTTCTAGATGAGCTTTGGTTAGTTCATGTCCTAGACCAGAAGTATTGTCCCACATAACTACAAGTCTTAAATTTCCTTTCTTACTTGGTGTTATGAATTTAGCATTCTGGCATGTATTCTCTTCTCTGTGCCAAACAAGACACAATTACCCACCTTTGCAAGTAGTTTTGCAGCATTCTGTAGGTATTGCCAATCTATCCATGTTCCCAAGTTGTTCATAACTCTTTCTTGGATTTTCTCCTGAATTCGTTGGTATGTCTGTGCCTCCAGCTGTAAGCTCTTATTGTGATTCTCCCACTGCAAGGGGTGGGGAGACAGGGAGAGGAAAAGAATGGCATGAGAACAGAGTACTACTGCTGTAAAAGCACAAGCTCTAGCAAGCAGAAATTGGAGTGGGGCAGGAGTCCAGCAAGGCAAGACATGCTGTGGGAGAGAATGGCAAGGCAGCACCTCCAGTGGCAAGTGGTGGAGGCTGTAGACAACAGACTGACAGCAGCAAGAGCAGGGAGCAAACTCAGCTCCTCCCGAGTGGGAATGCCCTCTGGTCACACAGTGACCTTGTGTCCAACAAGGGGGAAAGTCATGGTGATTCCTCTACTTAAAGGATTACTATAGGAAGGCCACGAGTTTAAATTAACATTTGACATTGGCTCAGTGAACTCCAATATCCACGTGCACATTTTTGTAAACATGGCTATTTCCCAAAGCCTATTGGTCTGGAGAGCCAGGAATGAAGACATTTATTTTATGACAGGACTTGGCTCATGCTGTGAAGAGTAAACTCATTTTAATGGGGAAACTGAAATGCAGCAGTATTTAACCTCTACCACATTCTCTTCTAGAGATGCTGCTGTAGAGTTGCTCTGCATGGCCAGGTGCATTGAGCCTGCTGTGTGGACAGAGATGCTCTGATGGCAACTTTTAGAAATGTGATTGCATGATATTTTAGTAAAATTTTGCTACAGCCAATGGAGCTTTGAATGTGGTAGAATTTATTTAGTTTTTATCTGTATAAAGATGTACTGCAGGGAACAGAAGTTCCCTGGTCCTGAAAGGAAATGATTGGAGCAATATCTATCTACTGCAGCAGCACTCAGCCTGCAGGTAATATGGTACAGTGGCACACAGGCAATATAATAATGCTGATTTTCTCTAGCACAAGGGAATATAGGAGTAAATACAATTTGCTTTGGGTATGACATCACTGGTTTGGATGGGACTTTCAGGGCAGGCTTTTGAGTGAAAAACAACAGGGCCTGAAAAAAGGCACAGATTCTCTTTGGGCAGTTTCTTGCACGGAGATTGCTGGCAATGACCTTTGCACCAGGCAGGGAGCATTAAAAGGCTACAGCAGCTCTGGCCAAGGAGATGTCTCCTACCCTCTCAAAATAGAACAAGTACTTCTTAAGGGCCTCCCTGGCCTGTGCTTGCTGACTCTGGTTTACAATATCAGGATTCTCTTTGTACCGACTGCATTCGTAGTACTCGCTGCCGTGAGTCTTCCAGTCTCCCAGACACATCCAGCAGAAGTCTGCAGAAAACAGCAAAAAACCCACTGTGATGCACAGAAAAAACACCTCAGAGAAAGAAAAGCTTGAGGAGACAGAGCCCATCTGTTTTCAGATATTTCTGCTAAGCCAAGAAACACACACGTTTTGTATCATCTTGCAGAACAGAACTCAATGATGAGCCAAAAATACCAGCCTGTCTTGACGATTTTAATTGCACAGCCTCTCATTCACCTATGGAAAATAAATCTTGAAGTTCTGCATCCTGTACACTAAAAGCACTGGCAGAACTGCACTTGCACCCTGCACATACTGTCACTCTGGGTTAGAGAAGAGGCTGCCAGTCTCTTTTGTGAGTTGCACCCTCCCCACCATGGGCACAGTGCGCTATGCAAACCTCTGTCTGAATAAAACACGAACAATTGGATACAAAAGTGAACTAAGTAATGCAAAATAAAGTCTGCCCTCGGTTCTTTCCAGAAGAGAACAACCCAGGTAACATCAGATGGTTTACGACACTTTGAGTTAGAAGCTGCTGAAATAGGAAGAAGGCAGAATAAGGAGAGCAATAGTAAAAACAGCAAAACGTGGTAATTTTCTGATTTCAGAGCAGACTGTGAGTGTTCTTGTGAGAAGGAAAAAAGATGGAAATTAAGTTGCTACAATAAGAATCCCTTCTGTGTTACTTATGATAATGAGACCAAAATCTATAATTTCCAAGTTCATCAGCCTTCTTGAGTGCTAAGTCACCATGGTATCTTGGCACTTGCCTGCTCCCCCTTGTCACAGAGCTCCATCAAAGACATCCAGTGCTGCTGAGAACCCCAAAGCGAAGGAAATGAGAGAGGACAGTCATCTTGAATAACCTTCCCAAGAAGATTCTTATATTACAATAATTTCCAGTGGTAACCTTAACTCAGAGGGCTGAATGCAACTATCTCACTCCAAGGCAACAGAAATTAATTCTGCCATGAAAAGATAAGTGCAAGAAAAGGCTGTCTCTGGAGGAGACTGCATGTTTGTAGGGCCACACAGTGGGGCAAAGACATTCAGGCTGCTCCTGGACAGGATTGGACTGAGAAGTTCAACACCTGCTGTTACATTTAACAGTTTACAGCTCCTGCAGTTTCATCTGAGTTGAAGCTCATTATTTCTATCACTAAGCAGAAGGACTTAAGCTGATCTGAGTAAATGGCTACGTTTGACAATATTTTCAGCTGATTACAAATACAATTACATGGAACACTCTCCTGTGAGATGGATTCCACTGTTAATATTCTGGAGACTTCTCTATCCAAAAGACATGTCAGGAGCAGAAGCCAAACCTGCACTGAATCAGAATGCAGCTGAGATCACAGCCACTGGGAGAAAAATCCAAAACTATCACACAGAAATCTGTAATTAATATCCTGTTCAGCTTTTCCTAGGGGGAAAATATTTCAGCCTGTGTTCACAATTTATCTTAATATCACAAAAAAAAAAAAAAAAAAAAAAAAAAAAAAAAAAAGAAAAAAAAAAAGAGAAGGGATCATCACCACTGATAAACATTGCAGAGAAAACAGCTTCCAAACCCAACTTACCATGCTTGCATTTGGAACATTGCTGAAAAAGAAGAGACAAGAGGCACTTGGTTAGCAGAAAGTGTGGGAAAAAAATTCCACTTAGAACAAGGGAGGTTTGATGTGTTCAGGGAATTACTCACCATGTGATTGCAGCCTCCATTCTTTTCAATACAGATATTGCACTTGGGACACTGAGGAAACAGACACAGTTGTTAGATCCAACTCGAGCAGCCTTCTGAAGAATGACAGCATTTGTGTGATTATTCCTCCCTGCCTTTTTTTCTTAAAAATAAGTATTCACGTATGAGAAATATTCTCATATGAGAATATTAGCATTTATACCCTGCTTCCCACCAGTTCCTGACAGCTCCATTTAAAAGACAGTAGAAAAGCAAAGTCAGGAAGTTACACTGCAGCACTGGACTGTTTGCTCAGACTGTTGTTACTCCTTGTAAAACTGAAGTTCTTGCTGAGTTACCACTCTGCAGTTACCCAGGCACAGGGACACAATTAGTTCATGTATGGCTGTGTATCACAGCTACTTTGACTACAGATAATTGTCACTGTATTCTGCCTAGAGCAGCCACTAACAAATTACATCTCAGCTACCTGCAGAGAATCTGCCTAACCACAGGAGAGATGCATACACCCAAACTCCAGGGATAACCTGGAGTGTCCAGATACATTTTTTGGGCTGCATTGGTAAAAAGGAGGAAGTGAGTTTTGCTACTTTGTATAAATTTTCATGTCAGGCAAAATGTATGCCAGGACAGGGCTCAATAAAATAGAATGTTATCTCTAGAAACAAGCATAGCAGAAACAATACCATCACATGCTGACACCTTCTCCAGAGAAGGAAGGGAACTTGAAATCTCTGGTCCATCTAAGTACCCACTTTCCTAACCTAACTGAAGCTTGCAGCTAATCACCACTGTCACAATTGCCACTGGCCATGGTAGTGCAAATGTATCCAAGAACTGTTTTGAAGCAGGCCACAAAATGCCCAAAAGACACTAAAAGTTCCAATCTCAGACTGCTAATTTAGAGGATAAAGATAATATATTTATACAATAATTCTATAGGTAGGCTAGAATGCACAATATATACTACTATTTCTTTGTATTGGGTCTAAATCTAGTAGAAGTACTTCAGTGTCTAACTTACAGACTTCAACTACCATTTTGCAGTCCTTGCCAAATCAAGAATTTTTCCCTCGCTCTCCAGTTCACAGTACTGCACAAAGTTTTTCATGCTTAAACACCACTGGTGTCCTATTTGGTACTGACTTTGCACTTATGACACCCTCTCCTTCCATTTTAAATACATCTCCATTGATTGTTTCAAAGTAGCCACAATTCTTTTGCCTGTGGGAGGACAGCACACTTGGCAGTCAAAGACATTCACACCAGGTCTGGAATAAGGACCACCAGATCCTTACTGCAGGAGGGCAGCTGAGCTTCCCACACAAAGCATTCCCAAGGCATTCAGTTGAGTTATATCACTGCCATAGGGACATAATTACTTCACATATAACAGTAGCTTCTGACAGAAGCTTCTTGACAGTCCCTAGGGAGCTGTGAGAATTTGCAGTCTGTGAAAAAGAAGAACACAATGCTATGTGTGTATAGAATTATATCCTGCTTTCCAGGCAGGGCTAGAGGACAAGAAAAAACATGCAGGTGCCTGTCCTTACATCTTTAGTGTGAGCACTGATGTAGTTGGCTGTCTCAGAGTCATCTGCACACTTGGTGAGCCATTTCCGAATGGTTGCACAGTCTGTGGGCGCGTGGTACATCTGCCGACACTTAAAGCTTAGAGGGGAGAAAAAAAGAAAAAGACATATCAATTTCCATTGAAATGACTCAAGGATTGAGGTTTTCCTGAATAAAATCTGGGGGCCCCAGAAAGGGATGGAAATGCTCTTGTGTATTAGTAGAGTGTGAAGACCAAGTGAACTCCAATTCCCCCTTCTTCTTGTGTAAAAGCCAGAGTCAGGATGAAAATGAACCCAGGCCTGACAAATCACGTGTCTGAGGGCTGATGTGTCCCTTCCTAGAGCCCACCTATGTCTCCTCTAACATGACTGCAGAGTGTGTGGTGGACCAGTCACTTACAAGTGGTTTGACTCCAGTGGCAGATATCAGGCACCTGTATTAGCACGACTCGACAACCCCAGGTGAGTAAGGGGTATTTGCATGGAGATACCAGAAAGCTGGGTCTATAAACTGGGAGTCAAATATTTTTAAATATTAAACCTCAATACCAGCAGATAGCAAGGAGGACTCCATGTTTACTAACAGAATCTATATCAATCATTGTGTCTATAGGAAAATTTTTAACCTAGCCAAAATGTGAGAATGGTAGATTTATAAACCCTTGGTTACTCAAGCTCTGTGTTCCCTTGGTTGTCAGAACACCCAAGTTCCCAGGAGTTTAGGAAGCAAGGGGACATCTGACCACCTGCAGAAGTCAGATCACAAGTGTACAATTACTCAGGCGAACTCAAGTTACAAACATCTCTAGCAAAGCATTTAATATACTTCTACACACCAAAACTGTTGGCAAGCAAAAGGATTGGCTCTGAGGACAGCACACACTTTCCCTGTGACCTTCTCTGTTTCTTACCAGAAGACCTCATTGCAACGATTGCACTGCACTCGCCGGGCTTTTGGCTCTTGTACCTGTATGACCATAGGGCAATCTGCACCAGGACACAGCTGCAGCTGGTAATGGCTCTGTGGACACAACAAGGGAGTAAGATCAGGTGCAGGAGACCATTATCTGTTCAACTTTAACCATCCCTATCCTCAAAAACATACAAGGCAGTTATTTAGTATTAAAATAGTGGAAAGTGTCACCAGGTCTTGGCTATCGGAGCAGATCCTGCATTTCCTAATATGGAAGAGGTTTGTTAGTTACAGCTTCTCTAGAACAGGGACTTCAAATGGACAGTTACAGACTAAGTCAGCACAACAAACAAAACCTGACAAAGATTTTTTGTTCCAAATTATCAGAATACTCCTGCATATTTAACCTTAACAACTGCTGCTTTAATTTCAAGAAAGCTCACATAAAATGTAATTGAGCCAGCCAATTCAGCTGGGCTACCCTAAGTTGAGGGACCTATTTTTGTGAACCTAAAAATATTTATGTAAGAACAAGAACTTGAATAATCAGATTGAAGTTTTGAAGCTACAACACCGAGAATGCTGAAGCAGCAGCCAAGGAGTTGTGGATGACCTTACAGCAGAATTTACTTTGGCAACCTGCTAGAGCCTTTTGTCAGTGAGGCTGTCCTACAGAAGCAGCCACATCATGCCTATTGAGGACAATTTTGCTGCAGTTACTGCAGTTCTAATCAAAAATGCAAGACACTTCAAACAAAATTTCTGCAAGTCATTGGTGACTTGACCCAGGGTATTTTAAAACAGAAAAAATCTACTACCTCCACATAGTCCCTGAAGAGGTAGCGCCTATATTTGTCTTTCAGCTCTTCACTAGGCAGCAATGGAAACACAAAGTCTTCTGGTGTCCGGAGTAGACAGTCCTGAGCCATGCAGGACACCCCTGGGAAAAGAAAGCAACATCTTAGAACAGTGCAGCTTGTACTAAGGGGTGAATGCACAGAGAGTATTCAACACAGTTTCCTTGGTGCCATCTGTTGTTGTGGCAAGAGGGATACAACTGTGAAACAAATCAGAGCTGCTGAAAAACTGAAGCCCAACTGTCTTCACCAAAAGATGGCAGGGCACACGTGTATCCAGGACCAGTGAGTGTTTCAACCAGTATTCACAAGGTCAGATACTCAAAATAGAAAATTACATATTACTGCCATGCCAACATGAAAGACAGGCTCGGAAAAGCCCAAAGCAACTCTAACAACTACTGGCTTCTCCCCAACACAAAGGGAACAGATGTTTGCATCCACAAGCACTCCAGGGGCATTGCAACAGTACATCATCACAGATGCAAATTCTGTTCAACAGATTTGCAGTTTCTAACTTGTTACAGTCATGCTCTTGACTCATCAGAATGTCTGGTGGGGCAAATACAGACCCAGCACCACATCCACATTGAACTCACCCACTCCAACGCCATCCTTGACGAGCACTGTACAGTGCTGCTCCCAGCAGCTGCGACAGAACTGGTGCTGACAAGCCAGGGAGAGCAAGTTCTCCTTCCGGACAAACTGCATGCACACTGCGCAGTGGTGGGAGGAATGTACCATTGCCTGGGAGAGAGACAAATCAGCAGTACAGTGAAAGCATCCCACACCTCCCAGAGCATTTTCAGCTCATCCAGACACCTGCATCACCCTCACTGTGACAATGGCCTCCACAGAAGTCCAGGCCAGAATAGGTTCATAAGCAGCTGGTGTGCTAAGGTGCTCCACTCCTCCAAAGAGTCAGTCCTTCTCAAGAACCTCTAATCACACAGAGCACAAAGTTGACAGTTACTGAAGAGTTTCTGCCTCTCCTCTAGTGCTGCCCAGAACTCACCTTTACTTTTCTGGTTCTTACTCTTGCTCTGTTTGAAATACGTCATTGTGTTGTCCTTCCCTGGATTTAATAATATTCTTTGTTAGCTGGGCCAGACTATCACCACAGGCTCTGGAGAGCAGCTGTCACTACAAACTTAGCACTGCCCTTTTACCAGACAGTAATTTTGGGTAATGGAAGATGCAACTGTAGAGTGTTTATACGGAGAGGAAAGGGAATTCACAAACTATCACCTCCCATCTCTTATCTTCTGCCTATGCTACATTTGATAAAACAGGCATCATCCCTTCAGCTGGAAAGGATTAAGAGGGTTTGTTTCAATTCAGGCATAACTGCTATTGCTTCACCAAACCACTGAAAGTAGTCTGGTTTCCCCCTATGTAGTGCAGAGCTGATCCCTAGACAGCAGATCCAGCCTTCAACACATCTCCACTCACCCCTGGGACCTGCAGAACTAGGTCTGGGGCAGCATCATCAAAACCAAGGCTCTACAAAGTTGTCAGCTGCAGTTTATGTTCCAGTTTTTCCTTTCCCAGAGAAGTCATATAATCACTTTGCTACTTGTGGGGAAGCTGGTGTGAGCCTGCCATCAGTTTCCACACCAATCTCTGCATGCTGGAGAGGAGGAGAGGCAGCACCGCGACACACAGGGCATGACTGGCAGGGCCTGATTTATGGCATGGCCACATGAAAGGGGAAGTAATGCAAATTTGTTCTAAGTGGCCTCACTTACAAACCAGAACAAGATTCTCTGAGTCTGCAACTGCACTGACTGCCTGGATCTGTTGCTCAGCCTGAAGAGCACGTGTGCTACCTCAAAACCTTTAAGCTGCCTCTCTGAGCTCACCATGACAGCTTCTCCCCATGGGGTCAGTGCCTCTACAGACACTCTCTATGAGCATCTGTCCCCAGAATCATTCTGCATTACAAGCTGAAGCACAGAGCACATTGCTCTAGCACACACAGACTGTAATGAGTTGCCTAGTAAATCAAGTTTAAATTAACCTTTTAACCATAGTATCTTTCTTCCTAAAATAAAATCACCATTTGTAGGAGAAATTTGGAGAAATTACTAATGGCTCAAAACAACTAAAGTGTGTTTGGGTGGGGGCAGAAGTTCTGTGAAGATGGGGTGGTCACTGCTCCACATCCCACCCACTGGAGCCTGGTACCTCTGGTTCAGGCCCAAAGTGGACCAAGCCACTGAAACACTGAAAGCCCCAGCTGTGGGGAGGGACCAGAACAGATTAAAGGCCATAATGACAGTGTGCAGCCTTGATGAGTCCCATTGCCTTGGATCTTACAGCAGCTAAGACTGACTGGATTCAAGGTGGTGACTATTATCTCTCTCTCTCTCTTTTTTCTTTCTTTCTTCTCCTGACTTCCTTTTCTTGAAATCTGGATGGATTAGAGTTTGCTAAGTCAGTGCCTTTCCTTACTTAAATTGGATGTTGCTTTAATATTTGCCAAGTCCTTTATGGTCCAACTTTGTAAGTAAAAGTTTGCTATTCAACCTCTTGAGAAGTTTATTGTCCTCTCCTGCACTTTGCCCAGGGGTATCAAAGTACCTAAGCTCCTTTCAAGCACTCATTGAGAGAGCTCAGGGCATGACAATTTTTCAGGTGTAGCAAGCAGGGTGTCCTTGAGGGTGGTGAGGAGCTACTTTCTACTGGGACAACACACAGAGTGCTGGACAAAGGAGAATTGTTATTCAGTCTAAGCCAAATTTTCCAGCAGAGAGATCATGGTAACCTGGAAAAAGTGCAATCTCAACTGCTAGACTTGCTAAAGGATTATAAAGCTTGTCCAGCTTTGAATGAATAGAGCTGGGCTGAGAAAAATAGTCATTCTCTGGCTGGTCTTGTGCAAAAAATACAGTATTTAGCAAAAAAGAAGAAAAAAAATTAGTAAGAGCAAATCCATAGCCTGCACACTTTTGGAAGCTGTTTTAGTAGCAGCTCAAAGAGATAAGCACAGAGCTAAGCAATGAGAGAAGGCAGTGAATGGGTCTTTGACTGAATTGGCTAAAATCCTGCAGGTGACCTTGGAGGCAGAACACAGTGCACAGCAGAAAACACATAATGAGTTAAATGCTGGAAAGAGATGAACAGAAAACTTGCATATTTGACTAAATTAATCCCTTGTAAGAGAAAAATAATTATATTTGCAGATTATGTCTTTGAAGTGGGAGGATTTGGAGAATGAGTTGGGGTTTTCCAGACTCACTAAAGAAGTGGACCTTACTGAAGATGATGTCACCTGCCTTTATCCTTGGGAGCAGCCTGATAGAGTAAAGCCAGACCCCAACCTCTCCCTAAACTCTGCCCACTTATAAAGACTGATGCTGCTTATGAGAGGGAGTGTGAGGAGGCAGCACCCACTGCACCAGCTAAACAAATGCCCTATTCTGCAACTGAGCTGGCTCAGCTGCAAGAAAAATACAGCAGGCATGCAAAGGAAACTAAAACAGTATGTGTGGAGGATTTCACTGATGGGGGAGACAGCATAAAGCTGTTGGAGGACAAAATACAAGGACCCTGGGATCCCAGAGGACAGCCTACTGGGCAGGAGGTTTAGACCCCTTGGAAAAGGGAGAAGCCATCTCTATCCCCACTCCAGCACTGGGTAATCTCACCAAGAGTGTGGAATAGGCTGCTTGCCTCCAATTGATACACAACAAGGGTCTTGCAACCTCTCAGTCTTCTCCCAAGCTGCTGTTTGCTGAGCAGAGAGAATAAACCCCCCAATTAAAGGACTACCTGACTCATTGAAGCTTTAGGTATCTCAATTGCTTAGAGCTGCTCGTGGGGGTGGGCTGCAGGCAGGACCCAGTCTTACATGGGGGCAGTTGGTAATCTATGGCAGGCAGGTAGGATTTGTTGCAAATGAAGAGTCAGACTGTACAAAGGGTAAGCTGAGGGATCCCATGGCAGAGAACACAAAATTAACGCCAGATGGAGAGTTCTTTCCCTTTAAAACCAGTCCAAGACTAGGTTTTCTTTTCTCTCTCCTCTTACAGGTATTTCATGAGTAGATGATTGGCCATGAGAAGATGAAGTGGCAACAGGACTGAACAGTTATACTGCTCTTCACTGCATTGATTATTTGCATGCATTTTGTCTCACTAGTTTTGCCATGTTTATATTGGTAATGTTTTGCAGTATGTATAGAAGTTTGCCTCAGGCATTGTTTTGGGTTGCCACATTGGGTGAAAAAGATTCCTATACCACCTCCTACATCCTCAGAGCAAAATATAAAGTTACTGTAAAATAAAGTTAGGAAAGTGCTTGGTCCAAACCCAGGACCCTGCCTGAAATGATGTGCCTGTGGTCTTCACCTTGCCTGCCAAGAAGGTTGGAATGGCCCATTGCAGGGGGAATACTCTACTGACAGCTGATACGAGACTTGGATAAATCTCAAAATACATGGACTAATTTGCAGGTATGTCAAATTAGAAAGACTGTTTTTTTCTGGACTTTAGGCAGATTATTTGAGCCCATGAAGCTTACACTTCTGTCAGCCTAGCTTTTTCACTATCTGCTAGTTATGAGAGCTCAGACACCAAAGGCTTTAAAAATCTCCTCTCCCCCACAACCCAGATGTAGTATTTTATCACTCAAAATCTGACACATGGCAATGTGTTCCTAGGGTAATTCTGCATTGTACCAAGACACCCACCATGGATGAAATCTATAAACATTCAACAGGAAGTTTCTATTTAAAGGGGGAGAAAAATGTATCTGAAGATCTGTGTAGCCCTGGCTACAAAAAACAAGTTTTTGTCAAATATCAGCACTGACTGATTCAGCAGCAACACAACTCAGTGGGAGATTTAGCTTAAGCATCCCTGAGAAGTGCAAATAGATAAAAAAGATTAAAAAGGTAAAAGATTAAAAAAAAAATTAAAATCTGTTCCAGACACAGACAAGCTCTGTTCACTCTGTGCAGCCAGAACTTCCTTTCAGTGCATTTTTACAGAGAACAGAACTGGAAGAGGCAGCCAGGCCCATGCTCTCTGCTCCTTCCATGTCTGCCATCACTCATGCCAAAAAATTATCTTAATTTTCCTGAAGAAAGTAATTCTTGAACACTACCTGCAAGCCAACAGCAAAGCTGCTATTTAAATATTAGAGATCTCTTGAATGCATTCTCATTTCAGAAGTAAACCCAACAATGAATCAGGGTGTCAGACCTGAGTTTGCAAAGGGTTAACAGTGGACAGAGTATGCCATTAGTAATGCAATCCCCCATGAGGGGTCAGAGGTGTCTGCCAAGGGAACAGACGGGATAGTTTGCATACTTACATGTTTGGATGAGGTGGGCTGAACTCGTGCTTCTACTAGCAATTGGGCAGCATTAGACTTGTGCCTGAAAAGGCAATTGAAGAATGATCAAATCAAGTTCTGAATAAATTTTGCATTGTTAAATTGATCCTTCTTGCCTGAATAAATAGTTGTCTCTGTGCAAATAGTAGTGTAGGTTTCAACAAGGAAAGTGGAAATGTCTCCTGTGTGAGGGTCCTTCATACAGACAGCTGAGCTCCCACCAACAAAACTTTATGAGAGTTGATTCAGAACCAGAAATACTACTTCTCCTGGTAATGGATTAACATTTCCCTTATACATCTTGATGAATATTTTTCTACAACTATCTCCCTCCCCTGAAAAATTATTTTTAAGCTAAGATTTTCCTTCCACAGCCCTAGAGTAGTCCCCAGGCACTGTCCACAATAACACACACCAGTGAGGCTCCAGACTGTCTCCTGTTCCTCTGTAAAATTAAGCTGTCCTGGTTAAGTCTCACTTTAACTCCAGACTATGGTCTAGTTAAGCAATTACTCTGTGACAGATTATCACCCTTTAGGCACATGAAGCTGTCTATCAGCAGCCATAGAATTAAAGACATTTTTCTGTTCGTGATTTCCTTTGTGGACAAATGCTTATGTTTCACTGAATTCAGAAACAGCAGCATCACTGTTATGGCCTTGCTCCTGTATTTACCACAAGATACTTGCTCTTGTTGTGGTAAGTCCTCCCTCCTCACCAGCACTTCTTAGTTGTACTACTGAGCTTTCTTTTGAGAATGTCATTTTGTACCAAGAGAGAAGTTTGAGGACTAGATCAACTGGAGAACAATTTGCAAATTCATCACTTTAGAAGTAAATCCTTCCCCAAATTTCCTCTTGTTTAAGTCCCATCAGTTAACCTGCAGGATCACCCTGAGCGTCTGTGCAGGAATCTCACCCTTCTTGAACCCCAGAGAAAAGCTTTCACAGGATACAGAGTAACCAAGGAGGCAACACTATCCATACACAGGATGCATTTTCCATACGTTCACTGAATGAAGTTGCTGGCTACAGGGCCAAAAATGTCTGGGCAGAATGAGTCAAGCTGATATGCTCTCTATTTTCAGACAATGTTCAGTTCTGAGCCAGTATTTTATGGAGGGGCTGCCAGCCAGCAGTGCCTCCCAGTGCACTTCCTGCATATGTTTGGGCCGAGTCTGAACCCTCTTCTTGAAATTAGTTGGAGGGCTTTGTTACAGTGACACTGACCAAACAAGGGAGCTGCAGTGCTCAGTTCTCTCACACCATCTTCTCCTGCTCTCCAAATGCTGGCCAGCTTGGGAAAAAAAAAATCACTTAACATCAAAAGGAACAAAAACTTCAGTGGGAATGTACTACTAAAGACTGCATCAGTATAGGGTCAGTGCTTCTTTACAATTTATGGCTCCTATGTTCAAAGCAGAACATATGTTATCTTTATGTCTGTTAAATAAATATAGATGCAGCACTCTCCATCTGTTATCTTAAATTTTAAGATTAATCTATCTAGAGGGTTGCCAGCATAACAAAAAGTCCTAAACTGAAAGACATTTATCACTACATATTACCCTCTCGCTGTTTAAAATTTCTTACAGCAGTGCAGCCTCAACAAATCAGTAGTTTTCCTCTGCTCCCTAAAATGGACTGCACATTCTGCTTCAAGGTCCAAAGACACATGCCACAAAATACACCTATGGGACACCCTGAGCATTTCTGCAAAGACAGGGGGAAAGCACTAAGCACAGATGAGGTAAGACTATTTACACTTACCTTTCCAAAATCTCTGAGATTTGCCAGTGGAAACTAACTAATACTAGCTTTGCAACAGCATGTGATACCTAGGTGGAAAAGAAAAAAAAAAAAAAAAAAAGGTCAAACTTTGCACATTTGAAGTCACACCTCTGCTTAGGAGTATGATTTTCATATAAAAAATGTACAAACCCAGTACAATATCCCAGTGATAATCAATTCACATTAAATTGCTAGACATGATGCTCACAGCCAGTACATCTGCAATACAAAAGCTGGAATGAAGTATGGGTGTACCAAAAACTAACTGAGGTATTTTGTTACAATAGCACAGAGAGGAAGGAATCAAGAATCATCAAGGATTAGCTTAACTGCTCATGGAAGCCCCACATCCAGTCCTGACTGTCATCACCACTCTGGAGGGCCAGACTGGACTGAGATTCAGGGTCCTCACCAAAAATGCAAAGTAGGAACCCCAGAGCAGACAGATACCAACCACTTACTGAGGTGGAGAAAAAGCAACAGGCTGCAAATGCAGGCAAACTGTGACAGCAAAGGGTATGGGGAAAATACAAAAAAAAAAGCCAGCCCTTCACTGCAGAGAAGAAAGTTACATGCTGGAGTGGAGAGGAAGATAGAAAACTACCGTGACAGAGCCTGTTTCCATGCAGAACTGCTTGCATTACGTGGACTCTTGGCAAACACTAGCACAATCCCTGCTAGCCTGAGCACCATCAGAGTACTGCAACATGACATTTAAAGTCATGCTACAAGGGTACAAGCAAACAAGTTCTCCTTCATTTTATGTATTCTTTTTTTTCAGAAGAAAACAGACCTTCTCTGCTTGCACAAAAAGACTCCTACCCACCAAGATGACAGACATCTGCTGAGCTGATAGACCTTCACCCTGCTTCTCAACCCCTTCAAGTCCTGGAGTTCAAACAAAGTAGGTGTCCTCCAAACAACAGAGCTTTCCAGGGGATTTCAGAGGGCTGAGAACACCTGTCTCCTCACTGCTATTTGTGCTAGGAAGGAACTGGGCAAGTCTGGGCTTGGTGTCTGCCCATTCTGCATTCAAACACCCTCTGACACTAAAGGGCTCTGCCTCACACACTATCACCACAGCATCTTTCTACTTTTCTCACAGAAAACAACTCCTTCTGTCCTAGCTGCAGAAAGAGTTGGTTTTTTTTTTCCTCCTAGAGAAGCTGTCGGTCCCAATGATCAGCTGAAATGCCATAGGCCTTCTTGAATCCTGCTACAGGTGAAACACAGAATGTGATGTAGTACAGACAGCACACCAACACAATCCTGGAAGGAAAAACAAGCAGTGGTCACTCCTACAAAAAGTCAGGCTCTGCACACTGAGGAGCAGCATATTCATTACTCTTCTGTCAGCCCTGCTGAAGTGGTGCAGTTTCACAACACAACTGACCTATTGCTGCCACGTGATACTGCCCTGCTCCTGCACTGGTATTTTTCAGCCAGTTGGGCTGGGTCAGCAAATTAAACCAGGACAACATCAACACACAAAGCAGATGTGGTGTTTAACTGACTCTTACTCATCTCTACATTCTGATGCATCCCCTTTGCTGGCCACTAAGAAATCCCACTAATAAAAGAGCAAATTTCAATGTACAAATAACCCTTTTTCTAGGAGAACCAAAGCACTAGCTCATGCTGTGCAAGATCTGGCATGTCACCTTCCTCAACTTTACCAGCAATGTGATGTGACCCTCTGAAAACAAAGGCTGCCAGGCAGCATTGCCCTCCCTCCCAGCACAGAAGCCTGTGATTAGATGGAGCGTGGCACACAGGGCTGCTGCTGCCAACACACACAGTCTGCATGGATGAAGTGACACTGCCTGCCTGGGATAGGTTGTTATCTTAAGCCCCCAGCCTGGCAGACCCAGACAGACACCTCTGACTTGTTTGTACAAGGAAAACATCTGCATTTGAGTCTGTAAAACAAACAAGCACGAGGAATGTGGTCTCTACAAGACTGGCTTCCTACAAATGCAAACCACATGCTAATGAATCATTCTTTAGCAGTAATGAAACTATTTCTCAGTAGCAGTAAGGAAGAACTGACAGAAGAAAACAAACTGCTGGACTTAAATGGGAAGCTGACTTGTAACATAGGAAAATGAGTGTTTTTCAGTCAGATTTTCAGAGCCTGAGGTATAGCATTTGTTGCAGCATCACGATTCCATGGAAGGCGTGTTCCCTGAGGAGGAGTCAAGTACATTCAAGACTGAAGATGTATAGAAAGAGAAAGACAAATGCCAGCAGACATTTCTGAAATATAACAAACTATCCTAACACAATCAAATGCTTTTGAGCCAAATTATATGTCAGGGAATGTGGAATTAATGCTCCAGAAGGATGCTAGACTAACAGATCTAGAAGAGTAACAAAGCTTCTGTGACTATTATTTAATTCCAACTACAAGCACTGACTGGATCAGCTGTAGTGCTAATTTTAGTATTATCATCATAAAAGCACACAACAATACAAAGCACACAAGAATAAAAAAAAATATACATTTTCAATTCCTAAAGCCTGATCCATGGCATTAGACCACTTTCATAAAAGCCCTGAAGCAGAAAAAATTTTGATACTACCTGATCAGAGCACGTGTGATCTTGTGAAACAGAAGTCCCAGAGTCAGACAGTTGCAGCAACATATGCACAGTCTCCTTGGCACAGAAGTACCAGTTCTTAGAGATTAATGATAGGTAACATTCAAACTCTAAGAAAGAGGGATGGGAAAGGAGCAAACAACTGATGATGCTGGGGCTGTGCCTGCTAGTGGAGTCTCACCACATGCTATGTCCTGCTCACCAACAGCAAGGCTGGGAATTCAGAAGATAAACCATCAGGGGCCAACACTATTGAGGAGATTCCAGAAAACAAGTGTGAGAAGAAAAACAAATATTTAACAAAAGCCTGCTTCTACTGACTAGCAGCGCTCCCCAGCCTCCCTTCAATGCCTGTACACTCACAATGACTGAATGATTGTACCAAGTCAGCCAGTTTTTCCACAGTAACACCGCAGAACAGTTGAAGTATTTCTTTGTAAGCAGGAGCAAAAACATGCTGAACACCGAAAAATACCATTGCAACCAGAAGTTTGGTCCATGTGTACATAATGAATTATCTTGCAGTGCTGCAGAAGCAATGTACAGAAGCTGATACTACCAGCACACTCTCCAATGAAGCATTTCCTGGACAGTCAGAAGTTTCACCCAATGAAGTATCTTAAACTTATAAAACACTTCAGAAACAGCACTGATTCAGTCCCCTATGAGTCACTGGGTGCCACAAGATCTCAGGAACAGTATCACGAGATCATAGGATCACAGTAATGCTTTGTCTCAGACATAAAACACATTTTAAAAAAGTGCCTCTGATAAATTGTTTTTGTTTAAACTTTCCTATTCTCATTTCAGAATCCTAAGAACCAAAAAAGACAGTAACACACCCCATTTGGCAGCAGCTTCTTTCAGTGAAATACCTCTACAAAGCCCTAGTGCAAAGGGGAATGCATATTCTATATGTTGCACTATTTCAAGTATTTACCTGCAACCTATCAATTATGCCAGTGCTTCTATGTAGTCTGGTTTCTCCAGAACTCCTCTATCTGGGATTAAATTTATTAAAGCTTAGAAGCTGAAAGCAATAGTCATGCTAATTTTTTTTTCTTTTCCTCATTTCTCCACCACCAGCTTAAAACTTTAATATCAAATATTGACTCAGTCCAAACCTGAACCTGGAGAATTTCTGACTGAAGACCAGACTTCTTTCTCCATGATGTTGCAGCAAAGCTGAACAGACAGAATCTCATCCAATCTGCCATTTCCAGCTTTATTTTAAAACAGGAACTTTATCAAAGTTCTCTTCCAAAAGTTCTCCTACCAAAGCCTCTTCCAAACCTCCACCAGTTTAACTCTGACTTATGGAGGGCTGCTGATTGCCAGGAATGGGCACCAAATGTTGATCAGTGCACTGGAAAAGGGGAGCAGCACCTATGCACAGAGCAAGAGGAAGCTGCTCTGCATAAGGAAAAGACTCTACAGGAGCTGTAAAAATCTGAAGATTTTACATAGTGCTGAACAAAATCAGATTCTGAAAGTGGAACAAAATAGTAATGCCACTGCATCAAGCACAAATCTATTCATTTTCTGGAAGAATGCACAATTTTTTTTTCATTATTATTTCCATCTCCATTTATCTCCTAGTTTTTTTAGTCTCCAAGATATGCAAAATTCTCACAGTTCTGAAGTGTGAAAGAGAGTCTAGCACTCTTTAGGACAAGATAATATCAAAAGAATTTGCAAAGAATCTCTGCAGGTACCTTGCTGTGTTCAGAGGGCTCTAAAACAATTGTCTCAACTTGCTTCCTTAGATAAGCCAAGGTGTTTGGAGAGCTGATGTTTCATCTATTTACAGCAGAAAATCTTTTCAACCATGCCACCTTGACAATTGCTAATTCAGACAGACATGTTTCCTAAAAGCTAAAAAAACACCACCTTTTGTAGAGCTTACATTCTACAGAAATTGCTCGAGCGTATTTATATTGCATGCATATCTCATGAATTCATTTCACTTTTCCCACAGGGAAGGCCTATTTGTTGAAGGTGCATTTCAATCCTCATTTTTGCAGAGATATAGTATTGGGAATTTAAAACAATGATCATCATATGATTCTCAAAGAGATTCAGTTCAGGACGAGTTGGAGACGATAGGGTTCAGTTGGAGCTGATATCCCACGGCTTTGCACCAAGCTGACAATTCCTGTTAGATCAGGATTGCACTGAAATGTCTGCCCAAGAATAATACAAATCTGGCATAAAGAAATGTAGCTTCCCTTTATTTTCCCTAATCAAAGGTTTTTGTACAAATAGATTTAAGCAAATAGGATTAATCTTGAGAAGCATTTGTTTTAACCCACAAATAGTTTTTGTTAGTTCTACAACGAGAGAACGAACTTCAAAAGATATGAGTTTGTGTGTTGCATCCAAACCTCTAAAAACACACCAAAATTCTTTACAACAGGAAAGGCACACAGAGCAAAAGCTTCTAAAATTGTTTCTGTTGGTAAGAAACTATGGCAAAATAGAGACTGAGCTGAGCTGGCAGTAGAGTAACACCTTAGAAAGAAACCATAATTTCAAAGAAACAGTAATTTCACTGAAGAAAAAAATCCCTTCAGACATGCTTTACTTCAGTATGCTGAGGTAAGGAAAGTGACCCACAAATGGAAAAACATTAATTTTATACTTGTTTTTCTTGTGGAAAGTAGATCTGACTCCCTCCATGCCCCATTGGAAAAATTATGTGATTGCCCTGTTTTTACCAGACAGTTTCTCAGAAAACTGCAGAGGTATCAAGAACTAAGAAAGGGCAACCCAAAGCTTTTTTTTTTGTACCACACTTTGTCCTTTGATATACCTTTTGTGAGCAGACTTCCAATGTGTAATCCTAGTAGAAAACTCAGGAGGTTGCAGGGGCTTGAGATATGATTCACATCACCTGCCATAAACACCCCAAGTGTTCAAAGACTTGTAGCAAAATCTTACATATCTTACAGGTTTCTGAGCATAAGAAGATTGTTGTCAAAATTGAACTCAAATTAATTTCATCTAACAGGAAAACCAGACAGTTTTACAACAAAACCATATATACTGCATTTCTTTTTTCTTGTGTTCAGTCAAATTAAAAAAAAAAAAAAAGGGGAAAAAGTCCACCGCCTTTAGGTTTTACACAGAGAATTGATTACAATTTGTCTGACATTTCAGGTGCTCTCCTGATTACAGACTGTAGGCTGCAGCAGGTAAGAAATGCCATTTAAGAGACTGTAGCTGCACTCTCAATACCATGGAAAGGTTTTGTCAAATAGCACCACATAAGCTCTGCATCATCACAGGGTTTTAATCTGTACCCCGTCACTCACCTTCTGGCATGCAGAGACCTGGTGTCAGTCTGCAAGATGACAAGCATATTTAGGAGGCAGACTGCAGTTTGGGAATGACAAACACTGCTGGTGTTACACCACAGTTGTGAGGCTGTCAGTGCATAACCCAGCTGGCCACATGCTGAAGAAAGGGGATCTGGGGTTAAATTCGAGCTCTTTCCCCACATTTACACGTTGCTTTAATCCATCCGCTCTCCTACACAAGGACAGCAACAATTTCAGCTGCAGCTGCCAACATACAGGATCAGTAGGACTGAGCTAGGAAATCTCAACATACGTACTTCTCAAGCTGTTAAGCTATTCTTCCTGAGGAAATTCAGAAATAAATATTATAAGAACAGAAACATTTAAGCAAGCTGGTATGCCAGAAGGCATTATTACAAAACAGCTATGAGATCCCTTCTTTGAAAGATTTAGAGCGAAAGAAATGCAGCAAGAAAGCTGTAAGACAGCTCAGGGGTATAAGATTGACATGAGACTCCCCAGCTGTCCTCCCTGCAGTTCTTCTTTCCAAAGCAAGGCAGTGTGAGCACACCAGTGCCCAGCACACTGTGCTCCAGCAACACACCCCACTGCACAGCCCCTGCCGAGGTGCTCTCCCAGCAGAACACGGGAAGAGTGGACAATTCCTTATGGTTGACAGAGAAGATGATTCAGAAGGTGCACAGGGAAGAAGCCAAGGTCTGGTGATAACCTGAACCCACACAGCTGTGACCAGTGGCCCAGAATACTGGGTAGCCAACTGCAACTGGGAGCACTGGTGTGTGTGCACACAGCCACAGTGGAGCAGGGCTTAGGTAACTTTGCAGTGAGTAATCCCTGCTCAGTCATAAATAACACAGTCCTTCACTCAACAACCCCAGCTCTGAGGGCATTTTACTTTTGTCATACAAAGATGAAGAGGAGGAACATCTGCTTTGCACAACACTGTTTCACAGTGCACAACACAGCTTGTTTCTGCTGCACCATCCTTAATAGGCACAGCACAAATTTGGCAAAGTGCTCAGCTGCTTCATGCTGCTCCTGTGATCATGATGTCCAGCTGTAAGCTTGCAACATGAAACAGTTACTGAGAGATTGTTTTGGCATTTTTATTGACTTGTGTCTTGCCTCTACCTCCCACCAAGATCACACTCATCAACAGCTGTGAACAGATTTTTTTGCTCACTGCAGAGTCATACTGGCTGTAAGATACACTTAAGGTGTGAATCACAAAGAAATGTGTGGGCTATAATCACCCTCCACATTTGTGGCTCATTTTTCCAGTCAAGTTAAGAATTTCAGCAGTCCTGGGCAATAAGTAACAAAACTGTTTTCTCTCCTCAAATGACTCCAGGAAGGTGTCACAAGGTTGAAAGGTCCAGGCTCTCCAGCCAGCTCTTTTATTCTGCTGACCAGAAGTCTACAAAAACTTAATAAATTTTTAAAAGACAAAAATAGTTTTAGGAGCCAAAACAAAACACACTGAAGACAGTTACACTTTAGTTAGACATACTCATGTCCTCTTGACTCTACTGAAGTACAGGCATTGTGAATGCAGAGTCAAAAAGCAACTTTTGCATTGCAGAGCTTCCAGGATCTTTCTGTTTGTGAACAAAAAGTGGGTAAAGGACAAAGGTATGTCTCAAACATGAGTGTTCCTAAGGGTTACAGCTTCAGACTCCATGTCCCACATAATGCTGGCTTGGTGTTAAAATACAGAACACAGGAGAGATATAAACCCACATGTCCTGACTAATCTAAGGGTTTATGGGTACTTTGAAACAGTTATCTTTGCAAACAGCACCACAGGGGTTCTGTGAAAAAGTCAAATTTGCCTATCAGGTTCTGCCATTAAAAAAAAAGTTATGTTTAAATATTGACTGCTTACTATTTATCAATGTTGGTGCCCATGGACTCTAACTTTGAACATAAATTTTTGAAACACTCTTCTTATGTACGTGCATTTTAATACTTCAAGGGGCTTTAATCCCCCTCGTGCACCTGAGGTACCTGGCACAGTGAGCCTTTATCTGCCATTTTTCATTGCAGAAAGTCCCATGAAGCCATTCTGGCATTGAAAGGATGACACTGCAGCACTACAGGTTGGTTCAGATAAGCAGCACCCCATAGCACACTCTGGGCTGTGGTCTGAATGGACAATACAGTGGGGCACAAACACACCAGGGTCCTGCCATATGGCTCTTTACAGACACTGTGATTGCAGGGAACAGGCTCCTTCAGGAAGGGCTGGCTCACAAGGGCTGCCAGTCCCCATGCACATGACCCTGGGTCTGCTGGAGATGGTATTTGCAAAGGAGCACTGCCAGCTCTCACCAAGCAGCTCCACAAACTAACTGCTCTTTATCAGTGCAATTTGAGTGTGTGGAGCAGCCTCAGAAGGCTGTGTTTTCATGAGTAAATACTAATCTGGTTCCATGAAAAGATGTAACATCAGTATGGTGAGCCGGAATATATAAAAAACTGGTTTATCTCTGAAAGATCAGCAGTGATAACATGGATTAACAGAATTATGTCATGATATCAAAATACTTTTGGCATCTACCAAGATCTGCTCTTTGAGGGACAGAGCTAAAAAACCTCAGATCACAACTTGTAATTTCAGGAAGCATGGGAAGTAAGCTTTTTGCTTGCTGATAAATATTAGCAGATCACTAAAATTAGTAAAGTGAAAAGGATAAGTTTTTCAGTCTTACAATTCCTTTGATTTTAGTGGAAAGATGTCAGTTCCAATTGCCTGTAGAACAACATGACTATCTTCCCTTGCTAGCTTGCATATGCAGAAAGATCACAGCTTTCTGATCACTAACAATCAGCTAATACCTAAAGTCAAGGTAATTTTTTCACATAAATTCTAATTGCAATTGTTTTATCTGGTGGTTTATAACAAAAAAAAGTAGCACTAGATAAACCCACCCCATCACTGAAACAGCTAAACCATTGCCAGTTATTTGAAACATTACAGATACTCCAAATATGTATGGAGACCCTCAGCAGAGCCAGGAAGCATCATTAACAAACAAAAACAATATGACATCACCATACACTTAATTGCTTGCCAGTGACAGGCTCAGCTTTGTTTGTACAACTGCTGAGTATCACATTGTTTGCATGTACTGATAAGCCACTCCAGGACCAACAATCACTCAATGACAACTGACACAGTTATCTCAAAAGCAAAGTTACTACTATACCATTTTAATTCATTATTTTTGAAAGACTGCATACTGTATCTTATAATTATATTTATTTCTTGAACTGTTGTCAGTTCATTTGCTGGTCTGCAGGCAATACAGGCCACTCTGCTTTTGAGAGCATTGTCCTTCACAAGTGTTGACTGTGGTCAAGTGACCTGATGAATTAAAAGTGACCTACTTCAGTTCACAAGCCTTTTGGTCAGAGAAGCAGAGTTTTGGGTATTAATTCGAGATTTTCTTCTGGTATGTTTCAACAGAGATAGCCTGTCCTAATTTTAGTCAGGGTATTAAAGGAACCTTCCTCAGATCTTCATATTAACAGCACTAACAAGGGAGCAAAGATTTCCTCTTCTTTTCCTTGAAAACCAATGAACTCACAGTTCTTACTAAACCCAAAATTAAGGAGAAGCTTTCAGAGTAACACTTATTAAATCTCTCTAGCTTCTGTGTGGTTCTGGAATAACCACTAATGTAGTTGCAGGCGTGTCACACAGCACAGCTGGTTTAGTCTGCTGCTGCCTTGTTTGCACTAATGGTTTCTATTCACGTTTCTGCACTAAAAAGCAAGTCAGAAGAATTTAAGGCAAAAGTTTCCTATGACAGTAAGAGACACAAGGACATACATTTACCTGCATGAAGGCTCTTATGCTTTTATCAGACTTCAGATTTTAACTGAGTGTTGTTTCTAATTGGGGTAAACAAAACACAAGCATTTTGTTGAAGAGTTTCTCTTTCAATGCTGCATGCAAACTTTTAAACACGTGCAGGGTGTTCACACCTGACCTGACATTAACCAGTCAGTGCAAGGTTTACTCAGTTCAGTGCCTTCAGCAAGAATGAGAACAAGGTCAGCCATAACCCATGGGGAATGCAAACAGCCAAGAAGGTTTCCAAAGACCACCCTTTACCACAACACTTTAAAATAAACAGGAATTTAACAATCAGTCTGAAATAGCTGAGCAAAACAGTTTGAAAAACAAATGTTGAGGGTTAATGAGCAGAGCAAATGAAATATTATCTATTTAAACTGTTATTAGCCACTAACAGCACAGATCACAAATATGAAGATGTAAAGCTCTAAAATTCTGTTTCTGGTCTTTAAGGTGTGTAGACAATTTGTCACAAAGAAAAAGGCCACTCAATACACATGTATGTGTCCTGGAGTTTAACCTTCAGAAAGTGAATCACCACTGAGAACAGACAGTGGCAGAACATTCCAACACAGCTTTAAGCCCATTCATTGTATTTAGTTTTTATTTGTTTTAGGGAATTGTATTACTCTATTAATTTGTGATAGTAAATCACTCAGGTACCAAGACATCCATTGGCTTCAACATTGTACCTCCTGAAGATAATCTTTAATTTACCTTCAGCCTTCCTTGTTGGGGCAATCACTCTGCCTTAAATAAGAGCTAATGCTGAAAAAGCACCATATAATCAGTATCTATCATAAAGGAGAGAAAGGAGTAAAGGAGATTAAATCAAAATTAACTATATGCTCCAAAAGCACAATCATCACTATCCAAGGAAACCCAAGACATTGTGAAAGGCAGTTTTGAAGAGAAAAAGCAGTTTTTACAGCTCAAGCACATTAATAGAAAAGAAGTTAATGTAATTCTTTAAAAGTCCACCCCTGTTTACTGATAGCCGTTAAGTCCATGGAAAATAATGATAAATAGTTCAGCATGCTTGCTCCATTCCATTTGGTTCGTCTCTATGCTTGCTAATTCAATACTAATTCTTTCTATTCCATTTTGTCTCAGAAGACTAACAAAATCACAAGTTTCCTTGGGGGGAGAGAAGGGAAGGAAGACATGGCTGTTGAAGAAATGTAAGAAAATATGCCAGGAAACAAAAAGCAAATGCTGCAGATACATAGGAGATATCCAATAAAAGCACAACTGTGGGACTATTGCTGCTGGAGAAAAGAGAATTATTGTGGCACTTGAAGGGCTAAAGCCTGAGTGTGTGGCTTACAAGATCACATCTTTCCAAACTGCTACTCAAATTCTATTTCATCTTCTCATGCACAAACCAAAGTGTGTAGCATTTAATTTTAAAAGCAAATATACAGGCATAATCTCGATATAAAAGAAATCTAGATTTTCTCTCTTTGGGTACTATTTGGGATGAAATTTGAGCTAGCAAGTTGGTATAGTCTGGGAAACTATAATATATGCTCAATGAGACCTTCAGAACTCCTGAAAATTTTATTTTAATATTGTAAGTCTGATTTTAAGGACTAAAAGTATTGCTTTTTCTAATTCAATTCAAGAGAACAATATGGCAGGGGTCACCTTTTAGGAGGATGTTCTATTTGAAGGCAGACAATAAGGCACAGGAAAGCTATTCTAAATCTTAATTGCTAAGAACCAAAAGCAACTGGCAGCTGGATCAGAAGTGCTGACCAACTATTCTCACTTGGACTTTTTTGTTGCCTCCGGTTTCTGACAATCTTTAGGGAACTGCAGGCATTCAGAGCTCAGAATGCACACTTTTAAGTAATTACAGAGACAAGTTTAAGAGCAAGAAAAAGTAAAACTTCATTTTCTGAGGTGGTAAACGCCAGGAACAAGCACAACAGATGGCAAAATCATCAAATTATGGGTGCCCTTTAAAGCTGTTGTTTATGTTCCATAGTCCTCAGTCATTATGGTTATACTCTTTCTACAGGCCATTGATGTGCAAATAATGACCAAGAGATCCCTCTCATTTTTAAAATTAGATTTGATTCAGACAGAATGAATTGGAATCAAAACCTACCCAACATGTTCTTTTTACATGCTGCAGTTATCACCTGCCCAGCTTTCAGGGGCTGTTCCAGAGAAGAGCAAGCACTAGGAAGACCTGGTTTGTTATAAAGTAGATGCAGCAGCAATTTCAACCCAAGGTCCACATCTAGAGCTTAGAAGATTCCTGTCTTCCTCTGGCCTGCCTCCTCTTTTGAATGACACTACAGTAATTGGTTACAAAAAGAGAAAGAAAACTTCACAAAAGTCTTATTGAGCACAATACCATGGAGCTGACTCTGAATGTGACTTTCCTGTGATGAATTAAGTCACACTAGCCCCAAGAGATGCCAAATTCACTGTACTTGAATTGCTGTTACTGCAACATAACTGGCATGACAGCTGATCTGTCTTTAAAGTCCATGATTATTCTCTCAGAACCAACCAAGAAAAGTGTTTTTGTTAGAATTACAGTTTTAGCATGTCTTCCTATTTGTCATTTATATTTGCAAACACAGGTGTACCAGACAGCACCATTTATGGTTTGATTTGTTTCTTTTCTATATACTCTCTTTACATTGTGTTAATACAAAGAGTTATAACTCAGGAATTTTGGTCATGAAGCTCAGCTCTGTAAAAAAAAAAAGAATCAGCATTCAGTAAGGAAGATTTTTCAGGCCACGGTACGTAACAATTGTAAACCTTGGAGTCGGTTTCCAGCAAGGGACCTTCAATAACGCTCCTCCAACCCCCCATAACAGCAATGTTGCCACAGCTTTCAGTACAACTGCATTCTCAGCGTTTGCCTGTTGAGCCACAGACCTGTGTTCCACCTGTGTTAATGCAGAAACCTTTCCTCACCTTTAACGTGGCAGCCAAGCTGGCCATGTGTTCGTTCAGAGTGCTCTCCGACTCCTTGTAAGTCAAGCAGGTGAACTGATATTCCTCTGGATCAAAGGCATCTGCTCCCTGCTGCTCCACGTCGTTAGCTACCCCATCATAATAATCCTCAATATCCCCAGGATCCTCATCCTCTTCCTCCTCCTCGCAATTAGGGTCATAATCCTCTTCATTGCTGTCAGAGCCCTGGCTGTTCATGTCCACGGACATCTTAATGCCCTGCCCAACTGCAGACCAGGAAAGCGAGCGCAGCTCCTTTTGTTTTTCCTCCAAACTTTATCGTTCTTTTGATTTCATCTGAGCTCTGGCTCCTGAGGGAGGAAAAACAATTTTTTCTGTGCCTAAGAAATTTTAAGAGGTGCCACGTCAACAACAAATAGGTGATCAAACAGCTAGGAACAGACCAACCCAAGGGCCCAGTAAAGAGGATTCTGCTGTGTGTGTCCTTGGTTTGGATCTGTTGTGACTCCTGCACCTCCAAAGCCAAGGCTGCTTTTACAGGAGAGGTCCAAATCCTTGGAGATGGAGTTATCACACTGCATCCTAGTCCCCAGTGCAGGCCCCATCACTTCTGACATTTGGAAACGGGCTGCATTCTGCACCTTCACTACAGACCTCAGAGATGAAACTCAATTTATGACAAAGTTTATCAACAGCCTGAAATGCTGAAGAACAGCATCTTATCTATTTCATTAACAGGAAAAACACAAACCCCTTATCTATGACCGCAGTAGCTAGAAAGGCAACCTGTGATACCCTGTACAACCTGTGATATTCTGTACAAGTCCATATAGCTTCAGAACCACAGACATTCAGTGAGACTTAGGACAATAAGACCAGCAAACAGATCTCTCACATGCACACAATTTAACAGTCTTCAATGCCATTCAATACCTTTAAACTGGTCCTACTGGATGTGATGTGGCTTGAGCCTTACATCTGAAGGGCAAAATAAAATTATTGCCTTCTCAATATATATTTATTATTTTTTGAATGTAGAAATTTATGCTCAGGTGTTGACAGCTGTTATTGAAGAAGAGTCAGAACAGCTAACTTTTCTTTTTTTTTTTTTTAAGATTCTCACTTGTTTTGGAAAATTCACATATCTGTCACTTATCTGAACTACAAATCTTCTGCTTCTGGTTCTGCTTGTGTAACAGAACCATATGAATTTGAGCTCTAAAAGATTCAGCAGTAAAGCATGAATCAACCTTGAATTATGGTCATCTCATATTTTGTCATAAATTTCCATTTAACCAAATTATTTCATTTAGAGTGAATATATTAAATACAGAAGAATTAAATGAATGCTGTAGCCAAATTTTTCATATAAAAATCTATATTAAAATCAAAGCTCTGTTTTCCACAAGCAGCACATATTTGGTTCCTTAAATACAATCCCATTCTGCATTACTATGTTGTCAGCTCTGCCACTTGAATATATTTCCTCAGTATTGCAATTTGTAGCTGCTGGGGAAACCATAATCAAGCTTTGATAATCCTGACTTTAGAGTACAGGGAATCTCAACCACAAATTTTTATTATTTTTCCTCAACTCTTTTTTTTTTTTACTGTTTCCAGTCACCTGACCAGGCAGCAGAAAACAACCAGGAAGAGCTATGATGTACAATTTAATTTGAGAGGCTTCAGTGATTTCAGAAGACACAAACCTCCAGAGAGGCTGAAGACTAGTAACTAATTACATTACCCCCTGAATTCTGGTCTTCATTCCTCCCATTTGCCTCTTGACTCCTTAGCTATCCCCAGCATACACAGCACACTAACAATTTATAGCACTGCTTTCCATAGGACTTCAGAGGAACAGACACACAGTCTCTCCATACTGGAAGGAGACAGATGTGAAATTTGGCAGACACAAGGCAAACCCCTGTACCTCCCTCTACCCTGCTTTGAGTCTGGGCTTAATCTGCATTGACACTGAGCTCTTGCATAGAAGAGGTAATGGATCTTTACCTGCTAAAACTTATATTAAAGGAATGACTTATTTGAGCCTCTAACCCCAGTGTGGACTATTGACAGCCCAGTGTGCAACAACTTTGTTCAGCCACCACAAAGCCTGAGCAAGTTTCACAGGGCAGGAAACTTCTCAAACTCACTCACATCATTCTACACTCTAGACAGAGGGAAAAAAAAAAAAGAAAAAAAAAGAAAACACTTGGTCCTCTGCTATTCCAACACATGGCAAGTCACATCCAAGCAGTGAGATGTTTGTAGATATCCAGGTGGAATAATGGGCCTGCCCAGTACCTCCCAGTTACACACTGGTCACGGGGTCAGAGGAGTGCAGAGATGTCTCTGTGCCACTAGCACATTTCTGTGAGCTAACAGAAGAACTGTTTGCACAGGGAAACGGACACATGGATTTATCAAGCAGAAAACAATCTACCAGACTGGGTGACTTCTGTGACTCCTGTCCCAACATTCTAGTAAAGAGCTCACTTTCAGCATGACACCACACTGACACAAGTGAAGGGAGATGAAGGATAAGGCACATGCTCTGTGGATAAAGCAAAGGAGGGTACTTGGAAAATCAGGAGCAAAACTCACCTCACCTATGCTCAGCCCAATACCCAAATCAAACTCTCTGAACACAAAGACAAGGTAGAGCTACTACTTGATAGCACTAACTTTTAAGACAATAAAGATGTTAAGCTCAAAAGACAGGGTCAAAAAAACAAGGGTTATTTAGATTAAATAATAACCATAACTCCCCAGACCAAATTATAAATTTTTAAACCATACTTAAATCACTTGCCTATCCAAGGGAGGATGATCTTTACCACCTTTATCCAAGATACTTCTGTATCTTCCCTAACACTGATACAATTTAGTCACCCGTCTTGCACCAGTCTCTTGCAGGAACTCCTAAACACACCCACCCCTACCCTCTGCTGCCTATCACCTCCAACAGTGCCCTTTCCCTGACTCCTGCTTTGCAACACAATTCTTAACAAGGTCTTTTGAAACAAAATGCCTTCCACGTGCCACTACATTACGTGATCCCAACTCATTCCTGGTCCCACTACATCAGTCTTTTTTTATTTCTTGCCAATCCTTGTGGGATTCTTCTAATAACTATTTTGGCAGAGACTCCTCCAATTGGAGAATGCTCCTCCTATTTTTTGTTGATACTTCACAACCATTGCATAATTTTTTATTCTTTCACCTATTTATTTATCTAAAACAGAGAAAGTGCAACTTAAGTCTGCCTCCTGGACTCCTTATCCGTGTAACCTTTAGACAGGCTAACACCCTCCCTTTCCCCTGAAACCATCCACAGCCTCAGCTCCAGGCAGGCTATCAATGCTAACTATCTTCACCTATGCCACCCAAACCCATAATATGTGGATCATCCCCAACTGCCTCCTCACGTATGCAGTGCACATCTCGCCGTTCCTTCTCCACTGTTTTTCAGGTAGGAATTTTTTCATCCAAGACCGAGAAACCAGAGGATGCCCTATCCTTTTCACCACAGATGACCCTGCAGGGATCTCCTTGCAGCCGTTTCGCACTCCCCCGGGAACATACCTGCATTCCTTCCTCTTGCCACTCTTGGTTCACACTATCACGGCTGCCTTGTCTTCCTCAATTCATCTGATCCATTTAACCCCTGCCCTTTCTAACCTATCGTCGCTTTTAACAAGTTGTTTTACGGATACCCACGCATTCCGCGGCACCTCTGGGCTCGGGCAGAGCGGTACCCAGGGCATTTAAATTATCTCGGGTCCATTCTTTTGGAATGCGTGCGAGACCAGCCCCTGCGCTTGTCCCGCACAGCCAGAGCGCCGCAGACTCATGGGAGGGCAGCGCAGGAATATCGCGGGAGAGAAACCGTGCGGGAAAAGCCCGGGCGGCAGCGGGGCGAAGAGGGGCCCCCGCACGGGCGCCTGGATCCCGAGAGCTTCGGGCTCCGGTTTCTTCCAGGGCGAAGCGCCGAGCTCAGAACCGGGCACGGATAAGCGGCCCCGCATCCCTCCCGCCGGGCTCGCCCCAGCCCCAGCACGGCCCAGCCCAGACCCACAGCACGG
>WEIU01024048.1:1056553-1090310 GCA_013389925.1 Aegithalos caudatus
GCCTCCCGGCGTGCCCCGCACTGGGCTAAAGGTCGCGGCGCGGAGGGGGCAGCATTGGCTCGGCAGGGACGCAGCGCCTCGACCCTCGTCCCGGTCCCTCTTCTCACCCGCCGCCGCCGCCATGGCGAAGCAGCCGCAGCCCATCAGCCCCTTGAAGAACTTCTTCGCTGGCGGTTTCGGGGGCGTCTGCCTGGTGTTCGTGGGGCACCCGCTGGACACCATCAAGGTGAGGTGGCTAGGGGCGCCCGGGGACGAGGGGGGCGGCCGGTGCTCGGTGCGATCCGGGGTACCGGGGGATGGACTACAGCTCCCGGCAGGAACTGCGCGGGAGCGGCGCGGGTCCCGGTGGGCGCAATGGCAGAACTACAACTCCCGGCAGGCACTGCGCGAAAGGCGGGGCTTCCTGCACGCACCGCGGGAAGGCTGACTGGGCGTCTGTAGTGCCCTAGGGTGCCCCCTGGCGGCGCGGCGGCCTGGCGTCTCGCAGTCCCGGTTTATCGTGAAAAATCGGGAAAAGAGCTCGCTATTCCCGATGCTGGAAGGAGCTGGGAGCTGGGATGCGCCCGCCAGCTCCGTCCCGCTGCGGGACCCCGCGCCGCTGCGCCAGGGGGAGGCTAGGAGTGACCCTGTGCGGGTCCATGGAGCTGGGGTCGTCATCTGGACGTCATCCCAGCAATTAATTAGTTAAATACATTAGCTGCTCACTATATTAACATTCAATCCCTTCTCTTCTGCAAAGGGCTAAAATTATGTCAGTGCTTCTATCAATATATTCAAGTCCAGTCACAAAACCTTCTCCATAACAGCCAGAGGTGTTCTGTCAATCAAAGTTTAGATTGTAATATTTAATAAAATAATGATTTCCTCTCCCTCTTACTAGGTCAGACTGCAAACCCAGCCTAAGCCACAGCCTGGCCAGCCCCCACTCTATTCTGGGACCTTTGACTGCTTCAGAAAGACTCTTGTTGGAGAGGTACTGTGACACCTGCCAGATGTATCAGTTGTTTCTGTACATTGTAGGAGTGGAATCGTGTCCCTATAGAGACCATACAATTCTTGGGTTATTGGTTAAATTTATTCTAATTAACATTTTTAAGCAGATTACAAAGCTTGGGGAATACTTAGCATGCATGTATTCCAGGTACATGTATATTTGTTTTGCTAAGAAAAGTTTTTGGTTCAAAATAGCATGATATTAATGTCTGAAGATACACACTGGAGTGAATGTTGACAGTTGTTTTTTGGCCTTGTTGTAGGTAGTGAAATTTTGCAGGTATTTGAAGTCATCTCTGGAAATTCTAAAATGGGTAATGACTTTTGTTGATACAAGCAGTCCTTTTATTTTCTTCTATAAGATTTTATGCCACCTATGAGAAGGCAGAGGATCTTAAATTTAGAGATTTCTTTCACTTTTTCTTTTTTTGAGAGCAGACTGTCAATTATAGGAGGTGGACAGTGTTTTTACTCCTGAATCATCATGATCATGTTGTTGAGCTAGTCTGTCTTGTTTTTAGAAAGGCACACAGCCTTGATTTAAAGTCTTTCATTGACAGAGAGTCCAGTTTTCTGCTTTTTAAGTTTTCTCAGCAGCTATTTACCATTTGGAAATAATGGCTGTAAAGCTCAACTGTTTATCTGCTTTCCTGAAGTCTCATTTCTAACTCTGGATCTCGTTAGGTAACTCCCCGTTGAATGAAAGATCTGCCTCAAATCTGAAATCTACTTCCATTGTGGCATTAACAGGTTGTTATATAACCAAAGCAAATCTTGTTTTCCTGGTCTCTCCCACAAAGGACTGGAATGCTGTGCCAGCTCTGAATCCCAGGCAGTTTTTAACACCCCTGCTGCAGCACGGACGTCAGAGCTGAGCCGTAATAATAGCCTTGTGATGGGAAGTTCAAAAGCAGTGCTGCTTCTCTACTCCTACTCAATACTCATCCATTTCTGTAAGGAAAACTATTAAACCTCTCTGCCTAGGCCTTTTGCTTCCCAATGCTCATGGGGAGGTTGAGCAGCAGTGGTTGATCTCTCAGCCAGGTGCAATTTCATGGCAGAGCCAGTTGTGCCTGTAAGACTTCAGCATGTACTGGGAGGCACTGGTTTAGTGGGGCAAGAGGAATAAAGGGGTGCAGAGACCAGCAAATATTTAATTTATGTGTCTAGCCTTTATCTAGGAAGATAACTCTCCTTTTTATTGGAAAAAATTCAATTTAAAGGCAAGACAAATGAAATAAATACAACTGCTGGGGTCTGCATTAGAACTTTTTCGTATGTGTAATCTATGAAAGGAAACATCAGGAATGTATAAAACATCAGGAATGTGATGTTGCATGGGGAAAAAATTTGGATTTAGGGTAGGAAACAAAAAATAATTTGCTCTTGAACCTGTTCCAAAGTGAAATGTGGGGAGTGAAGGAATTCTGGTTGCTCTCCCTGGCTCCTCCTTTAGTTAGAATGAATTAGTTTCAGCATTCTCAGGTTCAGTGTCAGGATTTTACATTTACTAATGCATTTGACAAGTTACCAATAAAACACAGATGTATTTCTGTGTGTAGCTGAGAGTGTTCTCTCTTGACATAATCGATTAAGGCTCTTACTCAGGTGGCTTTTAACTTCACCTCCTCATACTTGAGATGTACGTGCAGGAGGTGAGTATTGTTATAGAAGGGCATCAGTGGTGCCAGTGTTTCCCAGGAGGGATAGCTTTCCTCTGCAGCAGTCCTTGAGCCTCAGCTCAGCATGTATAACTGCAAATGAACAATAAACCTTTTTATCTCTCTGAACAATTTGACTCTTAGATGGATCCTCTCCTGGATTGTTGCCTTTCTCTTCTCAACAAGTAGAAATGTGTGCGAAGTTTATGCCAAACCAGGTAATTCCTGTGATAACGTTTCTTGCAGGGAGTCCGAGGCTTATATAGAGGAATGGCAGCTCCCATCATTGGAGTGACACCCATGTTTGCTGTGTGCTTCTTTGGATTTGGCTTGGGAAAAAGACTCCAGCAGAGAAAACCTGATGATGTTTTGACGTGAGTTCCTGGTTAATCAGATGGTTGGGAAAGGCATCCTGAGGCTGTTGCTCCATTGTCACACGTTGAGTTGTGGTGTAAATTTGTGTCTTCTCCTAGGTTATAAATATAGTTCTGAAAAATAAACCACTCATGTTTTAATGCCTCTGGAAGCGTGGGACTGATAGCACAGGCTAAAAACAGACATTGTGTGGGCAGGTGCGATGCAATTCCCTTTCTACGCAAGAAGGAGCCACTAAGGAACAATTCCGGTTTAGATGAGTACAGTGAGAGTTATATAATGATTGCCTGCCAACAGTCTTGCTATTAACAGAAACTATGGAAGCAATAAATTCATGGTCAAGCAGTCTTGACAACATTCACAGCCCTGATTCTCTTTTCCCTGTTAGTTATGAATCTTCTTGTGTCCCATCATTAGGATATGAAAACAGCCATAAAGATGTTTTATTATTATTTCTGGAAAGAGGTGTTGATGAGCAGCCTTCCTCTCAGGCACATCTGACCTTCAGAAACAGCAATAGGAAGCTGAGAAATCTTGGTGGGGCTTTCTGCAAGCCAACCTGTGCATGAAGAAAGCCCCCCACCCATAAAATACTCCTGTAATGGGTTTGCTGAGCTGATTTACAGCTCTACAGGGACTGGGCTGTAGCTTAGCAATATTTTATCCCATTATTAGTGTGCTAGGTGGGAACTCTGTCAGAAGGCAGGAGCCCATGGTATGGAGCCAGCTGTGGTGGGGTGTTTTGGGTTCTGTTGGAGCCTTGCCTGCTGTGAGCACACCTGGCCCTGCAACACGAGCTGTTGCCAGCAGAGTTCCCATTGCTCAGAGGGAAGCACTGGTGAGGTGCTGTGGAACTGCTCACTTACCCTCTGTTATACCATGACAGTGTCCTCATGCAGGAAAGACAGAAGGAAAAGGCATGGGGAACAGCAGGGACTGAAAAGAAGTGCATAATGAACTTATTTCCAGCAGCCTGATCACCTCAGTGCCTCGTGTTTTACACAATGGTACAAACAGGAGGTTTTAAGGAGCAAACTGGAGAAGGACAGGGTAGCTTTTTGAGTCTATATGTAGAATTCCTTTCAAGCAGAGCAGTGGAAAAGAACAAATAGTGTATGTACTGTCACTGTGCTCAGCTGTGCTGTTCTGTGGGTGCAGACCTGACACAGTGAAGGTACAGTGAGGCTGGGACATGAGACCCAAAAATAAAGGTCAGACTCCCAGTGCTGTGGTTATGGGCCTAGTGGCAGGCTGGATTGTTGTATTTCCCCATGCTGATTTTGAAGGGAAGTTGTGGAAGGAAGAAGATGGAGACAAACCTGAGAAGCCTTTCCTGCCTTTTCTGGGGCTGAATAATCCGAAGGTGAGCTAAAATCCCCAAAACTTAGTTTGAGTAGGAGGTGCATGTGGAGTGGTGAGGGAGGTCTGAATGGTCTGGATGGGAATATCATGGGAATTTGACTAGAGAAAGGTGTAAGAATTGGAATAGAATGCCATCTCTTGGGCAAGTGGAGAGAAGCAGAAGGTGTGGAATTTGATTAAATTGAGATGTTAGGTCATCTTACTAGGGGAGGTAGCAGGAGGCTGGATGTAAAGACAGTTTTGTGATGGAAAAACTCAGCTTGTTTAAGAGATTTTTGTCATGGAGACTTTGCCACGTGAAAGCAGGTGCAGAATGTTTGGGATAATGGCAGGTTGGTAGGACAGACTTAGCTTTGGCAGAGACTGAAGGAGTGGGAGGTTATGGAAAGGAGGCTTCTAGCTGCACAAGCAGGAATATGTGTGGAATCTGGGGTCCCTGAGAAGAGTATGGGAGACTGGAGGAGGAAGAGAGTGTTGGGAATGAAAATGAATGGGGAATGCTATAGCAAAAAAATGCAAGTAGAAGGAATATTAGCAAACAGAATGGATATGAAGAGCTGAGTTGTCATTGCTGTAGGAACCAGTGCTTTGAGTCCTAGAGATCTTAAATGTTTATTTAGCTCTACATTGACAAGGCACTTCTGCACTGGTAAAAGCAGTGGATACATTTCAAGTTCCACTGCCATGTTCATGTGGAACAGCATCATCTGGTGATGCAGGGGTCTTTCTGCCCTTTGTTTCCTGTGTGCTGTGTTGTGTTAGGGTCTTTTCTGTTTCCTTGGGGCAGATATCCTCAGCTGTTTGCTGCTGGCATGTTGTCAGGAGTGTTCACAACAGTAATCATGGCTCCAGGAGAGAGAATCAAGTGCCTTTTACAGGTAAGGCATTGGATGGTGGTGATGGGAATTTAATTTTAGGGGTCTTGTCTTTCCATAGCAGGAATTTCTTTGGTTAGTACATTTACTCTGTTCTGGTTTTTGACAGGACTGAGACAACTGTCATTTAATGCAGCTGTGTCATGAAGAACATCAAACAAACCCACCATAACAGTATAGGTACACACAGCATTAATTGCTCTATTAATTTTACAGAGCTCAAGCCTTATGCTATGGGACACTGTATGAGGCATCCATGGATGCCTCAGTCCACTTCAAAGTATGGAAAAGTCATTTTTTTTCTGAATGAAACTTTCCATTTTAAAAAAGGTGTAAACCTGATAGATCATGAGACTCTTTCTGGTGTAAAGAAGTTCTGTTATCTTGACAGTTCCCCATGCAGAGCTAAGGAATGCATTTCAAAACAGCGTTCTGACATTTGGGTGGCTGTTAGCTCTGCACCTCCTGTGGGGGTTTTAAAGTATTGTTGGAAAATGTAAACCTGAGCAAATGAAATGCTACTTTAGCAGGTGTGGGAAGCTCTGCTTGTTTCAGACTGTGTTGAGCTCTGTTAATGTGTTGATGGGTGGTCACATGTTAGTTCTGACAGACAAGATATTATCATGGGAGCTTTTATACACATACAAATGGCTTGAATTTCACTGAACTATTTGAAGACTACTTTTTGTCAGTGTGGAATTACTTAAGTGACTCGAGTTGTTTCAAACTTACACTGTGGAAAAATAAAGGGGAATCTGTCCTCTGCATGGAGCAGAAACTACAGCCTCAGCTTCAATGTGAGAGCTGCTTGAGGACGTGAGGCAGAGGTTCCCTAGGCAGGAGCGTGTGCTGGAAACCCATGTGAGGCTTTCTAACCCTTGGCTGAACGATTCTGCACCGACCAGAAACCTTCACTGGTCAGAGACTCTCCCTTTAATCCTGCAGATCCAGGCAGCTACAGGTGAAACCAAGTACAGTGGCTCCCTGGACTGTGCCAAGCAGCTGTACCGCGAGGCTGGGATCCGGGGCGTGTACAAGGGAACCGTGCTGACCCTCATGAGAGGTAAGGGATGGGGCTCTCCTGGTCCCTGCTGGGAGGGGGAGGCTTGTAGGATAAGAAGCCTGACACAGTATGGGAGATTTCACTGTCCCTTTAGCCAATTGGAAGGGCTGTGTCATCCATTTTCCATTTTCTTTTTTTTTTTTTTTTTTTTGCAGTCCGAAGAGCTATTCCAGTGCCTCAAAGGGCCTGAGAAATAAACTTGAGATTCTCAGTGAGTGAGGAAGAGATTAGATGACAAGGATCAGAGGGATATAGGAAGTAATTAAGATCTGAGAAGCCAAGAGGAATGAGAGACTTCAGGAGAGGAACAGAGAGAACAAAGAGAAGAGAAACATACAGAAGTGGGCTTTTTTAATAATTACTTTCTTCGTTTTTTCTTTTTTGTCTCCTTGAGAGAAGGATTGTGCCTGTCTGTGACTGTTGCTGTATAATACTGACTGCTTTAAAATATGTGGTGGCAGCAGTTATGCTTTCTTTTCTTTTCCTACCCTTTTGAGTCTGGGTTATTTTGGACTGGGATGTCATGACCCCTCTCTCAAATACAACAACAACTGACAGACCCAGAATCCTTTACGTATTTTAGTAATTCCCCTTTGAAAAACTGAAATTTCTGTATTTTGTTACTTCAGTTTAGGAATTTGTTCTGCCCTCTGCTTCTCACACAAGTGTTGCAGCCTGCAGTGTGACTCTGGCAGTGTCCCTAGATAGGGGCTGGTTCTCCAGTTTAGGTATGGGATAAGAATAGGCTGTGGGAGTAGCTTAAAAAAGACCAACAAAACAAGACCCATCAACTGCAGAAAAAAATCCCCAGATAGAATCATTAGAACTAATAGTGTGTAAAATTCATGAAGTTCCTGCGCTGCTGTGATGTGCTATGCAGAAATTTGGACAGTTTAGAGCTGTCTCATCATTAGTGTAATGTAATCAGGTTACAGTCTGGTTTGAAAGGCTGCTGACAGAAAAGTTATTTTCCCAGTTCTTGCCTTTAGCACCTGCTCTCCATGGGAAAGTTCAGACTCCTCTGTCTGAGGCAGCAGAAGATTTTTATTTTGTTTGTAGAAGAGGTTCAGAAAAGGAATCTGTATGTACTTAGTGGTGTTGCTGGGCTGGCATGGGGCTGGTGTGCCTCTGGGCTTCCTTTGGTTTCCCACTCCTCACAGCCTTTGTTGTTTACCCACCAGACGTCCCAGCCAGTGGAATGTACTTCATGACGTACGAGTGGTTGAAGAACATTCTGACCCCTGAGGGAAAGAGGTCAGTGAAATCTCACAGTCATCACTTTCTGAACTTCCCAGACACTGCTGATTAATCTGCTCAGTTATAAAGAGATTTAGAGCAGTATCATCAAAACAAATTTAAAATAAAAGAAAAATGGTTGCTCGTCTTGTTAGTCAAGTTGTTTTGGTCTGGGGTTAACTGACAATTAAAATAATATTCTGAGTTTCTCTCAGATTCCAGTTTAGATCTTATTAGTCAAGTAAGGAATACTTAAAGTAGGTCTCTTCCCTTTCAACCCTGTCTGTATGTGCACAAAATGCTGGGGAGCTTTGTTGGATATTTTGTGGGGGATTGGTTGGTTTGGTTTTTGTTTGTTTTTGTTGTTTTTTTTTTGTTTGGTTGGTTGGTTGTTTTTTTTTTCCCAGAGCATGTGTGTGTGCGCTGCTGAATAAAAAGATTTGAATCTTTAGGGTGAAGTTGGTCTTGGAAAGGTTGCTCAGATACTGCACTCTGTCTCTGTCTGCAGCATTGTGCTGCTTTCTGGCTGTGAGCCAGGCTGTCTTTTTGATTGTCACCTTAATCAAAACAATGAGTTTGACTTTTTTTTTCCTTTTTAAATCTTTTTTTCACTTTTTCACTTTTTCCTCCCACCCCACTCCGATCCTGCCACAGTGTGAGTGACCTCAGTGTGCCTAGGATCCTCTTTGCTGGGGGCCTGGCTGGGATCTTCAACTGGGCAGTTGCCATTCCACCAGACGTGCTGAAATCACGTTTCCAGACTGGTGAGTCTCATTCCAGTGTGTCACGGCCACACTCAGTGTGGAGCTCCTGGGAATGGGCTGGGCAGTGATGGAAGATGCCTTCTGGGGGGCAGCATGTCTTCAGTGCTGCTTGAGACAAGTGCATGAAAAACCCAAGGGTGTTCCTAGCATTCTTGTTGGTTTCCTCACAATTTTTTGGCACTTTGGGCTGCACTTCTCTGTTTCTGCCTCCTTGATAATATAATGATCTTGGCTTGAGGTACCTCATTTGAAACCTAAGCATAGAACTCATAATAATAGAATTGTCATAGCTGTTTTATTACAAATATAATTCTTTGAGAGGTTTTATTATTTCACTTCAGACATAGTTGTATAAATTATAGCCTGTGCTATCTGCAGTTTATGGTAACACATGGTTTGACTTGCTGAGAGCATTGCTTTTGGACTGGCAGTTCTGCTCTTTAATGTCTGTGGCCTAACTACAGTTAGGATGGCCACAGGCCTTGTGCTTCAGCAGAGTTTGACAGGTTTTTTTTTGTTTCTCTGCCAGTCCTGTCCATTAATATTTTTGTTAAGGCTCCCCATTGTCTCTGTGGACTCAACTCCCTGCTGGATAGTGACCATTTTTCTTGAGTCACAAATCATCATAATCAGTGCAGGAAACCTCATTTCTCTTTCTGTGAGCAATGGCTGCTGTGGGTGTTTGTACCATACCAAGGACTAGGATGGAAACACATCACAGCTTTCATCCTGTTCCACTGAGCCAATCCCCAGTGCTTCTGTGTGGATGACGTGGGTTCATGGTGGTTCTGTTTAATTTGTGGATTACCTCTTCAGAGGGCTGGCAGAGGCAGTATTTCCCAGGGCATAGTCAGGAGAAGGAAGAAATTGTTTTTTGAGCAGAGTAGCTTTTAAAAAACACCTCAGCATATCCACATAACATCAGCATTAGAACATCCTATGCTTTTCATTTGAAGTCTGTTGCTGTTCTTGGCTGGGGCATATGATAGGATCATTTTTTTTATTAACCAGCTTCATCAGTTTTTATATCTGACATTCCTATCACCTACATGCAGCTCATGGGAGAGCTGTGATCAGCAGTGCAAGTAACAGCTCAGACTTCCAACCCTGACAAAAGTTACTCTCCTTTCTTCCCTGCCTGCAATGACTTGATGATGTAAATTCTTTGGTCATGGTGTGCACCTAACTTCTGTTCACTGAGCCTTTACTGAGCTGTCTTGTTGGTTTGCTACAGCAGTGAGAACCTGTTGAAAATCCTGGGCTGTTACATATGGCACATCCTTCAGCCCTTGTCACTGCCACACATCCAGGTTAATGTGTTGTGCATCCCTTTCAGCTCCTGCAGGAAAATACCCAAATGGCTTTAGAGATGTGCTGAGGGAGCTGATCAGAGAGGAAGGAGTTGCATCTCTGTACAAGGGGTTCACAGCTGTGATGATCAGGGCCTTTCCTGCTAACGCGGTGAGTACGCTGTGATTCCCAATGGGTTCTGGGGATGTGGCTGCTCACAGTGAGTGCAGCCTGCAGGGGACACCACTGCCTGTTTACTCTTGTACCATTTCAGTCAGGTTCTTGTCTCTGCAGGACTGTTGGAGTCCAGATCCTAAAACTGTACTTTAATCTAGAAGCAACAAGTAAATCTTTCTTCAAAGCGTTGCATGAAAGCACTTTGTTGACTTTCTCTGATAGTTTTTATCTGCTGGGTGTACATCCAACTGTAGAAGATGGAATAAGTTTGGAGTAATTTCCCCTTCAATAAATAATGAGCCTAACAGAGCCAAAGTTCAGCCTTTGTGTTGATGGATACAGTAGAATTCTTGCCTCTGGTTCAAGATTTTTTTGTCCTCTTCCTCCTTCCATATAAAGCACATTAGGTGTTCATAGTGCAGCAGTTCAAAAACCTTGTTTGAAACAGACTTTTAGAATCCTTATTTGTTCTGTGTTCTCTTTTCCAGGCATGTTTTCTTGGTTTTGAAGTTGCCATGAAGTTTCTTAACTGGGTTGCACCTGGTCTATGAAGACTAGGAAGTCTGGAAACAAGAGGAGAATGAAGAGAGTGCAAGTCTGCCTCAGAGGAATAAATGAATTATCACTTAATGTTTCAGGAATGATTGTTTGCCTAATACCTTTTTGCCTTTCTCACATTCTTTAGGTGGTGCTATGTGCCAGTCAGAAATGCAAGCTGTAACTCTGACAGAGTTGGTGAGGAGTTAGGGGTGACAAATCCTCTGAGCCAACCACAGCAGTGACACTGCTAACACACAGTTGTCACTATCATGTGTGCTACCTTAAGTACTTCCTCATGGAAGAAGGGGACACATCTTAAAATGCAATTCTTTATTTACTGAAGAAACATGTAGCTAATAATGCTGAAAAACTTCCTTAAAATATTTTTTTGGCAGCAAGTACTTAACTCTCAGGGCATAAGTCAGCAGCTGCACATGGTTGTGTCTGCAAGAAATGTCAGATTTGTTCTCATCTCCTGTGGTTTTTCAGTTGTGGCTGTTTCTGCGTTAACACTGGTTTTAATCTCATGTGCACGTACAGCAGCAAACACAGCTCAGCAGGGGAGGCCAGAGCTATGTCTCTGTGGGTTGAGGGGAGTTGCAGGTACCATATCATGTCTTGCACGTTGATCTTTTCTGTGGAACTAGGACACAAAATGCATTATGTTTAACATTTGTACTAAGCTTTACTGAGGGAGCCAGTGGGGAAATGTGTTTGATTAACCTGAACTTTTCTCTCAAATCCTTTATGTCCCACTGAAGAGAGCCCAAATGTGATTTCAAAAGTACAGCACAGCTCATAGCAATCTGTGATATATTTGATTCATCAAATACTGTGTCCTGGGATTCAATCCCTGACATTGATGTGAGAAAATTTAACAGCACTTCCAAGAACGGAATTTCTCTGACATGAGGAGGAGAGATGAAGAGGACACTGGCTCTGCAGTCTTGTCTAACTTTATTCTTTATCCTGTTCCTTGGTTTTCTCTTACTATTATTAAACATAATCACATTTTCATTTGAGAAGTGACTAATACTGAAAAGCAAAATCCAAGTTTTAATTTCTTTTGGTTGTGATGCAGTGTTATTGGAACTCAATAAAACCAGGTGCTGCTTGGCTAGAATGTGTGCCTTGGTTCATTTACTTTTTGCATGGGTCATGCATGCTTAGTTTTGCAAAAGTTTTCCAATTCTTAATTCTGAGATTGGTTGGGAAATAAGCTGTGCCATGCTGTCTTGATTGCTAACCCCTTGCCTTTTAGCTTTTCAATTTCTGACATGAGCTTTGGAAAGGAATATTCTGCACTTGGCATGTTTGTCATACAAGTCCTTTTAGGTGCTGCATTGTGGAGGCAAATTTTTAACTGTAAAACAGCACACTAAATAACACATCTTGGAACAAATAACACATACTTTGTGGAAAGTACTTGGTGTGGTCTGTTGACCTGTACCATGAGGACACACCCTTCACCTCAGCTTTCCACAGACAGGGGCAGCCCTAAAAATTTCCCACTCTGTGCTGCTGAAGAAGCCTTGAATTCTACTTCCCAGTTTTTTTTGGGAAGACCAGAAGGGAGTCTGCCTTCTTCAGAGTCCATCTCTTGTGTTTTACAGGGCAGGAGGAGTGGCCTCAGTGTTGGAAAATCTCAGCCGCATGAAGCTGCTTCCTCATTCTCACTGCCACTGTACCCACCAAGGGCCTTCCCTGTTCCTCAGTGCTCAGCAGTGGCTTTGAGGACGTGATTACAGGATATAAACCTCTCAAATGGTTTTAAACACTGTTCTGGGTTTACTGAGGCTAAATCCCAGCTAGTTTCAAGCTGATCAGGTCTGCTCTGATGGCTCTGTGCTGCCTCACCACAAAGTGCTGCCCTGTGCTGCTTTGGTGGCTGCTCTGGCCTTTCTGATTTCCATGCTGGGGCTGTGGTACCTAGAAGCAACTTCCCACTTAAAGAAGTGTTATGGAGCTGAATTTTATTTTCAATTCTATTTATGTGTTTGGAAATAGACTTCTTGGGAGGGACAGAAGTCCATGTTCTTTCATAAAATTCCAGACAGTGATGCTTAAAGCTGCCCATTCCAGCTGCCCTGTCAACTGCATCCTGTTGAACTCCTAAGATCCCAGAAAGCTGGAAAGTGAAGGAAGGCTGAGATCCCCAAGGCTTGCTCATGAGGTGTGCACTATGGTTAGTGCTCTCTCCCACCCCAGTGCTATCAATCCTGAGTGTTGCAGGCTGTGAAAAACAGAATTCTTGAAGACCAAATAAGGGATGAGCAATGCCCCAGACTGAGCTGCTGGAGCCCATTCTCAGTCTGGGCCTCTGGCTTGGTGCTTAGCACTTTACCTTGGCTCTGCTGTCACCAGCTGAGCCTCCCCAGTCTGTGGCCTTAAGCAGTACTTGCTCTGGAAGACTGAAACATTCCCTTCACTCTCTACTACTTCAGTTGTTACTAGTAACTGCAGACTTTCCCTTCTGCCAAACTATCCTTTTTAACACTTTTTTTCTTAAACATTTCAGATCCTGACTTATCCTAATTATATTCCATATTCTCCCCAGTCTAAGGCTTTTGCAGAGCTTTGTATTTTGCATGATAACATTCTGTTGTTTACCACGGTTGATGTCATTTGGTGCTTTTAGCTAAGTAAAATATGGCAGAAGACAATCACGAATGAGGGGCTGCTTTCCAACCACAGTGGCAGGAGAAGAAGAGCTTTGCAAAGGCTCATCAGACACATCTGCTTGCTTATTCAAAAACTGAAACCCAGGCACCCTGGAAATATTTAAAAAGCTGCTCATGTCTCTAAAGATTCTGCCATACAAAATTTGCCAATTCCTTGCCTCTAATGTGTGCAGCCTCAGAAAGAGAGAAGGATTTTAACATAGGCATAATTTCCTATACCCTGAGGACTCTTTTGCTTTCAGAGGCCTAGATTTGCATTCAAATGTTATTTTCTAATTGCCCAGGTTCTTGTGGGAATTCAGGCAGTGTATCTGCAGTTTAAGGGCACACAATAGCAGTTGGTACACTGGTGCCAGCCAGTGACACTGATGATATTTTTCTTTATGCTCCTTGTGCTGATCACATCTGGGTTTGCTGTATCAAAATAAGTGTAGAGTGCTCCAAGACTTTTGTGCTGTACATCGTCCTGGCCCCCTCTGCTTTGATGCAAGCAATTGTTTTTTCCAGTGGGAATTCAAGGTGTCTGGAAGTATTCCAGAAGTAATCCATGACAGATAAATCTTCTGTGCTTGCATTTCTCTGCCTGTTGTGTGCATGTGCCTTTTGTGCACACTCAGCATTGCTATAGTGACAGAAAGGTCCTTGGAACACCCCTGTCAAGTCAGTCTTGATCAAATTTGTCTAATTAAAGGAAGCTGCTTGTGTGAGGCACATTCAGTACAGACTCTCCAGTTTGGAAAAGGACACTGAAAGGTAGATCTTACAAATGGTGAGCAATGTCAAGAGGGTGCATTTACTCATATTTCTCACAGGACAAGATATACAGTGAGGAGATCAAGCAATATTTAAACAGAATGCAAAAAAAATCACAGAAGAACAGGTCATCAAGATCTACGGAAAACTGATAGGGCTGCAAAGCCTTGGCACAGGATGTTCCTGAATTGCTGGTTGATGGGATTTGGAGGATGTGCTAGGGAAGGCACATCTAGTGTTTTATTTCTTGTGTTATTTCTGTGAGCATCTGCTGCTGGACACTGTTGGGCAGAGGATCAAATCTGATCTTCATCAGTTTGGCTGATGTTTTTATAAAATTATGGGCAAACACTTCCTATTTTGTGGGGTCTGCACAGAAGAGGGTGGGCTGTACCTTCAAATAAGAACATACACCAGGACATAGCACCACCTATAGCTTTGCATGTGCCCAATTTCCCTCTAATGGTTCAGTTTTCCATTTCTACATTGTTCTTTCTATCTGCTGCCGCTTGGATAACACGACTCCTATGTCAATATCCTGTTTTGGTAACAGACCAGCCTTGTGCATAGCCTGAGCAAAGTGGTTTTCACCACCCCAGAGTTCACAGGATGACAGAGCAGCTGAGGCTGGAAGGCATCTCTGGGCACAGTCCAGTCCAGCCCTCCTGCTCAAAGCAGGGCCCACTAGTGCAGGTGCTCAGGACTGTGTTCAGTTGGGTTCTTAACACCTGCAAGGATAGAAATGTCACAGCTTCTTGGGGCAACCACTTCCAGCTTCACAAAAAAACAAGTTCTCTTACATCTAAGAGGAACTTCATGTTTTTCAATGTCACTAGATACCACTGAGAAAAGTCTGGTTCCACCTTCTAAACCTTCTCCAATCAGAGATCCATACTCATCACTAAGATCCTCATGAAGCCTCCTCCAGGCTGAACAATTCCATTTCTCCCAGACTCCTCATAGTGCAAATGCTCCAGTTCCTTCACCATCTCTGCAGTGCTCACTGGACTGTCCAGTATGTCAGCACCTCTTCTGTACTGGGGAGCCCAGAATGGGACCCTGCACTCCAGCTGTGGCCTCACCAGTGCTGAGAGCAGGGAAGGTTCATCTCCCCAGGCCTGCTGGCAATGCTCTTCCTACAGCAGCCCAGCAGGCTGGCGACCTCCTTTGCCACAAGGGCATATTGGTAGCCCATGTTCTTCTCCTCATGACATCCTACTTCCAACTGTAATGTGTGACTGCACTGCTGGCTTGTCCAGGCCACAGACTAAAATGCCTGCTGAGTCAGTGGCGTGAAGCCATGCATGTGGCAGTGTGACAGTGGCACTGAGTGTGCTCTGCACCCAAGGGTTTCGATGGTGCTGCCCAACTATCCTGGCTGAAAATAGACCCGGCTGCCCGGCAGCTGCATCCTGGGGACTTTTGCTCCTGACTCAGATGATGGCAGGGAGATGCCTGCCTTGCAGCAGGGGGCTTCCCAGGAGGGTGGGGGTAGGGATTGCTGGGATTCCTGCCTCTTCTCTGCTCTCCAGGATGCCTTTTGGGTGATTGGATCACTGGCAGCTGTGCTCATTCACAACGTTGGGCACTGGACCTGGCTCTGTCTGACCCCATTTTACATCACACTTTTTCTTTCTGCACAGCAGACCCTGCCCTGAGAAAACTGTCCAGTGAGGGGGAGAAACAGGCTGCCTGATGCTGGATGCTTGAAATGGAAAACCATTTCTAATTTAGGGAGATTTGTGTTTAAAGTGAGGACATTTTCCATTACCTCAATGTATTAGAATAGTTCTGCAAGTGTATCTCAAACCTGGTAAAAACATAAACGTTAAGGGGACATTGGACAGGGTTTTTACTAACATCTGTCTCTGAATTCAGACACCAGTTTAAGTTCAGACAGTTCAGTTTAAGCTCAGACAGATCTGTTTCAGCAGTTTATGATGCACAGCTTGTCCCTTGGCTTACTAGAAACATGGCCATAAAAATCAGTATCAAAGTTTAGCAATAGGCCATAGATAAGCTCCACTTCCCTTTGCAGGTGACAGTTTGAGTGTTGATTTGCTGAAGGACACGGTGCTGTTGCTAACCCTTGGCACGGAGGGTGGAAGCCTGAGATGTTTGTCCGTGCAATGAGCTGACTTCCCTTCTTCACTGGAGACCTGAGCTCAGGCTTCTCCCTCAGCACTGCTGCTGTTCTGTGCCTGAGAGAAGTTGCACACGAGCTCTGGATACTAAAGTAAATGTTGAGCTGCCTGGATATGGATTCCCCAAGGCTGAAAGCATATCCCAGCAGCGACATTTCTCCTTGGTACTATTTCCTAATACTGTTTCCTAATAGTTATTTATTACTGTCAGCTGCTGGCTCCTTCCTCTCTCCACTCATGCCACGAAAAAATTCTAAACTGTGATTTAGCTTTGAATGTTTGTCCTGGAGACCAAAGGCAAGGAAATCAATTCTCTGTCCCTTCCCATCTTTAATCCCTATGCAGATTTCAGCAGAACCAGCTGAAATGCTGAAAAGGTGTAAAATTACAGCGAGTCCTCCTTCTCCTGGGGCTAAGCCCACGTGATTCAGAAAAGCTCCTGAATGCCTGCATAGACAAATCCTAAAAAAATACTTCCCTCTGAAACATAATCCTCCCGCTCATCCCCCGCCCCTCCCTGCCCGCTCACCCTTGACTCCCTATCACTCACTGCCAGGCAATTATCTGCTTCGTTTACTGCCTCCTGGCCGGAGCCAAAGTTCAGGATCTGGCAGTCGATGGCAGGAGATCACTCGGCCGAGGGAACTCGCTGTTCTCCCAGCCCCACCAGCCATTCCCAGCGGAGCCGGCTGGGGGCTGAGCCCCGCTCCTACCGCACAGCCTCTCCTGGGAAGGGGCCTGGAGCTGCGGTGGGCAGGAGGCCGGAGCAAGGTCCGCTCTTGCTCTGCCAGCATGCAAGGAAACGGGCCGGCATTTGCCGCTGCCGACACCGGGATTGTATGTGGGCAGAGCCCTGGGTGCTCCTCCCGACCCTGATCCATGCAGGAAAACTCCATCGAACAACGAAGTTCAGTTTCCCTGGGCTGGGAAAGCACCTGGGGGTGCTTCTGTGCCTGCCAGGGATAAAGGATGAGGCACGGTGACACGGCACTGCTGTGAAATGTCTCTTTCTCCCGACATGAGCAATTCCTTGTGGTGTGGATGAACCTCTTAAGAGCTGATGACAAATCGTTGGGGGTTTCCCCATTTTCTTCCCTGTGGGTCCAGTTCAGAGGATGAAGCATCCAAACACCGTTTGCCCCAAAAGCACAGACTGTTCTTGGCATTTCTCTCATTAATGCTCACAAAATGCATCTTGCAGCTGTCCTGCTCGCCAGTGTGGGCATGTCCAGAGATGCCAGAGCTGCCTGCTACTTTAGGAGAGCAGACCTTCCCAGGAAAGCAGCCTTTCCCGAGGACAGCTCTGTGCTGACCTCTCCTCTCTCCCCCTGCTTCATTCCACGCTCCTCGGGCACAGGGATGGGTGAGAATGTCTGTAGGGCCCTGTCCCAAAGGGAACTGGGCTGTGAAGCATGGCTCCTCCATCTCACTCCCTCAGCAAACAGAATTTAATACAGCTGAGGGTATTCTTTCTGGAAAAGATAAAAGCAAGCTGTGTCCTTAGGAATGGGATTTGGGGCTCAGACCGAGGGTCTCTGAGGCCAAAACTCTGCTGCAGTGAGAAGAGCAGGGGGCACAGAGCACCCACCTGTGCCACCCCAGGGTGCTGCCCCCAGCTCTGCCCTCCACCGCCAACAGACCTGGGCTGGAGCCTGTATCCACACCCAGAGCTCTAGGCTTGGTTTTAAATACAATTAATTACCTTCCAGACACCTTTCTGGGTTTGGCCTCTCCAATATCTGATGGTAGTGAGTGGCACTGTTTAATTATGTGCTGCTTTGTTTCAGATTGGCTGAATGGTTACACTGATGTGGCTTAAATCTTGTCTTGTGAGAAATAATAACAAATTGTTTCCCTTTGTCCTTCCTGCAATAGTTTTTAACTTTCTGTGTCTTTCTCCTTTGAGTTCTTTTCCAAGCTGATGTCTTATTTAGCCTATCCTTACATAATGCCTTTCCCCCTGTTTTGTATTTCTCCTACATACCATTTAAAAATAAAAATATAATAGTTTCTATCAGACATTGATATTTTCTGTTCTATTCTCTATTAGTTTCCTCTCACACTGGCACATCTGGTTAACAAAATGGGTATTGATTTCTAAATATGCTTTAAAGTTTCCTTATTGAGTAGCTGGCTGATAATCTATCTTCTATAGGTTACTCTATAATTAAATTTCACTGATCTGGAATACCCCCCCAACTCTTATTATATTCACAGAGCATTCTTTGCTGTAGGTGGTGTACACACTGGGAAAGGATAAAGGGTTTAATTTAATCCATATTGCAAAGCAACATTTACACCATCAATAAACAAGCACTGTTTTTCTGAACAAAAGACTGCCCAGCCTTTCTCCATCCTGAGTGTTGCTGGTGATGGCAAAACTGACAGTGTCCAGCCTGCTGCATTTAGGTGTTTTACTCTTGCTTTGTGTCCCTTTTACTCACACTTCAACTCACCTGCTAAAGCTTTGCTCAGAGTAATGGTAAGATCTTGAAGCAAGGTGTCCATGGAAGAGTCTCAATCTTGATTCTCATGTCTAGAGAGAATTTTACTTGCTGACAGAGCTGCTAATCACATCAGTCACATGGCCGTTCTATACTCCCTGATTGCTAGGAGCCTTGAAAACTGTTAAATGTTTACCCACAAGTATCTTCCCAAGTAAGATCTTTGGCAATTGTGTGTCACTTCTGACATTTCCTACCATTTAGCTTCTAAGGAAAAGATCTTTCCAAAGTCACTGCTATCCTGGCTTCAGGAATGTGAGGGTGAACTGCAGTGCCAACCCCACCTGGATGATCTGGTGATGAAAACAGGAAATTCAGCTTTGTTATGTACATAGATGATTTCAATGGGACATGAATAATAACTCTGAGATTCATAAACCCTTACATCCACAGAACATTTGGCTGAAGTCTTGTCAACCAGTGACCCACTTTGTCTGCATCATTTAATGACGGAGAGGATGAGGAAGGAATTCCCTGGAGGGGACTCTGCCCATGGGCTCTAGCAGGACACAGCACTTTCTAAGACTCCATCAAGGCCTACAAGTGAATAAGGAGGTGACATATTTTGGGGAGAAAAGGCTCATTTTCATGTGTAAGCTTGTTATATGCAGGATGCCAACTCAAGTGCCCCTCAAAATTTAAAATGCTTGGTAGAATCCAACTGGGAAGGCATAAACTTCTTGTGTTCTTACGTCATTCTAAATTTTTTTTCTTATTTTCTTCAGAGATTTTTTATTTTTTGTTCATTTAACTAATGTAACAGTTGGCAAACTGTTGCAACTTTTTTGTTTATGTCAAAGTATCTCAAAAAGAAACTCTTTTTGAGTAAGTAATCAACACCAGTACACATTTTGACACAATAGGTAACTTTCTTACTGAAAATACTGGTGCTCTTCAATGTTGACAGTAATGATCCTTACCACTTGATTTTCATTTCCATAAAAGACCAGATTTTCTTGACATATGCCATGAAGTTCAAATTTAATTAACTGTAAATATATTTTTTTTAAATTCTGATTTTAACAATTTATTTACTATTTAATTTTTTACTTATTCTTGATTACTCTTTTTCTCTAAAAAATAAGGACCTTCTTTGCTCTAAATATTGCTTAAGCAATTTGTCTTCATAACATTACATAAATAAGTAGGTTTCCATTTACTGAAATCATGGAGCAGGCGTCCTTAATTTCTCTAACTTCTTCCAGTGACTGCAGTATTCATTTCCAAAAAAATGTTCCCTGAGACTTCATCTGGCAAACAAATACTGCTTCTAAGGTTTGGTTGTGACTTTCCTCCTGTTCCAGTAGCTCTTGCCTAATCGGTTTGAATATGAATTTAGAGATGAATGAGAAATCTGTTATTCTATATATGTCAGAGGTAAAGTATAATCTCATTTCCCTGAGGGCAGTTTGTCTAAGCAGTCTGGGAGCCTGAATTGCTGATACAGTGAGTGCCTGCTGCCTCCTCTATTTTTCCTTCTTTATTGGGTCTTTTCCTGTAAAAAAATATACTGCTCAGAATTCCACAAAGAATTTGACCTTTCCCGAAGTACTGGCCTAGTTTAAAGTGTATTTTAAACTATTTGCTTTTGACTGTGAGCAGAATCTCAATCCTGTGATAGGGATAACTGGGCAAGCAACTGTGTCCTTTAACATGAGATACCATCACTTCCTATTCTTGCACACTACTTCAGTCTGAAAACCGCTAGTACAGTGCAAGTCTTTCCTTTGCTCCAGCTGCAGAAAACAGCAGCTGGAGCAGACCTTCCATGTCTGGCACTTGATCAAATACTTTCCTGAAGTAGGGCAACAGTTTTTCAATTTTGCCATTTTTGCTTTCTCTGTTTATTTCTTTGATCTTCAAATACCTCGGTTTAAAGGTAACTAATAATTTATTTTTTTTTTTAAAGCTTCAGATATGTTGCTTTGGATAGGAAAACCCCTGTGAGGGTGGGGGGTGCCCCATCCCTGTGGAGGATTCCAAGGAGGTCTGAGCAGACAAGGACTGTGACAATGGCAGGATGCTGAGCAGCAGAGCCTAGACCAGCTCCCTGTGCATCCCTGCTGGGCTGGGCTGTGGCTCCAGCCAGATCCCAACCATGGCCATGCTCTCTGCTTGTGCTTGGCTGCAGCAGGACACACTCCCACTGCGGGCACCCAGCACTGCCCCTGCTTCATTTTAATTTTATTTTTTACATTTTATTTAATTCATCTTTCCAGGACTCATCATGTCTGTATTTCTACATCATGGGAATAGCCTCTTCCCAGTTAAACCAACCTTCTTGCAGCTTTCCTTCTCAGCACCAGCACTGCCACCGTACAACCTTCAGATTCACTAACTCCCAAGAAATCCTCACATATAACCTTTTGTTTATTCCCCACATGGTCAAATCTTATGTTTTAGCAGTGCTTTTGCTCTTGCAAGAACATTTTCTATTGTTTTGTCCTTTTTCTCCCTTCACTTTACATGCCCATTGAGTCCCTCATTTGCCATGGCTTTTTTCAGTAGCTTCTCCCCCTGGATTACCCTTCGTGTGTCTGAGACTTGGATTTTGATCCCAAGCAGCTGGAATACATTTTCCCCTTGTTTAAAGCCTCTCTGTAGGTAAAAACAGTTTTGCAAATTGAAACAAGATTTAAATCAGCATTCTTTTTCTGTATCATATTTCTTCCTTTTGAGCACTACTTTGATTTCCACAGTATTTCTTCTAAAGTTCAGCAGCAAAGTCTTGAGAGAATAGCAGCTTATTGCTTCTGCAATACTCTTATCTTTTTTATAATTTAATACCCTGCCACTAAGTGGAAAACTTCTCTGTCAGTCTCTGTGCCTGTTAGATAGCCTGGGAAGCAGCAATAACACTTACCCTGTCAGCTCTTGGGAAAGCTCTGAATAAACAACTTTGCAATTAAAGTGTTTACGTATTAGAGCCTCCTCCCTCATTCCTCATTTCAGGCAATTTCATCAATCAACAGTCTTCTCACTGACTGTTTTTCTGTAGCTGTCTGGCAGGGTTCACTCAGGTTTGGGATGTTTCTCCTTGGTCTGGTGGAGCACCATCCCACCCCACCAGGATCCTGGACCACCTCCCCCTGCTGCCTGCCCAAGGCCTCACCCTGGGGTCCTGTGGGTCGACTCATCCTTCCCTGCCCTTTCCAGTCATTTCTTGTCTTTGCTGATATGGTTTCATTTCAGCCCAAGGCCAACCAAAATTGCAAGCTTGAAACACCCTTTTCAATGAGACATTTCACATTTTCAGGATTCTTCAGCAGCAAATCTTTCGTAGCCCTGTGCTGGGCTTTTAAGCTGTTGGTAGGTTTAGAGAACAAATGAAGTGAATTTACCTTGAAATACAAAGCTAAGCAGACAATAAACAGCTAAAATGGCTAAATAGAAAAAAAAAATCTCTTTCTGAACCAAGACCCCTTTTGCTCCTGCATGCTGAAATCTAGTAACTGCCTAAGGGTGTTTTCAGATAAAGAGAAATCAGTCAGCTATTGAGGGGGACAGTGAAGCAAGCTGGGGTGTCAAAGGTGCAAAGAAAACCAAGAGCAAACACTCTATTTCCAGCTTTGATCAGATTTTGGTACTTGCAATGTTGTTTCTAATGGCTGTGTTCCTTCATATAGGAAACTGCTCAGAGGGAAAACGTTGTCAAATGGAAACTGGAGTGATGGGGGAAGAATCACTCCTGATATGCTCTGGGCTGCACTTTTCTGTCAGAAAAAACTCCATTTCCTTTTTCTCAAAGGGTTGAAATACTCTGAAGCAGGGAGGAGATTGAGGGAGACAGGCCTTAATTACACTCTTCTTTCTTGTATGATTAAATATGAACAAAAGAACTACTGCACTGCATATCCCCTGCACTGAGATCCTACTGCAAATGCAGAGACAGAGCCAAACTTTGCCAGCAATCTTCTCATTTTTCAACAAGCTTGTGTTCTGCACGTCAAAGCCTGCTCAGGATGACAAGAGAAATAAACTCTACAAAATCCAAAGAAGGGCCTGACAGAGATCAGCCAGACAGGGAGCTTGATTAATAATTAAAAATAATACTTTGAACACTAAATGGTCTTTCATGTTCCTCTCAGCCGTAGTATGAATCGAGACTGAATCTTTTCCAACAGGTTTGTGTTAGCTGTGACTCAGAAAAACCAGTCCCCTTTAAAGAGGTGTGAAGAGAGAGGAAGCAGGGTTTTTTCTCTGCATGCTGCCTACAGCTTCTTGCTGACTGCAGGTTAACCTCAAACCTGACATTGCTCATGTGCCTTTGAAAGGGAACCCCTCCACACAACTGCAGATAACGTGGAACATCAGTGTGGGGACCAAGTGGCTTTGAGGTGACATCAGAACCTGAAATGTGTGGGTTTGGGGTGCACTCCTGGCTGTCATTTTTCACTTTCTCAGAGTACTGAAGAAAAAAAAAAAAAAAAAAAAAAAAAAAAAAAAAAAAAGCATTTCTCAAGGCAGTTTGATTTTAAGTATAAGTAAAACATGGCAGATATATCTCCTCAACAGGAGGGAGCATGTGGTACCATGTGGGTAGCATGTGGTACCATGGGTCTTTGTGCCCCAAACCCTCTTTGTAGATGTTTCTGGAGAGCTCTGCCCAGCTGTGGTGGGAGAGGTGTGGAAAAAATACTGACACATCTGTTTGATATGGTGTCAAAATACTGTCAGAATTTTGGGGACAATGCTGTCAGAATAAATGCTGACGGACCTGACTGAAGATGGGTTGTAAAGGATGTTGATGGAGAAGATAAAAAATGTGTTTGATGCAGGAGAGGAGAAGAAAGACTGAGAATTTCATAGGAAAGGGTAGTGGTGGAAATGATGACCCAGGAAAGTGGCAGAGTTTATTTGGGACAAGGGTGAAACAAGATGCCAGAAAAAAAATGGTGCGGCTGAGGCCACAGAAAAAAGGAGGGACTGGATATGTGATTCTGCTGAGAAAGGGTAAGGAAAGGTTGGATCTTTCCTAGATGTGAAAGGAAAATGTGACTCCCAAGGCTACTGATGCAATTACCAGAGTCATTGAGAAAAAACCAACAAGAGGTCAGGGGAAGCAGCATCCTTTCAAGGCTAAATGATGCAAAACCCCACATTCTGAGAAACATTTCCCACAGTGCAGGAATCCTTTGTAAACACAATTAACCATAGCTCTGATTGTGAGAAGAAAGACAGCTAATGTTGTGTGGAAAATGCACACAACAAAATGGCTCAGAGACAGTAAGGCTAATGTCAGAAATACAAGGATACAGCAAGTAGTAGGGTATAGCTGCAAGTACAGGCAATATCTACTTAAAGCCAGGTATGTTAATACCACTGAGACACAGTTCTGCAGCATATGGTAATATTTCCAGAGGCAAAAAGTAACACCAGACTCCCTAGAGCAGGCTCTGCTCTTCTGCAATAATTTGTGTAAGGTTTTTTCTAAAAAGCAAAGCACTGCTAACTCACAAAATCATCACAACAGAGGCATATGTTCCAGAGATGGTGTTTATTCAAGGGCTAATTACAGCAGGCAAGAGGCCTCTTAATGCAACAGTGTGAAGGGAGTAGAGATTCCTACAGGAATAGACAAATTACAAGGAATTTACCTGTCTTGTGCAAATGTATCTGTCCTTTATCATCTTCCTGCTTCTCAGATGGCTCTCCAAGTGCTGTGGATAACTGATGTCCATAACTGGTGTCCATGCTTTCAGCTTTGAAGCCCCTCTCCTCACTGGCATTTACACAGAGGGCTCCAGTGAAGTCCACAGAAGGTTTGGTGCAGATATCCAAAACCACTCTTGTGACAAAGGGCCTGGGGTCTCTTGAGATCCTGTCACTGCTCTCCTGTGGGCTGGGGCTGGTTGCTGGAGTGCCTGCAGGCACACAAGAGAGAGGGAGGCTCTGTGCTCACAGCATTTACACAGGCATTTGCCTATGTAAATTGATCTTTAATCCGCTGCCTACGTGGTGCTGGGTACTGGATGTGACACGGTGAAAAGCAGCACTGGACTACCCTAAAATCAATGTACAAGTTCAGCTCCATTCACAGAAGGGTTGTGCAACAAGAGGCAATGACTTCTGGTGTTATCTTTGCGGGTCCTGATCATACAAACCAAGGGCAATGGCCCCAGCAATTGTTCCCTTCAGCAAAAGCCCTCCCACTGACACCGGCTTTCCTGCCATCCATCTTATTTTAACACACTAGATGGTAATGGGAGGCTCCTTTTGGCTGTAGCCTCGTCTCAGTACCTGAAGGACCACACACCTGAGTCCCCCTCCCCTGGTCCAGACCCTGCTGTGAGCGCAGGGTCCGAGATGTGCAGCACAAGAAGCTCTGGGCTCCCCCGCTGCCGGAGGCCAGAGCTGTCCTGTTTTCCAGGGGCAGCTGCTCTGAGCCGATTTGATCCACCGGCATTGCCCGCCCGATGTCGCCGAGGCAACATGATCCTCAGGGAAGTGGGATGTGTTGCCATGGCAACACGATGCTCTTGGCTCCTGCCTCCTTCCATTGACGCCATGGAGGGAAAATCTGGGGCTGCTGGAAGCACTGAGTCCTATCGGGGAAGAAAAGTTGGGGTGGCCAAAGGATCATGGCAAAGCCTGACATAAACACCTATTTGTAACCCTAATATAAGCAGTTGCAATTAAAGGCTCCAGCTGCTATTGCAGCTTTGCCAGTGCCTGCATTAATGCACTGCTCTGAATGAAATAATTTATGTCACATTCCTTTATTACTCATGATCACATGTTTTGTTTTATAGTTAAATTATGAATAATCTAAGCAGGATACATCTTAATGATGCTGTCATTCTTATTCTGGATGTATTGATTCAGCAGGTTCTTTCAACACAGACTCTCTGACAGTTAATGTAATGAGCATTTTTAAATAACAGAACACTGAATGGAGAAAGAGGGAAAATATGTGACTGTCCATAGAAATTGATGAGTGCTCCTTTTCCGGAAATGGTGGAAAACACTGATTCACTCTCCTCTGCCCTTCACAGAAGTTCAAGGCTGTTCTAACTCTTTTTAAGCAGGTTTCCTGCTGTTCCAAGGCAAAGACCTATTATTTTCACACTAGTAACTTCCACCAGTCGGTAAGGACAGGACCTTGCTATGTCAGGTATCACCAATCCAATAGGGAGCTCACCTAGGGCTTATGAGATATTGAGGAAAGGCTGGAAAGGGATGAATCATAAAACACTGCCAAGAAAAGATGGAGTCCATCATGGACAGAAGCTGTGTCTGGTGTGCATCCTTGAACCAGTTGTCTTTTCCTGAAGCTGCAACACCAATATTAGGACAACGTATCTTGTTAAGCTTTCACAACATAATTTATTTGGAATAACTGCCTTTGTGAGCAGATAACAATGGAAATGATCCAAGTATGAAAGTCCAGGCTGTTTTCAGAGTAGGGAAGGACTTCACACCAGTCCAGGACCAAGCATGACTCTGGCACAGCCCCTGTGTACACACCCCAACAGGAGCACTTCAGGCTGACTGAAGGAGCAGGAGGAAGTACTGCAAAGGAAGAGCTGCTCACAGAGCAAAGGGTACAGTAACGACATGATTAATTGCTCACTGCCGTTGTTAAAGATTTTGCAAAAGCAAAACAACAAATCCTTCTGGAAAAACTAGGGATTTCTATAGCAAAAATAAATAAATATGAAAATAACTCACCATTTGAAGAATAAAGACACTTTTTTATTAAGTATTTTTCAGTGATAAAATGGAGTGTAAAAAAGAGATTTCTATAATTGAAAAGACTCTTCTTTAATGAAATATAATTAGAATAATGCCTGCCTACAAAGTACAATACTTCATAAGATCTGTATTGAATATTCATTGGTTCACAATTGCTTGTATGCTCTGAGGAAAGAGATACACATTTGAAATATTTTACAGGTATTTACAGAAAAAATTAAAAAGGGATAATATTTTTGCACTGCAAAGCACTGAAAATGGTTCCTGGAGCCATTCAGAACATAGACATACATGGATGTCTCTGATGTCACTGTTAGGAGTAGGGAGATTGCTGTGTTTGCACCATCAGTCTCACCTACTGGCTGACCTGGTATAATCAATAAGAGCTCTTAATAACTACACAAGGAAAAAAATCGGTAGAAATTTATAGATTGCCAGATTTATAGATTTATAATTTTAATATTGCCAGCACGGCTGCAAGGAATCTAAAGATCTTCCTGTACGGACACTAGATGTCAATGGAGAGACACTTCAAAGCAACTGCAACAAAAGGCAGTGCTGCTGCATTCTCTAAAACCAGATTCTTATTTTCCTCTTTTCTCTAATGCAACTCTTCTGGGCTGACAGCCTTTGGAATTAAAGTCAAAAACCCCCTCAGGAACAGCACTTTCCAAGGAACACCCATTCAATTAGTTTCCTATGCAGATGTGATTTAAGTCCTAGTTGAAGGCAGCAAGCATTTTTCAGCTCTACAAACCAATCATTTTTTGCTGAGACTGACAAAGAGGGATCTGGACATGGTGAGGTGGCCTTATAATCCTCTGCCTTGGATGATAAGACCACCTGTTTCCTTGAATGGAGATATCCAAGTTGCAGTCAAACATCAAATACTTTTATAAAACTTAAGAACCTAAACTGAATTGGAAAACCAGCCTAGAAGTGAGAAGTTTCATATTTCCATTATCCTTCTCTGAGATACAGAATCCTCTACCAACATTTTCATAATGTACACCAAAGCACAGCATGTGAAGAATAACAGTAAAATAGAATAGGAGCTGCTCACTGATTTTCTCTGAAAACTGGTTAACTGATCTTCATGCTGCGTTATGGGTTTAATTAAAACAAGTGCTAACAGCTGTAATGAAGCCGATAAAAGGGTTTTCAGAGGGAAATATAAAATTTGGGGATTTGGTGGATGAAGCTCATTTTTACTGTTGCAATTTACATTTAATGCTGTAATTTCAGCACTTGTAATTACTTAACACACCATGCCAACCTGTAAAATGAGCCCTTCATTGTAGTATTGCCCAGTGTTTGTGTACAGCACTTCTGTGCCCAGGATGGATCTGTGAACACAAAAGGGCAGGACACAAACACTGAGAACAGTGAAATGTGTCAATGGTTTCTTGTGGCACCAAAAAACATGGCCAAAGAGCAAAGGTGGTGTGGCTTCTGTCTCAGTGAGAGATCAGGTGCTGCAAGAGGAGAGACTGAGTCTGGAAGGAGGCTCAAGGTGCCTCCCAGGGGGGATAAGCAAGATGGGGTGAGGGATACATTGTGGGGATAGGGTAAAGTAAACCTTGGAGGTGAAGGGCAATTGTTATTGGACAAGCATCTACTGAAGATACATGACAAATGGGCAAATGCCAAGTGTGAGAAATGGTTAATAACATTCAATCTACAAAGGTGACAACAGAAGATGTGAAAACAGGAGCTGTAGCAAGGGACAGAGCCATACATGTCTGGGTAGTGGCAGGTTGGGACCCAGTACAGAAATGCTCATAACCTGAACTGCATTGGGTGAAAATGTGAGAGGATGGGGAGGGGACAAGTTTGTACATTCAGCAAAAGACAATTCCAGATTTGCAAGCAAAGGCTCAAGGAAGAAATAAATTTCAGAGCTCTTTGTATGACAAACCCCTCAACAAACTTGTGTTTGAACAGCTTCTGCTGGAAAACACAGACAGCAATCGATACTTTGGACTCAGATTGGTCTTTGAACAACTCACAGGGAGGTTAATTTTCTTTCTTCTCTTAAAACAAAACAATCTGAAAACCTTCTGCCTTTATTTAGTAGCAACACCTGTGTACTCTAAGGCCAACATAGCCCTCCACCAGGACCAGGGCTACCCAGTGAGTGAGTGGCTACCACAGGACATGCACAAAGGTTCCCTCTGCCCAGAATTCATACCAACCTCTGTGGAGAAGATCTTAATGTAATGTTTTCAGTGCTGGGGCCAGAAACTAAAGTACAACCAAAATGGGCACAGCTTCCACTTTGTATGCAAGAGAACCAAGTGCTTGGCTAAGTCCTTATTTGGATATCCCCTATTTACACAGCAGTGCCGTTGCTTAGGGCTTCTCTGACGTGGGAACCATAAACTCTACATCTGCTATGCAGTGTTGCTTAGGGTAGTTTAAACAACATGGTCATCCCACACGTCTTATGTCACAGATACTACTTTTATCCAGATTCAAACACGTGCCATTTTACATCACAAGTATGACATGAAGAGTCAGAGGTATTTCTTTTTACATCTAGGTAACACCTGGGTTAAATGATTAACAAAATCAGGTATTTTAAGGTTGGTGTTTTCTACTGCCTGAGAATTTGTAATCGTTACCAACAGAATCAGTGCTTTCTGTGCTCATAAACTAAATTATGCCAAAGAAAATCTGGGCATTTATACAGATGTTTCTCCCAAGTTCATAGTTTGACATTTATCAACAAATGCAGCAAGGTATCTTTCTAAGAATTATCCAAAATATTTTGATGGACTAAAGTTAGTGTGTCAAGGTAACAAATTTCAGCTGACACAAGTATTTATATGTATTTATTATAAAAAGGTTGATTTTTTCTCCTGTCTTTGTACTACTGATAGACAATCCCATATGATTTGTTGAAGTATACAGTACTCAAGCTATTCACTCTGAAGGCTAGCAAAAATACATACTAAATCTTGCTTAGTGTCAGAAGCAAACCAACTGGTTAGAGCAGCAATGTTTGGTTTCTGAGGTTTAGCACTTTCCTGAGAAGGAACCAAAGAGAGCCAGGAGAAGCAGTTTCATCTTGCACATGGTGTTCTAGGATCTCTACATCCTGGTTATTAACCCAGGATCACTTGTTACTATTACTCCTGGTGAAATGAAAACTCAGAAGGTTTATGTACATTATGCACAAAATTATGTGATGTTGATGCACATTTGCAGCAACAGGAGCAAGCAGTGGGTAGAAAAACATTTGAATGTTAAACATAGAAAACTTCAAATGCAAAACTCAGCATGTTTTATACAATGAGGGTGGCCAGTCATAGGAGAAACAGAGCAAGGGAAGTGGGATTTTTACATCTCTTTATATCTTAAAATGAAGACTGGATACATTTGGTTCATAATGATGTGGCAGCCAACAAATCTAAGGAAAAGTGTTAGAGAACAAAACAGACAATAATTTTTTTGCTGTGTAAAACCAGGGTGTGCCCACATTTTGGGATGTGGAGACCAGAACTGCACACAGTGCTCATGAAAGGCACAGAGAAGCTGAGCAGCTACAGAAAGGAGCATTTGATGTCATCCTGGGAAAGCAGCTGCTTTTGGAGGAGAGACCAGTAGGACTGTGAGACCTTAATTTTGAGAGGGCTGAGGTAAGATCGAGGTTTACAAATTCACAAATTAGCAAATAAAACACATAAACAGGCAGAAACATAATTTACTAAATCCTGCAATACCAGGAGTAGGGGGCATTTGGTAAATCTGGGAAGAGTGCTCCAGATCGTAGAAACAGAAATGCTGCTTTATGTAACAGGCATTTAACTTCTGGAACTTGCTCCTGTGACAAACCTTGGTCACTGGCTTCAGCACAAGGGGATGTGGAAAACGTGAGGCTGTGTTCACTAACTGTCATCAGAATATTTAGTGTTTTCTTGCATGATCCTTGTACGGAATTTGAAGGCAAGTGTAATTAATCCAAGATGTACATATGTTTATATAGTGTCTGAGCTCTGGCTGGTGCTGACAGGTTTATGAGAAGTGAATTACTACTCATTATAAAAGGATTTATTTTACTTTTTAAGGAGCCAGTCAGGAAGTTTAATCTGATTATTTTTCCCCAGTGCAAGACTACACAGACTATTTTGCTTTTTTCTGCTGGCAACTTTGCTGCTCCTGCCTGAGCAGGACAAGCATTGAAGCTCCACAAGTTTCATTAATGACACATCAAAGTCACACAGATCTGGGTGGAACAGGCAGAGTAAAGGGAAGAGACTGCACCATTTGGGAGCACAGATATGTGGCATATATAGGAACAGCTTTCAGCCACTAAGAAATTATTAGGAGAACTATATATGGAAATGTATATATATTTTGATAGGAATACTGTGGGGACCAGCTTCATCAGCTACACAAGTCTTATCTAACTCCATATTGCGTGCTGAACATGCCATGAAGCCAGAGGAAGGAAATTGCATTGGTCACGCTGCCTGAATTAAAAATGTTATTATAAAGGGGATCAAATTAAGGCTGCAAGTGTATTTTCTAATTTATTTTTCTACCATTCTTTTAATGTGAATGCTTATTATAGTAATAATTTTTAAAGTTATGCAAATTCAGGGAGAAAGAAAGCATAAGATGAGCTCTGTGTATGCACAGCAGGCATAACAATTAACTTGATCTCTGACAAGCTGATATTTGTGCCTTCAATTCTGATGCTCACTGAAAAAAAAAGGCATATAAAGAAACAGGATAAACTGTGGCATAAATCACCTTGAAAATGCACTTTGTGTGACCTTGGATGCTTTTGATTTTGTCCGTTGACCTTCAGGAAGAGAATAAACAGAACTCTGCTCTTTACTTTCCCCTGAAGCTGATTAGTTGTGTGTGGACATATAAATATCAGAAGGCCAATACAATGGAGCCCTTCAGAGACTTAACAATATTTACTGGTAATACATTTTTTTTCAAACAAATAACCAGATTTATATTCAAAGACACAAATGACAAAGTTATCAACAAACATTAAAAGCTAATACCAGAACTGACTAATGCCAAAAGCAGGCAGTTGTCAGGTGGCTGGCTGTTGTGCAAAAAAGTGGGAAAGAAAAATAAGTGTATTCCCTTGCAATTAGACTTTCCCTTTCTTCCTTTGAACCTTCTTCCCAGTGTTTTTTACTGGTATTTTGTTTTACCATTTTTACCATGAAATTTTAAAATTTCATTTTTACCTCTTCACCACCAGCAATATCTTCAGCACCCAACCAAAAAAGCGAAGATCTCACCAGAAATCTTAATTTTGTGGGTGGACTAACCATTGTCTTCTCATTGATCAGAATCTTTCTCTGTACCAGTTCTGTCAGTAGCTAAAGTACATATATTGAACAGTGAAATGTGCTCTTACAATGCTTGAGACCATCAGACAGATAATAATGGTAGGAACGGCAAATGAAAAATCAGTATCAATTACCTTTTGAAAAAGGCAATAGAGCAACTGTTGTTCTAGCTGTAAAAAAAGAATAGAAATTAAGAGAAACAGCTTCATACAAAATCCTTGGATAAACTGATGAGATGTGGCAAATCCACCCTCTGTGCTTATTAAATTTTTTTTCGCTTTGTACAGATACACAATGCAATCTTACGCCACATGAAAATATGGGAGCTGTATTACAAAGAACACCTTTATGTGCCAAGAGATTTGCAACTGGCCTCCCTCACTGAGAACAGCCAGGGAAAGCACTGGATGTGGTGCTCTGGGATCCGCTGCCGTGCCCTCCGTGCAGCAGTGATGAACAGGCTGCCTTTATCTGGGACTGCAGTCAGAACCATCTGGATGAGCAAGGGGACTCTGGCACACGAGCAAACAAAACCAAAACATACAGTACACTGCCTCAGCCAATTCTGGGCTTCTAAGTGAAATTTTGTATTTTGAGTACGAGTTGATTTCTGCTCTTTTATTGTTGAAACCAAAGAATTAAATAAAAAGATGTACACTGACAACACGCAGCGGCGTCACTAAGCCAACATCCGTATTCCCCTTGAGTCATGTTTGCACAGGCCTATTTTCTCCCAAGACAAGCTTCCCAGACACGTCAAAACTTAAGGGCCGATGGCTCCACTCCACACAGCCTCTGGGCACTTGCCAAACCTCCCTTGTACACACAGATAACAGGTTTTGTACAACAAACACAAGCAAAAATCTGAATAAAGCGCATTTAACAGCATATGAATGGGTATCTCCAAAGCTCACACATATTAGCAGTTGTGTGGGTGATGAGGCACTGGCACAGTTTGTGCAGAGTTGTGGATGCCCCATGCCTGGAAGTGTCCAAGGCCAGACTGGATGGGGCTGGGAGCAACCTGGTCTAGTGGAAGGTGTTCCTGACCATGGCAGAGGGTTTGGAACTAGGTGACCTTTAGGGTTCCTTCCAACCCAAACCGTGCTACAATTCTGTTTCATTTTTCTGAAATTCTTTATCTTTAATGCATTGTTATTATCAGATCAGTACTACTGCCACCCTTTCAGACTGTATCATGGCTCTATTCAATGTTTACAAAGAGATGTAAAGACTTGCACGCTGCTTCTCTTGCACTGACTTAAGAATTGTTCTTTAATGACATAATTCTGACGAGAACCCGGAGATGATAGGTCCTAAATCTAACTCCAACCAAGAACTGGATGGAAGTTTGATTGGATCTGACCAAGGTCAAAATCCCCTCATTCTCCTGCTCCTGGGAGAGCTTTGAAACACCCTCACATGCTCCATGAGGAAGAACCTCTGTCCTTGGCATTGGTGAGGCCACACCTTGACTGCTGTGTCTGGTTCTGGGCCCCTCAATTCAGGAAGAACATTGAGGTGCTGGAGTGAGTCCAGAGAAGGGAATGGAGCTGAGGAAGGGTCTGGAACACAGGTCTGGTGAGGAGAAGCTGAGGGAGCTGGGGGTTTTTAGCCTGGACAAAAGGAAGCTCAGGAGGGATCTTACTGCTCTCCCCATGCACCTGAAAGGGGAGTGGCCAGGTGGGAATCTGTCTCTTCTCCCATGCAACCAACAAAAGGACAAGAGGATGTGGCCTCAAGCTGTGCCAGGGGAGGTTTAGCTTGGATATCAGACAGAATTCTTTACAGGAAGGGTGATCAGATACTGGAACAGGCTGCTTAGGGAGGTGGTGGAGTCATCATCCCTGGACGTACTTAAAGAAAGACTGGACGTGGCACTCAGTGTCATGGACTAGACACGACGGTGTCTGGTCAAGGACTGTACTCATGGATCTCAGAGGTCTTTTCCAACCTAATTGTTCTGTGATTCTGACAAGAAATGAGCGTACGGGGTCACTGATGTGAAATCAGAGAAAAACAAAAATGCAGCAGGGACGGCGGAGGCGCCTGCCTGACCTCCAGCCCTCCCCACATCCCGCCGCCAGCTTTGATCCAGAGGCTTCCCAACCCCGCTCACCCCCGGCCCGCCCCGCCGTGACCGGGGTTTAACGAGTCCGGCGGGCGCAGAACGGCGGGAGCCCATCGGTTTTCCCAAGAGCTGAACCACCTAGGCACGCAGGCAGTGAACCACCGGGTCTCCTGCCGAGGCTCCCCGCTCCCCGTGCCCGCTCCCCTGGCCCCTGTCCCCGTTCCCCGCTCCCGCCCCGGCCCCGCCGCGCCC
>WEIU01024048.1:1090865-1110497 GCA_013389925.1 Aegithalos caudatus
GCTTGGGCCAGAGCCCCGTCCCGGGGGTGTCCGGCGCTGCCCCGGGCGGCCGGAGTGCCCCGGGGTCTGGCCGGGTATCGCCGGGCAGCGAGCGCGCTGCCAAGCATGTGATAGGGAAGATCATGTGTTATTGTGCAACCTCTTCTGTACTTATCTTTACATTTCTGTCTCTAAATCATTGTGGACGAGTGTGGTTGGGTTTTTTTCGCTGAAACTGGAGTGGTTTATTGCCGCTGTTATGTATTTAAAGTGGCTATTATAAAGCACTGAAATAACTTTGACTATTTAGCAACGTACTAAATTTCAAAGCCACCTGTATATTGCTGTTCATACTGCCAGTCTCGAAGATGGAAAAGATACTTAACCTGAGCTGAACAATGAAATGCCAGTTGTGATACTGAAATTTTTATTCTCTCAGAACTGTACTGTGTGTTTTGAGCTATGCAGTCTTTGTATTTGGGCTGTAATTGAGCCTCAGTGTGAGAAGGTATTTGAAATGCCTGAGAATGGTGGTACTTGGCACACCCAGAATTTTGGACCTGAAATCGCTGAATACTTTCTCATTATTAGAAAGTAGCTTAAAGGGAAGAGAAAGGTGAGAAAAGGCGTGCTTTCCCTGAACTTTCAGTGCCCTCCTTTGAAGGTCTTGTGCCCTTGACCTATAACGTAAAGGTTTTAGACTTTTATTGATAGAGGATCCTCTTTTAGACCAATTACTGGATGTCACCTTGTCGACGAAGTGTGCTCTTAACATCTACTCACTCCCTCGTTAACAGTTCTAGAGAAACAGGAAGAAATTAAGCTATGGAACGATTAATTTTTTTTATTAAGGAAGCGTTGAGACACCAGCTGTTTTTGCAGTGCTTTTAGGCTGGGAACTTCACAATGTAAAACACATCTTAAGCTCTTGAAATAGACAAATGTGACATGGAATGTGCAGGTGGACAAGAGTGAAATATACAGTCAGAGTGAATTGAAAACCAGTTTGCAATCAGTGTCTGGATTTGGATGGTTTTTCTCACGGGAGAGAAGTTCTGTTTAGGGCGTGAAGAAGAGCAGATGAAAGGTGAAGGGTGAAGATGTGGACACTGGTGATGACTGAATTGAAATTAAGGGAATGTTCTAGTACGAGCACAGATTTATGGAAATTACAAGTGACTTCTTGCCCTGCAGTTAAGTCAGCGGTATTTTCAAACATCTCTAAATGTGAAAGAAGTTAGAATTTCTTGCAGAATATATTTTAAAATTAAATTCCACATAGGAAAAATTTCAGTAGATAGTTGGATATAAATCTTAAAAATGTGCAGGGTCCTTGTATTTAGTATATTCCCTAAAAAAAGAAAAAAGGAACCCAAACCACAAAAAAACCCCAACTAACAGAACCAAAACAGAAAACCCACTCCACCAGAATGTCTAATGTCTTTGAGTGCAATTTTGCTGTTTTGTGATCAGTTTACCTAGATTTAGGGTTTGAAATACCATCTTCAAGGAAGTAAGTGTAAAATATTCTTTCTGAATGTTGCAAGTGTAGCTGGAGGGATCCTCTGGAGTTAAATGTTTTCAGATAAAAATGTAAAAATTCAATAGTGGCATACAGCTTTTCAAATGCAGCTTTACCTAGGGAGGCTGTCCAAAGCAGAAGGGTGGTTCCTTTGCTTCATGTTTCTGCTTATCATCTTTCTATCTAAGTCAGAGAGAAAATTAAATTAACAAAGCTGGGCACTGTCACTTGTAGTAGAGCCCTTAGGGCAAATGCCACTGTCAGTAATGCTGTTTTGCTCCTTATCTGAAAACCCATGCTGTTCCCCCCTCGTGGTTTCCCAGGAACAGTGCCATGTTCTCTGTAACAGCAGGTGAGGATCCTTCTGGAGGGTCAGGGAAATGATTCTGTCTTGCATTGTTTAACAGTGTGGGTGACAGCCTTGGCTATGTGTTAGGTTTCTGTTTAGCTGTTGTCTCTATCAATGAAAAATGTTAATTTAGAGGTCCTGATACTTGATGACTGTCATAGGTAGGACAATACTTGTGGAAGACAAGATCCTGGTGCTTCTATCTGCTTAGTATTTAAAGAACACGTGGAGATAGGGAAAACTCACATGAGAGACAGACAGATAATCTCACTGTGTGGACCAGAGCGCTGTTTATTAAGAGCGCAGTTTTTAATCTTAGACAATTTAGGAAAGACTTCAGTGAATTTCACTGTGCTTTCCTAGGTTAGGCTTTCTTACCTTTAAGTTGCTGTGACAGGTCAAATGGATGTTTTATACATATTTCCATGTCTGTTTATAAATAAAAAGATGAAACTGAGCAGCTGTTTTTGTAAATTATTATGTTAAGGAAACTTAAAGGTAGCTTAAATAATTACCTTTACTGTATATGTTGGGAGTAGGAAGGATTTTCACCAATAATGTGCTTGTTTTCACGTGTGTGTCTGGCCCATATTAAATCTGTGTATGTCTCTAGGCTGCATCTGCACACTCAGTTTGAGAGAACATTTTAGATAAAGTTATGTTTTTTGTATCCTCTGAGTGCATATGGTAATAGAAGCAAGAATAAGTGCGAAGGAGGTCTTGGCCTTTGGTGTAAATCCTGTGGCAAATGTCTTCAAGTAGTCATAGTAGTGCCATAGTGGCACTCCATCCACGTGGTAAAAATCACTGAAACTAACTAGGCTACAAAAAATACTTTTATTCTCTTAGGATGATCACTCTTAGGTGATGCTCAGGAAATTATTTCCAGGTTATGTTTCCTGTGTGACCCCCTTAGAGTTTCATCCTTCATTTTAACTGTTTTTGTATGTGTGATCAAAGGACATCAGGATGTGGCTGTTCAGCAGAGTGCATTGTAAGGCATGTGTGGAAATGAAATGAAGATAGTTGCAGGGGAATCTCCAGAAACATTTTTCCATTGGGCTGTGGAAGAAAATGTAAGACATACAAAGCTTTCCTCAGAGCCTTTATTTGTTTGGTATAACTGCAAAATTGGCAAGTTGTGAGGGTTGGGAAAGGTGCAAAGTAAGACCTTCAAAAATCAGGCTGAGAATGTAACCAAGGACAGATAGGTATTTTTAAAGTGTGTTCTTGGCTGTGACACTTGTAACAAGCAGGCTCTTGATAAAATCTGTTAAGGCTGTGAAGTTATCACCACAGAAATGGTCTGTTTACTGTTGGAGTTACTGCTTTGGGAATCCTCCTGTTGAGGAGCATACCTGAAGGAGGCAGAGGCAGGGCCTCCCTGTCCCTTGTGGCAGTTGCACAAAGGTGTTTTGACTTACTTTTTATAACAATAAAACCACCTGTATGTGTTCTTGGAGGTATTAAGTGTTACTAGCAACGGGACTGAAATATTTTTGGGGTTGTACTAACTTGAGCGACTCAGATGTTTCAACTACTAACAAGTATTTTATTGCAAATAAAATTGTTCTGTCTCAGGATTTTGCCTTGATATTGAAGGAATAGTGATCTGTTTTCAGCTGCTCCCTGAGCAAAAGAGAACCCTTCTCAGTATTTTGCTTTTGAAATAATCCTCTTCAGTATGCTCTCTTGTTGTGATAGGAAATGGTGCATATGAATCTGGAGGGACAGGTGAAGAGATTCTTTAGCTCTGCACTGAGCTTCTCAAGTAAAATTTGAAGATTTGTTGAATATCATCTTTAAAACATTAATAGAATATCTGAGCAGAAGGGAGTAGAGAAATGTTCATTTACATCATTAGATCTTGAATGTGGTACAGAATAAGAGTTAAGTATATCTTTGAAATATTTAACTTCTTAATTGTTAATGGAAACACTTGGTATTAAATTAAACCTGTTTTAGATTGCTTATCTTCTTATTTTTAAGCTTCATTTATCATTTGCTTATTCTTTCTTATTCTGAACTGATGTCCTGTGGAATTCCTCAGAAATCAGTTACATTAATCACAAAGCATTTATGCTCTGCCTACATCAAATCACAGGTTAGACATAACTCTGTGCTGTTTCCCTGAAATAATTCAATGAAACTTAATGAATTTGGATGATGTTAAAACTTTTGCACTGTAGCATAAGGAGAATAGTGGTCCTTTTGAAAAATACTGTTCCAAGTAATTCAGATTCATGGGATATTGCACATGTTACTGTGAGATACCATCAGCTTTAAAATTAAAGTGCTTTGAACTTTTTACTAGTGCTTTTGCCTGCCTACTTCATCCTTAACTGTTAATTAACTGTCAGTAAAGCACAGTAGCTCTCTCCTCAGATGTGCAGTACAAATTCAGTCCAAAGAGTACCTACTGTATTTAAAATCTAGGTAGCACAGTGAGCACTCTCATAATCTGATAATTACCAGTTCTGCATACCTTTTTTTTTTTAATAGTAGTTATAACAAAGGTGTTTTGTGCTCTACTTAAGTACTCTACATTTTTAGGGAGGTGGAGGAAATAGCTGGGTTAATGGCTGGACTCGGTGATCTTAAAGGTCTTTTCCACCTTAAACAATTCTATGATCTGACTGCATTAAACCTTTGAATTTGGTATACAAAAAAAAAAGAAAAGCATGTTCTTGCTTTATGTTTTAAAAGGTATGTTCAAATAAGTCTAGTGATCAGAAGGTATAGAGTTTATATAGAAGCTTTAGAGTTTTATTTATTCTTTGATCTCCATCAATGACATGAAATCAATTGTAAAGCAAAGTATTAGTGATGTACCTTTAGAGGATATATTAAGAGGAATATATTTCTGCCTTTATTTTTTCTAATTTTATTAATTTTTGGTAGCACGGTACTTGGAATGTTTTAAACATGAAAATAGGAAGTGAAGGACTGTTGTTGTGCAGCTGCTATACTTGTCTTTGCTTTTACACAGGCAGTTCTCCATGAGTTAAATCTGAAGGATTAAGTAGAGTAGCTGCTGTTAGTACTAATGAAACTTCACTCCCTATATTTATCTTGTTCTCATGGGGGAATTTTGAAGATAAACTAAGTATTAAGGAAGACTGATTTTACTTCTTTTTAGCTGCTTAGTTGCTTGGACAGAGCATGTAAATACTCTTTCTTTCCTGGAGGCCTTTTTGCTTTGTTATTTGTTTATCACAATAAAATTGCTTTTCAGCATTTGCTCTTAAAGTTGCAATTACTGTATTACAAGGTTAGACTAGAAATTTTTTGAACTAAATAATGTAGTTCTAAGGGAGTCACCAACTGTAGCTCCATGGGGCTTGAAGGAATGTTTCATCAATAATCCTCTGTACAAAGGAAAGTTAATCAGGATGTGTCTGTAATACATCCTTACCTGAGACAGTAAAAGAACTACAAGTATGAAGGAATAAAAGGTGCTGACTGGCTGAGAAGCAGAGGATTATAGATGGGTTGACTGAAATTCAGATATCCCTGGATATTGCTAAATGGATATTAGTTTATATCAGGAAGGATGAACTTGCATATTAATCATCAAAGCTGTTTCTTGCAATTTTGGCATAGTACACTTATTGTTATTTCTAACAACTTGCCCTCAGCAATGTTAATGTTAATGAAATAATTGTTCTGCTTTAAGTGTTCAGTATGTTCTAAAATGTGAGGAAGCATGCAGCATTTTTTGTTTGTTTAAAATTTCGTTTAAATTTGTAGTCTGTTGCATACCAGTAACTTTTCACATAACTCTTAGGCTTGTTATTTTCTGAAAGAGCTTTAGATAGTTGCTGTAACTGTACAGATAAATTCTTGACTGTTCCTGCTCTGTTGGTATCTTGCTGTTACTCTGTACTGGCCTCTAAAAGGGCATAACTATCTGTGAAGGAAGTGGGTAACTAGCTGTTATAAATAATTGCTGAATTCTTAAAAGCCTGTGTTTCCATGCTGAAGAAGTTTATTGTAAGAAGAGCTGTATGAAACTTCTGAAATTGCATTCTTCCAGCTGGTTCTAAAATTAAGCTAAAGGAAGATATCATATATCACTACTAGATATTGTACTGAACATTAGCTTCTATTTAACTTTGCTATTTTTTGCTTATTTAATAAACTAATATTAGAATGCTGAGACAATTCTGTCAGTGTTTCCCTTGTGCTAATACTGAAGTTTTCTTGTACCCTCTTACCTAAAATAGAACAATGGAGATCTCGGGGAAGAGGAGGAGACAGCAGAGAAAAGCTCACTTCAAGCTATTCACCAGTCAGTCATTAAAAACATTAATGTCTGACAGAGCAGTTGCTCGTTATTCAAATGAAGACTGGAAATGTAGCCAAGATGAGCTATGAATGTTTCCCACTGGCTTCAGTAACGTTTTCAGCTTCATGAATGATCATTCATATTTTCTTGTGAAAGAAGCGGGAGGCAGTAATAAATATAACTCACAAATGTACTGGTTCTTCTTTTAGAGGGATGTTATTCCTTCCTCTGTAATGGTCCTTTAGATTCCTTTAGTTATGCTTCTTTGTGTTCCATGCCTGTCTTTGCATCAATACTTCCTTGGTGTGTAGCAGTTGTTTGGTGGCTTTTGATACATCAAGATTCTTTGATTCATGTAGATTTATTTTTTTTCCTAAGGTACTGTCAGCAAGTGGTGTGTGCTCTTCTCCAATCTGCAGTTTTAATGTCTTTATACATCACTGTAATATGAAACAGACAAGGGAAATAATAAATCATAAAAACATTGGTTAGAAAAGCAGCTGGGGGAGAGTTTGGGAAATCTGAGTGGGGACAAAATGCTCTTGTATAAAAGACTTGCAGAGTCTTACTGTGATAGCATACTAATAAAGGTTGTGTGCTTATGAGATCCTTTAATGCAAAAGCATATTTTTCTTTTAAAAATACTGATCTGAAAAAGGGGCCATTGGATGGAAACTCCAGAAATCCATTGTGCAGAATAAGCAGCAGTTTTGTGGTCATTGGTGTTTTGCTGTGAGTATTGTGGAGATGATGGCAGTGTTCTCTGCTGTTGTGGGAAGCATAGTTAGAAGAGGGGAGATTGAGAAGAAAGCACCCTGTCTTAGAGTTTTCATATTGCTAGCATTTGGCCTCTGTTTCATAAATACATGACAAATCATGTATAATAAAGACCAGCATTTTATTAGTAGCAGTTTTGCTTCTAGTTCTTTCTATATGGGGGCATTTATTTTCTGTGTAGAAATGGCAAAGAATTGTGAGTGGCTGTTCTCTGTGCATAAATGTGGAAATTCCTTTTAGGGGAGAAAACATCTTTAGGAGCAGCCTCTCTTCAAGGCATGAGGTAGGGACTTGCAGGTATTCCTTCTGTTGCATTGCTTTGATTGTCATTTAAAACCAACAACAACCTCAGGGTTTATTTTGTAAGAAATGTTATGGCACTCTCTGTTCTCTCCTTTTATTTCCTGGTGGCTTGCAGAACAGCTTTGCTTCTGTTCAGAAATGGTCTCTAGCCTGCAGGGGCTGGCATGATGTCAGCTCTTGGTGTGAGGTCATCTTACAGAAGTCTGGATCCCTGCATCCCTTTTTGGGTATTAGTGAAGTCCTGACCAGGATGGTTGGATCAGGGGCCTGACCAGCAGAACTGAGCAAATTCTCACAAAATCTCACTCTAAGCTGTTGTGTGAAGAAGGGTTAGGATTGCAGATTGGAGGGGAAATGCCTGTTCTCCCACCAGTCACTGTTCTGTCCTGGATCTGAGCAGTTTTGTTGCAGAACATGGTAAAAACCTGTGCAGTTTGTGTGGGGAACGAAATGTGGGTTTTGGATGAGGGTTGAGAAACTGCTTTGTAGTTTTCCTCTGTATTTTTGAATCAACTGTAGTGCCAATTTCCTCATTCTTGGTGATTGCATATTGACAAGCTGCTATAAAGCAGGATGTCACAATGGCTCTTCATTTCCATTTTGGTTCTTCCTCCCTTGGGACAGCATATTGTTTTCTGCTTCCTATTGAGAAAACTGTGTTCCATAGAAGAAATTAAAAAAAAAAACAACCAACCAAACCCACAAATATTTTTGTATTATTTTTCCTGGTGAGGCTCCAGTAAACACTTATTTCTGTGGCAACACTTCTGCTAATTCTGAACGTTCAGGAGGAATTGCTTCCTCAAGGACATCTTTAGTGAAGGAGCTGGTCACTCTCTGGTTGTCATGGGTATGAGAGTTACCCCTCTCTGAAAGATGTCTCCTGTACAGCCCTGGAATGAAAATTCGAAGATTGAGTTGCCTCTTAAAAAAAAAAAAAAAAAAAAAAAAATTCATTTTTTTTTCAACAGTAATTGTTCAGAAACAGTTTTTAAACATTTGATGTGACCACTGTTTCTGATTAAAGTTTGTAAATATTTCTAAGATTCAAAGGGTTCTCAGGTTAATAAATTATGAAAGGTGGCCTATTAGAATAGATTAACATTTAGTCTCTGTCTTTCACACCTTTGGGGAGGGGTGGGGGAAAGATTCCACATGTAGTTTTGTTAAAAAATGTTGAAAATTAATGCTATTCAGAGTGGTGATATTTGGAGACCAATTTCTATAGTGTTAAACATCACTGGATGTTTTTAATTCTAATCTTGAGGTGGTATAACTTTATGATAAAAAGCCATAAACACAATTTATATTTTATATGAGCATATCTAAAATCCCTATGAAGTAATTTTAATTTCTTACTGCTGGAAACATGTGATAATTAACTGCTTTACCATTTTTTTAATAGCACTATGAAATAATGTAACTTTGCATGATGTGTACTGATTTTGCTAGTGGTTTTAGCTTTTCTTAGCTTTTACATGCAGACACTTATCTTTTCATAGCCAGAAGATCTGCAGTGTGTACATTTGTTGTGAAGCACTGTGTGACTCGGGGGAGTTGAATCCTAGAAGTTCTGCTACTAAAAATCAGTTCATCTGGAAGCTGAGCCATGCAGCACTTGCCACCTGCTGCAGCTCACTTTGGTCAAGGAATTCTTTATCATTACCTCCAAATATTGTCAGAATGAACACTGCTTGTCCAAACCTCTTGCCAAGACTTGGGCCGTCCATGAGCAGGTTCAGTGCTGGGTGTAGCAGGGTTGGGTTTGTGGTTGGACTCAAATCAATGATCTTAAAGGTCTTTTCCAACCTAAATGACTCTATAAAAGAGTATTGTCCCTGGTCTGGGTAGAACACAGTGATATTTTTTGCTGTTATCCCTTCTTAGGATACAGAACATATGTCTGTTTTCACCCTTCCTCTTTCCCAAAAATCCTCTTCCTGTGAAAGTGCACAGGATGAAATTACTGGAAGTGTATGTGGGGGGCTGTCTTGTCAAAATATGTTTTCACATGGAGATGATTCTTTTTACAGCTATATGTTTTAAGTAACTGTTGAATGTTGATATAATGTTGTTAGAAGTGTAAATCTGAAGGAAGAAAAGCTATAAAACACTTTATTTTGAGATGTAGTACAGAAGTTGGTTTTGCTCATTAATTTGGTTATGTACTGCAACCTAAAGATTGACCAGGTTAGAAGATTAAAAACAGTTTTAAATTTTAAAGCATACATATTTATAATCCACTCAAATTTATTTATACTTGATTTATTAAAAGGAACTGTAGCCAAATTGTATCTCAATGAAACAAGGTTCACTTGTGAATTATTGATGAATATACTGTACTGACAATGAAGTAGTACTTCATGTTCTGTGCTCACAATATCACAAAATTGCTGGAGATGTTAATGATGGTTCTGTAGCAGCCCTCACACTCTTGTGTCAGTTCTGCCTGCTCAGTTTGTGTCACCCCTCAGTCCTTTGGCTGCCACCCTCCTGCAGAGCTCAGGCTGTGCTGGCTGCTGGAGGGGCCTGGAATCACTGGGTGCAATTCACGTTCTGTTGTCTCTAGAAAAGCACCAGACAATGAATTGTAGAGTCAGATCATGAATTGTAGAGTCAGTTGTGTCACACACAGGATCCTGCCCCTTAGAGATGAGAGAACTCAAGGCAGAAAACCTGGTGTCCAGTGTTGTGACTCTGAAGCTCCCACTACAGCACAAAGTCCTGTAAATCCACTGGACCTCCTCTATCTCTACTGTAGATAAATCTGTATATAGCAAGGACACAAATTGTGGGTTGGTGTGGGGGTTTTGGTGTGTTGGTTTCTGTTTTGCCCTTTTTTAAAACTGGAAAGCAAATCCCTTCAGTTCCAAGTATATGTAGAATTTCTTATAAGCAACTGACCAATGTTTTCTGGTTTGGGTTATTAAAAAATGTGGTGTGATATATTATACATTTTTTCTGCATTTTTTAACATCACATATGGGGAACACTAGTTCTTTGAATAATTTTTTTAATAATTTCACAAATCAACAACACATCGTCAGCCTTTTTTAAGCACTTAATGAAAAAACCCCAAAACTGTAAAAATCAGACTTCCAGAAGAATTGAGCCGGCTTTTAAAACTGTTGGTCTTTTGAGAAAGACTGGTTTGAGAAAGGTCATTTACAAACTGTTCAGGCAAGAATGAGTCTTCAGAGGTGATTACTTGTGCAGGATAGAGTGCTAAATCCTAGAAAGGTCATAGCTGATCAGCTGATAATAGATGCCTTTTGTGACACTGCTAAGCTGGCCATAGTCTTGCTGAGGTTTGTCCAGGATGTGGATGCTCCTTGACTTTTATGTGGCATTATTAGAATAAGAACTAGTTTGGTATATTGCCGTACTGTTAACACTGAACATTTTTAAAAATGCCCAAGAAAGTGCTCAGTTTGCAGTTATGAAGAATGTGCCCATAGTAAGAAGCAGTAGAAGCCCAGGCTACTTCTCAGCCTTGCTCTTCTACCTTTCTCCCCTTAAAAAAACCCCAGCCAAACAAATTAAACCCTAACAGCCCAAAATCTGTGCAGTGGCTGTGTTGGAATTTGTAGTTACCTACCTGGACAAAGGATATCTGAAACTAGATGCATCTACCTGCAGATGAATTTTACTTCTATTTGTATTGGAACTTAAACTGGAAGCAAAGTATGAATTTTAATGAGCTGTTGAGGATCTTTGTAGAATTACAGAATGGTTGAGTTTGGAAGATGCCTGTGGAGGTCATCTGGCCTGACCCCTTTTGTGAAGCTGGACTGCCTGTAGTGATTGCCTAGGATCATGTCCACATGGCTCTTAAGTGTCTCAGAGGATGGAGACTCCAGAACTCTGGGCAATTTATGCCTGTGTATGGTCAGCCTCACTGTAAAAAAGTGCTTCATCATGTTCAGGTGGCCCCTTTCTGTGTCTGACTTTGTGGCCATTGCCTCTTGTCCTGTCACTGAGTGCCAGTGAGGAGAAACTGCCTCCATTGTCCTTCAATGCCCTTCAGGTATTGATAAGAACTCCTCTGAGCCTTATCTTCTCTAGGCTGTCAGTCACAGCTTGTTCAGCCTGTCCTCACACAGGAGATGCTCCAGGTCCCCTCATGTCTTTACAGCTCCTTTGCTGGACTCTGCCCAGTATGTCCATGAGTCTTTTGTACTGGGGAGCCTGGAAATGAGCACGGAATTCCCCCAGGTGTGACATCACAAGGGCTGAGTAGGAGGGAACTCAGGAGGAGTTCCTGTCCAGGAGGAGGACCACCTCCCTTGACATGGCAACATTACATCGAAAGCTGTGCAGAATACCCTGGAACCAGCTTCCCTTGCCTGGCACGTGCAAGTGTACTTATGCCTTGTCTTAAATGTGGATGTGTGAGATTAGGCTCTGAATCAGCTTGAAGTGACACTTGATTGAAATTCCTTGTGCTCTTTTATTCAGATCAAATCAGATGACAGCACAACCTATTGCAGTTTTGTCTTATGTAAAAACACAGTATGTTTCATCATTCAAATGTCAGCAGGAATTGGTAATGAAGTGTGAAGTGACCCAGGCAAAGAACTGCAGGCTTTTATGTGCCTCTCTTACCTGTAGGATGCTATTCTTAAAATTCTACCTAGATACCTATAATTAAACAGTCCTGAACTCGGGTTGACCTGGCAGGTACAGCTGTGTAACATGCCTGCTGGGTGTATGGAACACCAGGCTCTCTCCATGTTGCTGTTGTTTCTCCTGAGCTTCAAATCTCCTGTTCTATATTTTTCTTCTAAATTGCTCTTTTGTAGAAGTAGTTCAGTTATAGTTGTTTCATACTGTCACATGAGAAACACCTGACTGTGAGAGTGGCTCCAACCTGCTTTGTCTGAGACTAAACAGCTCAGAGGCAAAAGGAAAAGCTTCTTAGGCTGCATCTCATCTGAAACTGCCCATGTTAATTTTTTCTTTCTATTGTAGTCCAAACATAAGCAGACCAGCTGCACATCACTGATGAAAAAGGCTAAGACCAGCCCTTTTTTCCCTTGGCATTGACACAGATTAGAAGTGCTGCTACAATCAGTGGTCAGCGATAGGTTTGTTGTGCTCTCAGGTTTGGGACTGAAACCTAGCTCTGCCTTCTCAGTTTCTTTACTTTCTACCCTTCCATCATAATGTGTTCTGAGATGGTGGCAGATCTGCAAGTGCAGGCTTGAGGCTGAGCATGTGTGTATGCCCTGAATGCAAACAATTGTGTCTTCCCCTTCCCTGTAACTCCCTTATCTGTGTGTTGGCAGCTGCTCTGAAGCTAAGAGGATCCAGTAATCCAATTAGTCTATCAGAGGAGGGCACTGGATCATGATGACTCTGTTCTGATGTTGCCTCTACTTGCATAATTATTTTTGTGGTGGCATAACTGTGTTCCTTAATGGCTCGTGGTCTCAAATTTTGGTTTGATTTGTGCTCATTACAGTACAGTGGCAAAGGTGGTGGAATATGAATCCCCAAGGAAATGCGTATTTCATAAAAAGCAAGTGTTGCTGTTCTTTGAGTTCCTTTGTCATTCTTACGTACTGATTAGACTGAAATTTCTTGCAATATACCTAAGATCAGTTTGTCAGTGTAACAACCAGTTGCTTGTATTGGACACAACTTTGGTTTGTGTGTATATACCTGCACACAGACATGTACAGTTTTCTCTCTGTAGATGGCTGCTCACTTGCCCCATTTTTCAGAAACTTACAGCAGAGTAGAAGCAAAAAATATGCAGGTAACTGGGAAAGTGTAATTTTGTGTGGGTTTTTTTCAATTCCAATTTGAAGCAAATGATAATGCTGTTGACTCAGGGCTGGGTTTTTTTCAATTCCAAGAAAAGGTAACTATATTGTTCATTCTAGAATAATTAGTCTGACATTGTAGGAAAGTATCTTAATTCACTGAGTGCACCTGTTAATTGAATTCTTATTCAGGTACTCATATGTCCTTAGCAATGCTCGAGCTTTAGATTTTTATAAATGCTTTGAGCTTCATTACACAATTTTGGTTGCACTGAAGTTCAGTTGTCATTGTCCCCTTTTGTGTAAAAGTTAAATTGGCTTAAGTATCTATCATAATGAAAGATGTGAGTGTTCATCTGTAACAATTTGTTGTCCCTCATTGAAAATTATGGGTGCATATTCATCTGAATATGAACCATATTTTGCTTATAAGTAGTTTAGGGTGCTAGTAAATGATATTAGTTATGGATATGATAGTCAATATTTGATTTCTCAAGATAGCTTTTTTTATCCTGATACCGCATTATTTAAAGACACTATCAGTCTCTGTAGGACTTTATGCTGAGCCTGCCAAGCAGCTGCCAAGTGCAGATAGCCAACATTTACATTCAGTGTTGTGTGATGGTAGCTGTGACATGATTCCAATTAAAAGCTTGGACTGCACACTGCAGATGTCTTCTGAATATTAATGTGCACTACAGACTGAGCAGATGGAATCTCTTTAAAATACAATGCAGTGAATGTAAAATTCAGGTTGTGTTTCTGGTGAAAACTAATAAGCAGTCAAAAATTTTCTTTTTTCTTTGTTTTTCATTGCTCACCCACAAGAATATCTGTGCATCATCATCATCTTTCTTTACATATAGGAGGAAATCAACTCTTCATTACGCATTCAAATAAAAATACAGCATTATGCCATATTGAAGTTTTCTCAAATGCCAGATGTACCTAAAAGAATATTAGGAACACATGCAACATTTACTGTGCCTGAAAATATGCCTCTGCCTAGAGGCCAGATAATGGTTGAAATATAGGATGTCTATGAGTTATTTGCAGAGTTGCTCATTGGAAAAGGCTCTATTAAAGTATGTATAGGTGTGTGTGTTTTTAACTGGGATTTGGAAGTGTTCTATGTATTAGGACAAGTCCATCCTGCACAGGTGGGGTAGAACAAAACTGGGGAATGTAGAGAGTGACAAGAACATCAGTGGTGCACTGCAGCCCCAAAGTTAACTGTCAGAAGAGAGCAGCAATCCAGCTGGGAAATCCAGATGTGTATTAGCTGCTGAAGTATTTACCATGCTTCTGTGGCAGTCCATGAGACAAAGTAAAGTTGAGTGGTAGGAATAGGTTAAAGGCCTTAAAAACAAACAGAGTAAGTGTGGTGTCAAAGCTGAAAGTAGAAGAGTTTCTGTGGGAGTGGGGCTTGTAACTCTTCTCTTTGCAGCTGCCTTTGTCTTCTCCTCTGGGGCAGAATGGAGGTGTGTGATGGAGAAGAGGTTCTAGGAAAGGCAGTGATGGGAGGTGGGAAGTACACAGAGCCAGTGCACTGCTTCCCTTGTGCCATTACCGTGGCTGTGACATGCTTGTCTTCTGCTCTTTTCAAACTTAATTTTACAGCTGCTTATATCTGAGGCTGTATAAACACGAAAGCTGCTGCCAGGGATATAATTTTCCACTTCATCCCTATTACCTTATGATTTCCCCCATATCTGCATTTGGATTATATTTGTTTATTATAGTTACATTGGCTGGCTGATACTTCTCTGAGTTACTGGCCAAGCTGTTAAGAAAAAGTTCCTGGCTTCATTGATGGTCTTTATTTGGTACATCCCTACTTTAGACAAGTTGACTCTTTGCTATTCCTGAGGATAATATTAATTTGATGAGTGTTTTTAAAATCTAGACCACATTGGGACTGAGAACAGAGTTGCACATGAGGTTTGGGAGAGGACAAAGCTGTCAGGGTGAGAAGAGGATCTGTCTGGTTTTGCTGGTGATGTCCCAGACTGCTGATGTGGGGACCATCTCACTTAGGGAGGAGTTTAGCAATTGCCTGGTGAGTCTGACTCCTGTTCTGAGAGGCCGTGGTGGTTGTTTTTCTATTTTTCTTTTTTTTTCTTTTTTCTTTTTTNTTTTTTTTTTTTTTTTTTTTTTTTTCTTGTTCAAGTATTTTAGTTTACTCAGACTGCATTCACGTGTATACAGTTCATTATTTTGTAGAAAGAGATTTATGCAAGAGGCACAGTTGGAAAGAATATAAATACACTGATGTGCTAGGTATAGTTAAATGACTTTTTGATGACTCAATTTATCTCCAAGAATTATCTCCAGGATTTCCAAGTATGTTTGGTGGAACTCAGCTTTCCAAATAACTGGAAAGATCTTAAGTGTTGTAAGTTTGTAAGGTAGAACAATGACTGCACCTTCCAACTAGGTATAGGATAAAAATCTGATCAAAGTCTTTGGGGTTTCGTGTTTTAAAAGGTATGAGGATGTGGAGTTAAGTCTTAGAAACCAAAACCATAATAAAAAACCAATTGAAATACAGAAAATGTTGCTTTAAAAGAACTGTGTTTGTCAGAGTCAAATGCTTTAAACAGTACTTCTGAAGTTTCTAATGAAAAGACTTCAGACAAAATTTGTCTTCATTATGTTTCAAAAATCCTAAGAGGTATTAATCCTCCTGCTCTGATCTCTGGTGGATCAAGAGACTGGTAAATAAAGAGGTGAGGTTTGAAAGCAGAACTGGTAAGATGGGAAAGGTTTAGTCAGGAGCCTTGGAAAAGGAGGAGATTTTCTGTTCTCTGCCACTGCCTCTGGCTGTGGGGGTGAGCTGCCCGTGTTTCTTACTGATTGGGAAATGCATCGTGGTTCCCTAGATAAGATGCCACTGTATTTTTCTGTATGAAGCATTTATTTTAAAGAAACTTGCATTTATTCTTGATGTGATGTTTCTGTTTCTCTGTAGTCTCATTTTTATCTTTTACCCTTTCTGGCTTTTCCATTATCATACAATCCCAGTGAAAGTCACATTCAAATATGTTTAGAATTTTTTTCTTTTTATCATTTACTTAATGTTGGGTTTGTAAGCTTAACTTTTTTGATATTACTAATGTGGCTCCTCAGCTTCCCTTTCTCTGAAATTCCTTCCTCTCTAAGCCTACTCCTCAAGTCCAAGCAAATTTCCCTTTTTCACTTGCTTTGCTGTACCTTCCAGTGTCTTGCCTCTTCTGACAATGCTTTGAAGATTTGTCAGCTGCTTCTTAACTTTCCTTTTTTTTGTAGCATTCTTCTTTCTCTGTGCAGTGCACAGATTTGTCTTTCTAATACTTGAAAACATTCCCAAGTCTTTCATTTTTCAGTCCCTGACAATCTCTGTTGTAGTATCAGCATATGGTTATATCTTTAATCACTGTGAAATGTGTCCTTTTAGCTGAGATTTTACCTCAGCATGGGGAGTGTTTCTGATTTCATGTCTGTAAAGCAAGTGCAGACCTTGTTGCTATCTCTTTGATCTTGATAATATAGATTACACTCATAAAAAAATCAACACAAAAAAAAAAAAGTGCTGTGTTTGGCTTGATCTGAGACGTGTCAGCAAGAAATAGGAGAGGGCTGTGTGGGTCATGCCATTGCAATGTCAGATAATGGGAGGTGCTGCTTGGTCGGTGTTTGTTCTCCTGTCCGTGGGCTTCAGTCAGGCTGCAGAAACTCCTGGATCCTGAGAGCTGGCTTGTGGTCCCTTTTTTGTGAGAATGAATATCTGCTGAGAAATGTAATGAAAATAGCACCATGCATGACTGTTCAGGTTCACTTGTGGAAAGGGAATACTGAAATAGTGATATATTGGAAAAAAAGGATCTTTTATTTAAAAACAAACAGAATTCTTACGGCTTTAGTCAAGAGGTGCCATCATAACCAGAGATTCACCCAGATTCCTTTCAGTTAGTCAAGCAATGATTTCTTTCTTGGATTTATCAGCTGTTTAAAGTCTCTCCATTCCAGAGTGCATATTCATTTTTCTACTGTTCTTAAAAACCAAAAAAGAGCCAACTCAGAATAGCACAACAGTTTTAACTTCATAAACATCTTTCTTTCACTGACATAAATGCTTTGCTTGTTGACTCAACTTTTCCTTTCAGAAGTTATTACATTCTTTCTATCAGAGGGTTCTAAAAAACTTGGAAAGCAATGGTCAGAGACTCTTCTAAAATAAGGCTTTCAGACAGTGTTTCTCCATTTTGTGTCAGTAACTTATAAATACAATTTAAAAAAATCAATTAAATTGCAGACCAGGATGTGTTACGACTCTGTTTTTATGTTTTATTCTCTTGCTATTGATGAGAGCTGTTTTTCAATACTGAGAAATAACAAGGTGTCTGTATCTGTGTTTTTTTTTTTTTTTTTATTTTTTTTTTTTACAGCAGCAAACAGGAAAACAATGTTTAACAGCAGTGTAATTTTTTAGTGTTTTCCAAATTAATTAATAGATGTAAAAGTCTCCTACAGAAAAGCAAAGCCTGGATATACCCAATTGTGGGTCATGGTTTCCACTTTTCTGGCATTTTATTTTTTAATGTTCCATGCTCCCTCTGTTTGTTCTCTGAAAACTCACTTCTTCCCTAGTGTTCCCTGACCTTTTGTCTTCCTCCAAATGTCTGGCATGCTTCAGCTGACACCATCAGGGTCTCTCCTGCCTGTCTAACCAGGTTCTGAGTTTCCATCCAGGGGGATAGAAAGAAAAATAAAAGGGTGTCTGTGAAACTCAGATCTGTTTCTGTCTGTTTTGCTTTTCTGAAAGAAACCTTGAAGAGAACTCTTGGTTTTTAGAGCTGCCTCTCTAAAAAATCTAAGTAGTTTGTAGCCCTACCCATGGTCCCCACCTTATAAAGCAGAGATGTGGAAGGGGTGAGAGTTTGCTACTATCCAGCAAGGAGATCCTGATGGAAGTCATGGATGCACAGCTATTATATTAGTAACAGTCAGAGGGAACTCTGTTTTACTTACTTGTTGAAAAAAAAGGTTCAGATTGGTATTTATTGAAGTACAGTTGCATATCTGATGATGAAAGTTCTTTCTGCTCTAGTATTATTTTTTAACTGCCAGGAATCCTATAAAAGCAGATACTTGAATCTATGAGTTTTCTCAGAGTTGTGATGGTTCCTATTTCTGTAAGTCCATTAACATCTTGGTGTGTAGAAAAACAGTTTGACAGCTGTAGTCTGGCACTTCCTTATCGTAACTTGATATAACATTCCATAGAGACAGTCACGCCTCAGATTTATACTCCACTCTGCTTCTGGTATTTCAGCTTTAATGGTTTATAGTGTCAGCTCGTGTTGTTTGGATAAACTTAATTGACTTGTTAAATTAGAACAATTTACATTCTGTTTCTCTTTTTGTCTCTCTTCACGCAGGATGATTTTGTGCCATGATTTGATGGGAAGGTACTCTGTAAATCACTGATTTGTGCTACTTAGTTGTAATAAAGCTAGTATTTTGTGCCTATGCTCTTTGAACTCTGAGTACTATACTAAGTTTATGCCACTTACTATGAGCGTTGCTCCATCTTTCATCAGGAAACCTTCAAAAATTGTTGATTAGAGTTACACAGAAGATGGGTATTAAACATTTGTGTGCACAATAGCTAAACTTAGCATGTTGCTATAAATTGTATTCAGAATCATAAACAGTCACGTGGGGATTTTTTTTTACCCTAGTTGAAATTAGGAAATGTTCATAGATCATAGAGCAAAGTGCTTTTGAAGAAAGAGGAGTAAGTTTTCAAGGTACATCCAGTACAGAGCAGTAACACCTAATACTCTACTGTCATGCCTGGAATGCCAGTCCTTTGTTTGTCCCTGAAGTTTTTTTCCTGTGACCCTGAATTGGTCTTTTGAATTTTATTTATCCTTTTCTATAAGAATTTAATGTTCCTGGGATGTGTAGGAAGTGGGTAGCATTAGCTGGAAGAATGATGGTTGTACTTCTGTTCATTTCAGGCTTGTGAGTAGTGTAGAGAAACAGCTAGTAGTGTACATCTAAAAAAGCCTGATTTTTTTTTTTTTAGCACTCACTTTTCAAAGTCACTGACAGAGAAGGGAGCCCACGCTCTGTAGGAAAAGCAGGCTTTTAAGTTTGGTTGTAAAGAGTGGTTTTACTGTCACTTGTTTGCCCTAAATACTGTAATCGTTGGTTTGGTTTGAAAACAGTAAAAAAAGGTGATATCTGTGTCCATTTTTCACCTATGGGGCTGTATTTTATACCTGCTTATAATCAGAAGTTAAACATAGTGAGACACAACTGAGCCTCAGATATTTCAAAGTGAATCTCAATGCCAAAGCAAACTGAAGGATATTGGAGAAATTCCTGTTGTGTCACTTATGAAAAGTAATTTTAAAAGCCCAGAAAATCCCAGTGTCTGATTTACATCCCTAATTTTTCAGGTGAGAAAACTCAATGAAATTGGAGCCACTAGCAAGTGGCAATATAGTTAGTAGTAGCCACTAACTGCATGGCATTACTGCAGTTTGATGTAAGGTACATTTTTAATTTTAGTAATGGAATGTACACTATTGATCTATGTATGCAAGTTATTAAAATATTTTTTATTAAATAAATGTAATGACATACCTTTACTTTG
>WEIU01024048.1:1113326-1141651 GCA_013389925.1 Aegithalos caudatus
AGATGTATGTGGGACCTTCAGGAGTTGTTTCTCTTACCAGTGTTCAGTGTCAGCCTTTTCTTTCCTGTACTTCAAGTGGCAAAACACAAGGATGCCATAGGAGTGGCAGTAGTGACTGTGCAATACTGAAAATAGTTATAAGCAAAGGGAGCTTTTCATTGGAAGACAGAATTAAAAAAAAACCCCACTAATCTTTACTAGGATTTTATCTCTTTAGCATAAAAACAGTCATCTGACAACACATAAAAGTGAATTTTATACATGTTAGAACTGTCACTGGTGTAGGAGATGGAAACTATCATTTTAATCTTAAAAGCTTTGTGGAGGCAGAATAATAGTACTCTCTTAACTGCCCTTAAAAAGTTGTGTTTTTCTAATTTTTAACACTGGAAAACTTGAGGCAGTTTTGATGACACTGAACCCTGCTATGGGATAAAATAATCAAGATTCTAAAAGAAGCCATTGTTGTTGGATTTTTTTCCTGTGTTACCCAAAGTACACCAGAGTGTTCTGTAGTGTATTAATTCTGTTCAAAGACATGAAAATGTTATTCTTAAATATGAGTAACAAATGGATGTACAAGTCATAAGGTGGAGAAAAAATTCTGTATATGCAAGATAGAGCCTGACATAATGTATTTACTCTCTAATGGTGTTGATTAAAAGTATCTGAATCCATACATGAGACTAGTTAAATATTTACTTAAAACTATTATGACCTTGATGAGGTGCTTGTAAAGCAAACGTACCAAATTATGTTTTGAATTTAATATTTTCTTTTGTAATAAATCATCTTGTAGTGGAAACTGAACTAATTTGTTTTGGTCCTCTCATTCTTCAAAACCTTAGAGAACTGCTGGGCATTTGACGGAGTCTCTGGACAAAAGTAGTCACTTTTCCTGTTTCTTTAGGTCCAAATTGGCCAGTTTTGAGTAGTTACTCAGACTAGACATGAGAGTGTACTATTGCAGTACAAATTACTGTCCAGAGCAGTTTTGTGTCACCACTGGTAGCCACAGGCAGACCCCCAAGGAAAAGTTAAGAACAGGGCAAAATGTATCAACACTTTCAGATCAGGAAATGGCATGATTTTGTTTAATAAACATGAATGGATCTGTATTCCCAATGCCTGTTTCCCCTTAAGGTGAGGTAAACTTCTCTCATCCTTGGTGTCTTTTGGCAAGTAAGGTAAGATACGTCCTGCCCTTATTTGCAGGAAGGCTTGCTGCTGTCATAAGTTGCTTACAGGTTTGAAGAGAGAGTTGCTTGAGTTCTCAGGTTTGTTATTCAGTGTTTTTGAACCTCTTCAGGCCTGATGTATGAAAGAGTGCGTCAGTGTTATTTTTATAAGGATTATGTCATATTATACAAGTTTAGATCTAAATTGTAGTATTCAGAATAATCTTGCTTTTAATCCAGAGCTTCTTTTGAGGCTGAGCATTGTCTCCCTGTTGATAGATTTGGCTGAAAACTATGGAATTAGCCTGATTATTTCTTTCCCCTCCAACCTCTTCTGATTTCCTTTATTAAAAAAAAAAACAACACACTATAATAGTTTTGATCTTTCGTTAATGGTATTATTCTCCGTTTTGTGTTTTCATGTAGATGCTGGGTGGTTGTAAGTGCTCCAGAGAACCTGAGCTCTTCTGTCTTTGCTAAGCAATCAATCATTGTTCTCTATATTCTGGTGGTGTTGAGATACTCAAAAGTTTCTAAGAAATTATGGGATCATTAAGATTTTTGTGGCAGGTGTTTAATAAATCTGGCTCTGTTATGCATGTGCTTTGATGGGGTATAAAGGCTCTTCTAATTCTTAAATATTTAAGGAATGGAATAGAAAGTCTCTATGGAATAGACAGTCTGTATCAGGAAAAATAGAATTACTTGTTGAAGGGAAGAAAAGTGGGAAAACATGAAGCACTGACAATAAAATGACGTTGGTTGTTAGGGGTGAAGGAGAAAAGAGTACTTAGTTTTTTTTCTGGGTGAAACCTTGCAGATTGATTGGGTGGTGGCTTTTTTTTAAAATTTATTTTGAGTCTGAAGCAACTCTCAAAGATGGTACCTTGGTTACCATGCAAGGGGGAAGGTGCTGCTTGCTGAAGGTTGGCATAATGTCAAAGTGAATGTGAATAATGGGAGTCAGGCAGTTCATCCCAATCCAGTGTTCAAGCACCTTGTATAGCTACAGCATGAACAAAGAAGTAATGGATCCTGCATCTCAGCCTTCTCCAATTTCAGTGTGTGTCCTTGTGTGAGACAGCCTTGGTCAGGGATGGATGACTGGAGTTCCTGTGGGAGCACAGAATGGGTTGGCAAAAAGTTCTTTGGCTTTTGATACTTTAAGTAGGTACAGCTGACCTAAAGTGCTGCAGTGCTTTGCACTAACACAAAGTGAATGAGGCTGCTCACTGATCATAGGCTAGGATTGGATAATCTGTGTAGGGCTATATTTTTTCAGAATTAGATAAAAGAAAAAAAACCTGACCCAAAACTACTTACTGTTGATCTTAGCGTGTAATGGCCTTCAGGAATATTTAATTTTGAATAAACACTTACTGGCTGGCAAGTATATGGATGAAAGCTTTATACTGACGCATTTTAAAAAGATTTGTATGGTGTTTGTGTATTAAAAGTATATAATGATTATTCATTCATTATACTTTGTAATAATAAATACAAATGTGTAATTTTGATTTATTTTTCTTTTTTCCAGCTCCAGTTGTTAACCGATACAACAGAAGAGTATCAGGTATGTTTTTTTAAGAGTTTAAAGTATCTGAAATAGTTTTGAAATGTGTATCTGACTAAAGGAATTACATTAAAAATAACCTTTCTCTTATTGCCTTATTTTTCATACTTCTTGCATTATTTTTGCTTGAAATAGTGAGAATTGTTCTTAATTCACTGTAGATACCAAAAGTCAACACATGTAAAGCAGTTAGAAAACAGAAATTTGGGGGGATGCTGCCTTTTTGTATTGTTTTAGTCCCTTGCTTGTGTAACTGATATTTATAGTTGTTGAATTAGTGGATGTTCACTTGTTCTAGAGACACAGATTATGCTTATTTATTTGTTTGTTTGTTTGTTTATTTGTTTAAGATCTCAACCAATATGAAATGCTTTAATAAGAAACTGTTATTTCAAAAACATTCCTTTATAAGCTGATTTTGAACAGTATCACATGAAAAATGTTGTGTAGATGAGAAGGTATTGCATTGTTTTTTCATTTGAGGTGCAGTGTGAGCTTTGCATATGGTACTTTTTTTGTCTTCAAATATTTTACTAACATTTAGTTGGTCTAGAAAGTTGTGGTTCTGATTTGACAAATAACTATGAAAATGCCAATGTATTCAGTGTTTTCTCTCTAGTTTTGAGTTCGTCTACTCAGTTCATAATTCATGTAGATAATCTGACATGTTTTTGGGTATGTTAGTTATGGTAGGGCATTGTTGATAATATATCTATGTGGTATATAAATAAATGTAAGATAAATATCTGTTATGTGCAAAATGTCCTTATACTCATGCAGTTCATTTGCTTTTCTACCGGTTGCTTGGATATGATTAAGGATGTGATTCTGTATTTAAGCCACTATAAACAAATAACTGAGTATAATGAGAATTTCATCACTCTAAAAAATTGACAGTGCTGTAGTTTTGAGATATGATTACATGAGAAATCTAGGCAGGATAAAACCGTATCTTGAATAGTGGAGTTGGATTTTCTGATAGTAAATATTGAAAGTCATATATTGTAGGGTATCTTAATTTAGAGAGGTCCAAGACACTTCAGTTTCTTAGCAGATTAAACTAATCCATCCTGGAACCTGCTGGATGGAGAAAAATCTTAGAAATGAGGACTGAATACTTGTCAGATTTAAATTTAAATAAAGGCTGAGATATTTCCATGGTTAAAAAATTAAGCCTTAATCAGAAAGCATTTGTGATATTTTTGACTTTGCAATACTGAAATGTAATGTTGGTGCTCACACAGTACTGAGCTGCTCTTAGTTAAAAAACAGGTTCTCTCATTTAGAGGGTCTAAAGGTTAATGTGAACAACTAAAAGGCAAATGTAAAATTGAATTGCTAACTTGTGCAATTAGATTAAGGAGGACTTCAGTTACTTAATAATGCCCCTGCTTCAGGAAGAGTTGGAATGATTCAGAGTTTACAGTTCATATTAGAATTGTCATGGAGACAAACAGTAATAGAATATGTGTATATTACTACTGTGTGTTAAATACTTTCCACAATTTAAAAAAAATCAATTTTCTTTCTGTATACACTGTATAGGTCATGATCAGTGTGGGATTTGTTAAAATGCAACAGCGATGCAAACACCATCCATGTGTATGTAAAGAGATTCAGTTTTCCTTCTCTTGGCAGGAAAAGTAGAGAAAAACTGCTGGTTTGGAGTGGGGTTGTTGGGTGGGGTGGTTTATTTCACTCCATACCTGCTGTTTCTGTCAAGACATCCATAGGAATGAGACTGGCCAGGCTCTGCTGCCTTACTGAGCTCAGCCCCCTGCCATCACAGCAACATTTCACAATCCCTTGCATAAAATCTGTGGCTGATTTGCTGGGCTTGGTGCTCGGAATTTGGTTTGACCTGTATGTTAGATGTGTTAGGTTTTAAGCAAGTTTTCATTCTGCCATTTTTTAAGAGAGCTTTTGTCTTTATAAACAACAAATAAAGCAAATACCAAACCAGTGTTGCCTTACAGATTACTCAGCATAGTAGCTAAATGTTTCTGGATTTAACTAATAAGGTAAAGCAGAACAAACCATGGAGAAGAAAAGCTGGCACATAATTCCTTTTTGTAACTGCATTTCTTTTGTGGTCTTCTCTTCTGAAGAGCTTTCTGCCTAGTCCATGTTGAACCATGTGAGTCCAACCAATATTTCTGTGTTTCCAGGGCAGTGTGTGTTTGTAAGGGAAGAGAAGAGCAGAGTTCAGTTCCTTGCTGCTATCAACATTTACATGCACAGAGAATTTAAAAGCTAGCATGGGATGTATTAAAGAAAAATTCAAGCAAGAATTGTTCTTTTTAAGTATTTGGCTGCCTAGGGAATTACAGTATTGTCCTTGTTCACGAGGTCAAAAATAAAAGAAAAATATAATTTTAATTAAAGGAGAAGTTGATAAAGTGATTGTCTACATTACATACAGTTTATGACAGGCTAATTATTGTTCTGGTAAACCATTCAACTACAGATGTGTTCTTGGAGGCTAACAAGTGTTTATTATGCTCTCTTATACATAGCAGTTAGAGAATCTCTTTTTAGTTGCTTTATTAATTTCCTAATATTAAACTTGGAGTGTTTTCTACTGGTTGGTTGTGATTAGTTGCCTACAGGTAACAGGATGATCATGATTTCCTTGGTGCACTATTGCTAAGTCTAGAGATACATAAACCCATAGAATAAATCTGTTCTAATGATTACTAAATTTTCACTTAGGTGTTTATTTCTGGTTATGAAACACCTAAATAGTTCTGGCAATGTTGTTTACTGCCAGTGTTGTAAATATTTAGCTGTCATTCTTTAAGACATACTCAAAATGGACTGTGCAGGAGGGTCATACTGGAGGAAGGGAATTTATCTAATCACGTTCATGTAATTATTTATAGAAGTGCAGAGTGGTAGTGTTCTCATGAAGAGAAACAGCCTTTTCCACAGAATGCTTGGAGGGAGAAGGAGAAATGAGAGCTTAATGTTCTCCTGGAAATTAATCTAGTGAATAGCTGGCTTGTGTATGGCATGTTTGGCCATGTAACATGTTGAGATCCATGGTGTGTACACAAACAGTTGGTCAGCTCTAATTTGTATCTGAGCTGGTGGGTGACTTCATTAAAATAATCCTGTTTGTAAAATCATAAACTGTATTGATGGTAGAAACTAAAATGGAAAAAACCACCCCACTAATTGGAAAACCTCCTAGCTCTAGGGTGCCATAGGCTGTGATGTAATTTCAGTGCTAATTACCCAACTGAGCAGTTTTCTTGCTGCTGCTCTGAGTTAGCAAAGTGTGAGCCTTGTGCCAGTGGAACCTGTGTTCCATGGATTGCTGACTGACTCTCTTTGCCCAGGCTTGGATTGAATGGCCTGAAACCCTTATGGATTCCTTCCTCCCAAGAACTGGACTGGGCTGAAATTCATACTTGCTTCATTGCATTCCTTGATCTTCCAAGCATAGGAGGCCCTGACAAACAATTGTGTTGGTCACATCATTTTTGCAGTGGAAGGCTGCAGAGCCTGCCAGTATCTCTGCCCCTGGTTGGGGGCTGACTACATGGTGAAGGGAGGTGGCAGAAATCAGTGATACCTCCTTTCTCAATTATATCAAAGCTGTTTCAGAACTAAAGGAAGAGTGCATTAATATTTGTCCCACTATAACAAGTGGTACATAACACTGAGGAGAATTTTGCTCCTGGCAGGATATGAATGAAAAGTTAATTGTGTTTTTGGAAGGAAGAATATGACGCCCACTAGAGTCTCTCTTGTGCATAGTTTCATCTCTTCTAGTTTTAGCATATTTCAAAAAAGTTAAGTTTTTCGATAGATTTCTGTATTGCCATTTCTAGACACTTTTCATTCATTCTACAGAACACCCACACTGCAGCAGACTTACTGATTTCCTCTTGGGGATAGGAAAATCTGACAAAATGACACCTGTACCATGCGTGTGTCACAAAATGTTTTCATCTTTTTTCTGCAATTATTTCTGTTTATCTGAGTGGCCTGGTATAATACATCTCGTTTGCATATGCCTGTACTCCCTCATGAGCCTTCCTTTGGCCTCAGTGGGATGAGATTACAGTTTTCACATTCAACAACCATAAGCAGAGTAGTTGACCAATATAATCTAGGGAAGCAATATATAATAGTTACTTCCTTAATAGTAACATGACTACCAGGATCTGTGCCTGTTTTCATGTTAATACAAAAAATAATCAGATGAACAAGACTTGCCTCGGTTGGTCCTTTTGGTGGGGCAGCTTTCAGCAGGGACTCAGTGGAGTGAGAAGGATTAAATCTGTTCCTGGAGCTGGGTGTTAAACCCTCCCCTAAGATGGGATTGCTGAATAAAGGTCTGGTGTGTAGAGGTTAATTTTGTTTAAATGTTACTGAATCCTGTTTTCCTGTTATAACAAACGTTAGCATTGTGTGGAACCCTGACAGCTGCCAATTGTCAGTGTCCTCAGCAGATGCTGGGTTCAGAATCAGTACTTTTGATGTTTCTCTTGTCTCTAGAAGTCTGATGTGACACTATGGCTTGGTGTTGTGGAGTGGTGGTTTTGGGGCTTTTTTTGTATTTCAGTAATTGTGTGTTTTGAATAATGTGTAAATTGATATTCCCTGATGGCTTCTGGCTTTCTCTTTCCACATCACATAAGCTTCCGAAAGAGGCCTTGGCTATTGATTCTTCCAACTCACTGATTCTTCTCTATTTTGATGCTAGTGGGGATTCTTTACCTTGAACTCTTCATTAGTTTGGCTCCTGCTAAAGATGAGCAATCATCTCATAATGTACATATGTTGCTGCAGTCTGATATTCCTCTGTGCTTTCTAGTGCAATACAGCATTTTCTTCACACCCTGGCAAGTTGAGATGTCAGGATATGATAATATTACACATAGTAAATTTATTTTAATAACTTTTACTGTTCTAAAATTACAGCTTTAACAAAAATGATTTTCTAATAAAGCTTTTCTGTTAATTATTGCCACACAGCATGTTAGTATTTGGTAAAAATACTGTTTTGGGACCCTGTTAAATTAGGACATCTAAGTGGTAGCAATGAAGCAAGAGGCAGTGCTTCTCTTGGGAGGTTGTTTTGAGTATTTTCTCTTGCAGAATACTATCTACTACAATGATAAAAATCTCAGCACTTGAAATCATTAAGGGAGGAAGACTGAGTGATTAATTTCTCTGTGCTGTTCTCTTTGCTGTTTATTTATCTGATTATCAGAGGTTGACTTCAGAATAATGAACTGGTTTCTTGAAGCTATTTAATGAATTTCTATATTGATTATTCACTATCTTACAACACTGATGACATAATAACTACTGCTGAAAGATTTTCAGGCAGGTAACAAATGATAAGAGGCTTCAAGAATCTAATTTTTACAAATGGCACAGTTTTCCTGTATCAACAACCTGAACCTTCTATGATTTTTTGCTAGCCCTAATGATTGCAAAACTGATATCATAACTAGAGTGAAAAGAATTCATTTTGAAAAATGTTGATATGAGCAAAAGCCAAGCATGTGGGATGACAGATGAAAGTGGTGATAAATTGTGTGGGTGCTCTCCTGTAAGAAAGTGTCTGAATCATTATTCATTAAACAAAAAAAGCTTGTTTTCTCTGTTTGCAATATTGGGACTTATTTAAAAATTCCTGGCATGTGATTGACATTCAGTGAATAATAAAAAGCTTATTTTTGGAAATTAATAGTCATGACTTCACAATTAATTGGATTTTACAGTGTTGTGAACAATTCTGCAGGATTTTTTTAAGACATAAAAAGAAATGCAGCAGTGTGAGCATCTTTACTTAAATTTTAAGTCAGTGCAATACCTGGTCAGAAGAAATCTGATCCAGTCTGCTTAATGCACATAAGTGCTACAGTGGAGTAGAATTAATCCTTTGTCTTTTTTATTTATTCTTTCTTATTAATAGTTAATGACTGGAGTGTTACATAAAAATTAGAATTTGTTTGTCCAAAGTCAAATGTTTTAACTGAAATTAGCCCTTATGAGTTGGGAGCATAATACAGCTATGCACATTTTTAAGCAAGTGATGCAGTATGTGTCAGGTTTTCAGAAGTATTCAGGTAGCAAAAGGTGCAAGTGATTAACTTCCATTAATTGTTTTTCATCAAAGATCTTTAAAAGGCCTACATAAATGTTGGTCCATATCTTTGTATACATAAATACTTTTGAAAATATCAGCCTTCAGCTGATTGTTGAAATAAAATTTAATTCTCCGTTTGATAGGTTGAAATTTAACTTTTCTCCTTTGTGTGAAAGAGAAATTGAACTCAGTTTTTATCATGGAAATTAATGCCCATATGAAAATATTCCAACGTGGTTTGTTGGTCAAACACATCTAAGAAAATCTCAAAATGTCACAATACAGGCTAAAAAAAGCATTTTTATACTTGGTGCAAAACCTGGTGCTGGGATGTATTTTTGGAGTGACCTCAGAGTCTGATATGATTTGCATTTTTCTTATGAATATATAAGGCTGCACTTCATCCCTGTTTAAGTTTAGACAAAGTCACAGATGTTGTTATGCTCCTATATTGATTAATACAGTCAGGGAAGTTTAGGTTGCTGTAACTTCAGTTTAAATGTGAAATAGGTCGAATAGTCCATCCATGAAGAACAAGAGTTTCAACAGGCTTGATTTAAATATGAAAGGATGTACTTTGAGAAACTTTATTTGGTAATTTTTAACATCAGAACACCTTGCTGAGTCTGTGTGTAGCCCAAAATAACAAAACTTTATAAGAATACTAAAAAACTCACTATAGGCAATATGAAAACTCATTACAGGAAATATTAAAGCAATCTCAGGAACTGCTGTGAGCACTTATTTGAAGAGAGACCTGAATCAGGGCTTGACTTTGGAAGGTGGCTTGTGTGTGGGTACTTGGCTGCCTGAAGCATTTACCTGATTTGGGGTATTTTTTCCCATGTCTCCAAAATTTGGGAGAGAAAAGACCCTAATTTTCTTAAGCTCACTATTCTTCTCTAATGGAAAAACATAAAACTGATCATAAGTAAGGCACACAAGTTCCAACTGATGAAGTTCCATCCAATATTAGTCTTTTGCCAGACCACTTCAAGTGTATATTTCCTGCAAAGACAATCCATTTATTCAGTGAGAATAAGTCCAGAGCTGGCTCATGCTGGAAATGAATGAGTGAAGGAGTTACACCATGGCTGATGCTCACCAGGGCACTGGAATTGCTTAGCAGCCACACAGGAATGGGGGAGCTGCCAGGCTTTTTTGTCAAGGTGTCCAGCAGTGACTTCCCACATTTCTTCCTTTTTCAGCGTGCCAGGAAAGGAAGCAGTAGTTTCCAAGCACAGGGACTTGGGGGCTTCCACATCATTCCTCTGCACACAATCCTTTCATGTCAAGCCATGCTAATTTTTTATTGTTCCCTGTTGCTACAGGTAAATAGGTGCTAGTTGTTTGATTCAGGATAATGTGGTTTTTAACATATTTGGACATTCTCTAGAAATCTTTGAAAATCAGATCAAGTAATTGATTTCAGAAATGCCTTCTAACACTTTGACATACTTTGGTTCTCTGTCATGACTGATGTCAGAAAGATGTGGGTAATCTTCATTGCTAAATGAAATTTTAAGGCAAAAACTGTTTTACTGCACTTTTCTCAAGATGATTTAAAAATACTATTTGCCTTACTGCAGGTTTAGCTGTTCATGTGGCAGAATTGCAAGTACAAAACCAAAAATGCATTGATCTGTAAACTGAAAGAACATTTCTTATTTCTATACTAGAAAAACACTTATCCTGTTTTATTCCTCAGCTAAGTTCTCTTTTCCATCTACAGTTTGCAACTAAAAGCCTGTAAGCCACATGCCTTTTTTGGGGGGAAGGTATATATTTGAGCCACTTCTTGGAACTTGTGATGTTCTGATGTAAACTGAATGGAAAGTGAACATTCTCTGTGCTGTTTTTAACTCAGAGAAAGTGTCACTGTTTCAGGCACATAAGCATTATTGGTGCTGAATTTCTGGTTCTATCTGCCTTGCTTACGTAACACATTTAGAAATGTGTTAAGATTTATGTGATGGGCTAAACCAGAAGATCATTAAAGCAGAAGGCTTACTTCTACAATTGTGAATCTGTGTGCTCTGAAATAGTAGTAGCATCATGTTTTCCAGGAGACCTTTTTTATGGATGACTATCTCATCGGTAAGGCTCTCTTAGAAGGCTTGAACAAGGTCAGCAGCATGTTTATCCATTTCAGTCTTCTGATTTCTTAACTTGCAAGAATAAAGCTTGCTTCATTTGAATTTCCCAGGCTTCACCTCATGGAATAATGTGTAATTCCAAAATACCCTGCTTCCATTAAAAATTTCTATTTACATGTAGTAAAGGGAACTGGAAACAGAAGTAGCAAATTGTAAATTACTGTTACAAGATGAAAGGGCAGTGTTTTGCTTTTGGTAGTTACTGTGTCAGAGCTGTTTTCTCCAATGATCAGCCACGCAGAAAACTTTATTATTTTTATTAGTCCTCTGCCATGATGGAAGTATTTTTGTTGTTTTAATTTTCATCCAGACTGTGTCTCTGATGGGATGCTGGGCTCTCTTGTTGTGAATTGAGACATGGAAGCCCAAAGTGCAGGAGTCCCAGGTGTGGCTTAGTTAGCAGATGATTCTGTGAAAACAGGCAATATTGTCCCTTGGTCCTTCCTGCTGTACAGGAGAGACTTGCTGACTGTTTATATTATCACCAGAGTGCTTTCATCTTAGGTCCTCTGGAAACTACATTTTCAAATGGATGAAAATTATAGTCTAGGAATTATAGCTTCATGAGTTTATCATTATTCTCCTGCAGCATGTGGCTTCAGTGAGGTGAGAAAGTGTAACCCTTCAAGGTGTGAGCATGCAGAGTGGAAGGATAAGCTAAAACATTTGGCATAACTCATACATAAAGGCATTAAGTAAAAGTTGTGCCTTGATACAATTAAATAGGCAACTGTATGAAGCAAATACAATGATAAACAGCTGTTGGTTTAGTTGCAAAGAAAAAAAAAGGCAAATATCATGTTCATTTGGTTATGCCAGAGAGGTAGGAGAAGTGCTTAGGAGAATTCTGTCTCTAGTCCTACATTGGCACAAGTTTTTTGTTTTAATTGCTCCTGTGTGGGAGGAGGATTTAACTGAAGAAAGATTTAAATAAAGATGTAGAAGCTGAGGATTGTCTTCTGAAGTTTTGTTGCAGTTCAGTAAGACCCCCAACAAGTTGCCTCTTAGTTTGGTAGGGAATGTCTTTTCCTAACAGATCCCTGGAGCAGATTCCCGGGTGCTGTGGAGCCTTTGGTCTGTGGTTTGTCTGGTTCCGTGTTCCTGAGTCACTTAACCTGGGGCTGGTTTCCAGGCCAGATCCTGCAGATTGCAGAACAAGTTAAACAAAAAAAAAAAACAACCCTGAACAAAGCTTACCTAGGAATAATAATTAAGTAGGAACACACTGTATCTTGTTAAAAGTGTTTTATACTTGTCTTTAAAATCTAGTTGAAGCAGTATTGTCTGCTTGTAATGTGTGTAAAGATATGAATCTAAAAGAGACTGTGATTATTTACTTTCCGTTTGTTATTCTAGTTCTTTCATCATGAAAGTTCTCAGTTGCCCCTAGGGAAATGTAATTTTAAATACTTTGCCAAATCTTGCTGTAGTAAGAGAAAAAAAGTATTTCAATGGCTATTCTGCTGTAAGGCATTGTCTCAATTGTTTTGCTGTACATCTGATGATAAAGCCTTTTAAAGAAACACTTAAAATTACATTTTTATTAATCTATATGAATGTAATAAGAATACTTGAAAACTGCATTATTCAGAATATATAAAGCAAATGCACATATGGAAATAGTTGTCAACCAATTGTCATAATTTTAAAGGGCTTATTATGTTGCCTGTACTTAATGCATCTTGGGAGAAAAGATGTCTGTGCATGTAAAGTTGGATTTCCTGCAAAGAAAAAAACCCCATTATCATAAAAGGTGGCATTTATAATTGATTGTGCAGTCTGTTCTGAACTTGTTACTGAAAAGTAATATGAAGTAGGAGTGTGTGACAATGGTGTTTCAGTTTTGTCACAAGCCATTGTCGCCGGAACTGTTGCATTTCTCTTTTGATGGAAAGAGAACAAGCTGGAGAAGGCTGATTTAGATAATGCTGTTGGAAAGTACATAATCATGGTGAGGAAATGGTTATCAAAGATTTCTAAAAGCAAGGTTAGCAAGCACTGTAACACATGATGCCCTTCTCTTGCCAGAAGTGAGAAGTTTTATCCAACTGTGACCTAGAGTGGGGTCTCTCCAAGCTCTACCTTGGACCTCAGTTTTGCTACTCTGTTAAAGGAATGGACCTTGAGGAGCATAGGCAATGTCCACATCAGGGCTGGGTATTTTCAGGTTGACTCTGGGCTATAAGCAAGGGTTTGGGTAGAGCCAGGTGAACACTTCAACCTGTTGTGCAAGAGGGGCAACAGTGGCCTTCTGCAGAGCAAGGTGAAACAGTGCAGGATTTTAGGGCCTTATAGGCTCCCTCAGTGTCTCACAGGCTTCTTTTCCTCACAAAGTGATCTGTGCAGCTTTTCAGCCTGAGCAGGCTTTGGGACCAAGTGTGGAGTGTGCCTGAACCTGTAATCCTGACTGGACAGAGCTGGTTTGGCACAGCCATGCTGAGTCTGAGTGCCTTTGTAGTTAATCTGTGACACAGAAGAACTCTGCCTGTGACTCTGCCTGTGACCCCCCAATGTGGTTTAGTTTCCTTTTAACTTTAAATGACATTTGAAGATGATTCAAGGACCAAAAATCCATTCTTTTTCTTCCCCCCCCCCCCAATGATTTCTAACTATTTCTCCACTGAAAAAAATGTACACTTGATTTGACATATCTGGCCACGCAAGTGGTTTGCATGTTTGAATATTCTGCTTTGGTATTTGACAAAGGTTTGGTGGGGTGTTTTTTGCTCAAGTCCTGGTTATTGTAAATCATGTCTCAGTTATGCCTCAGTGAGAATTAAGGGTGAAGTCAGGAGGTGGTACTGCTGTGGGCTATCCTGTATCTGGAGATTGCCATGTGGCACAAAAAATGAAAGTCTTTTAAGACCCAAGATCTGAGTTTTGGACTGATGCAACAATGTTGGTTTTAACAAAAAAATTCACCCTTGATTTCAGTCAGTTCTCACTAGTGAATTTAAGGCTGGAGCAGCTGATTTTCCTGCACATATTAACTGTTCTTTGGGTTTCAGTGTTGCTTTTCTTTCCAACTGTCATAAATGTGAAAATGGTTCAGGTGGTGCAAATGGTTGCAGGTTCTGTTTCCCACTTGTTGGATCGAGGTATGAATCTGTCGTCTGCTTTGACATGGTGAGATCTTTCACTTGAGAAACAAAGTGCAATTTCTAAACCAAAAAAGTTCTGAGCTAACCAGCAACAGAAGTGAGAGGGAACTTGAAGTTGTTTCCCAAGTGTGGAAAATCACATTTAGCTGTGCCAGCAAAGACCTGTGTGTAAGTGCTGTTCAAGCTTCCTAATTCATCTGACTGCATCATTTTGAAGTGCAGCTTGTCAGAGGGAATGACAAGCCCCTGGAAGTGGTCATCTTTCCAGCTGGCATAGTGCTCCCAAGAAAAGGCTATGCATCTGTCCCTTGAGAGACAGACTTAAAAAATGCTGGAAGCTTTGACAAGCTCAAATGTGAAGAATACTGCCTTAAACATAGTTTAAGATTACTCATCTGAATAAATAACTGGAAAATGGTTCTACATGCACTGCTCTGAGTGGATTTTTATTAATGATAGGATTTGATCTGATAGGATCAATTGGAGGTGATGCATCCTCATAAATAAGGAAGAGTGAATAGCATTTCACTCTGCAGTGCAGAAGGTGGTATCCAAAATTGAAGAGAGTATGACAGGGCATCTATTTGCTACTTGTTTCAGTAGCAACAGGAATATTAATAATGCACCTTACATAAAACATAGAACTTAAATTCCCTTCTTTTGTGTGTGTTAAAAGGTGTTCATCAGCCTCTTGGCTGTTATTTTGAAAAAAAAAAAAACCCCAGTGATCTCTCATGAACAGGGATGGTGTGCATTTCTCTTGGAGGCTGCATTGATTTGCCAGAGCTAAATGCTCAACTGTTATTTGAATACAGACTTGTATAGAGTGCAAGGACTTTGATCTTGACAAAACACATATTTGGCAGAACAATATTATCTTGAGAGTGATTAAAACTTGCATAAATAAAGGTGGTGTTTGTACTGGCAAACTTGTCTTGCTACTTCTCCTTCTCTCCCCACCCCTTGCTTCCCCCTCACCCATCCCCTGCTGATGTCATTGCTGCAGCTACAGAGATCTCGGTTGCTTTCAGATTCTGTCACCTGCATAACAAAGCAGCGATGGAGCTGTATCATTTCTGAGCCTTCAGAAGTGTTAACAGATGTTCTTGAAAGCCAAAGAAGGTGCAGCATGAGAGCTGCAGAAGCTAAGAGAGACTAAATGTAGATAGTAGGATAAAAGCCTGAATTTCTTTTTATCTCAAAGCTTCATAAAATTGAAAACTGTTTTTTTATGTTCCAAAGCTATTTGAGCTATGTATGGGTGGATTTGGAAGGAAGCTTAGTCTGCATGGTGTGAGCTGATGGAGCTGTAGATGTGTCACACTGGTGTGTAACTTCCACTGATGGATTCTTGCTCAGCACTTGCTCAAGGGCAGAGTTGTGCTGAAAGTCTCAGCTAGGCGAGGTGTGATTTCAAAAGTCACTTCAAATTATATGAACATACTGGTGAGCTTTAGATTGCACATTAGGAAAACTTCTTCCCCTGAGGGTGGTGGAGCAGGTTAGCAGAGAAATGTGTGATCTTTGCCCCAGGTTTCCAGGTCAGCCCTAAAGTAGCCCTCAATTCCAAATAGCTCCCCTTGGAGGGTAGGTTGGACTGGATGTGACCTTCAGAGAGAGATCCCTTCCAACAACCATTTCAATGAGTCTGAAAAACAATACTTTTCAGGAGAATCTTGTGAGGACGAGGTTGCCTCAGAGATTGTTTTGTTGGGACAGTTAAATAGTTAATATGTGAATTCAGTCATGTGTCAAACAATGGGTCAAGGACGTTTTTACTCTGTCAAGATGAAAGATCAGATGTTTTTTCATTAGGACTGGCTGTACTGTAACACACAGATGAATAACCTTCAGGAGTCCTGAAATTCCCCAGATTTCTGATAGGGATTGGCAGAGTTTAAGGTAGTTAATGGGGTTCCTTTACAGCCACAAGAATAGCAAAGCAGCACAGATAACATGAAACATTTTGAAGGTAAGACTGAAACACAGGTCATATGTTCAATAGTACAGACTTCCCCAAGTGATTTACCAGTTAAAAATAGTGGAAAGAAAAATTGGACATACTACACTATAAAACATGGGATCAGCTTGATGTAATGTTGCTTTTTCTTTTCATTAGTCATGTTTTAAAGTATTTGGAAAATATTGTTGGTTGTTATGAGTAGGCTGAAAAGCTTTCTGTTGGCTTTTCAGCAGATCACAGTATTAATTGAGCCTGAGAATTTTGTCTCTCCTCTTTTTTAAGCATACCACAATAGATATGTTACATTAAGTGTTACAGCTCTGCCTGCAAGTAAATAGAGTCCTGTCAATCAGAGCTGTCCAATGTTGAAGTCTGGCCTACGTTTCTCCATGGAAAAAGAAATCCCAGCAGGAGGTTGAAGAATGAAAAGTATAATGGGAAAGCATTCTATGTGACAGCATGGGAAGAAGTATTTTGCCATGTTTTTATTGTATTTCTGTGGTGCCCATTCATGGCTATTACAGAAGTGATTTCCATATGTAAGGGAAGGACACTAAGTCCTAGTCTGTATCCTTGGTGGGCTTGGGGAGCTGTTTTCACCCTTACTGGGTAAGATGAAATAGAGGAAACCTGTGTTTACAAACCTTAACCAAAGCCAGTTCATACTGAAGTTATAGACCACTGGGTTGCTTTGATGTGTGTTTTAGGGTAAGGTTTTGCTCTGATTATCTAGTTTTAGCTCTGGTAATAAAAGTTGTTTTCCCAAGGAAATCTTGAAGAGAATTTCTTGAATTCTGAAGCGTTTTCAGCAATAGCTTCCCTGCAGCTGAGGTGGGAACAAAATCAAATTTATAGCTTAATACTAAAATTTGAATGATAGAATAATATAGTGGTACAGTGATCTCTGAATTCATAGATATGTGTCTTGACTGCTTATACAGCAGGTACTTTCAGAAATGTACAGAAGTGCATTTATAATGTGTAGTATTGTGCTTAATAGAGAATTGGACTCCAGTTACTCCTAAGATACACTGGTTGTAAAAAAATGAAGAGAGTTAATTATCTCCAATTTCCCCATACTGTTGAAACCATGGAGCCTTTTTTCTTAGTAACTGTTCCTTATTAGAAAATCCAAAGCGTTCACAATAGACTTTGATCTTTACTGTAAAATGGAAGGAGGAGGAAAGCTTTCACACCAAAATGCTAATAATGTTCTCTTTGTTAGTGCCTTTGTATTGCATATTAAGTGGACCAGCTTATCAGTCCAAGTTCTGTAGCTTTGTAGGCATCCACCTTCCCATAAACCAGTCATCTTTGGACTATACTTTTTTTCAGCTGGGGAAGAATGCTGTTTATCCTTTGACTGTCTGCCCTAAGTGTGGGTGGCTCTGCTAAACTAAAAGCATGTGTGTGGTAGGTTCACTGTCAATACACTGTTTCTGTATTGTTAAACAGGTTTATTGTATGAGCAATACTTACTCTCTAAATGCCTGATGCCTAATGATTATATGATTGCATTTTTACATTGTGGTTTGATAAGTGGAATGCTTGTTGTTGTATTTGAGTCTCCTCACTCTCTCCAGGAAAAAAAGGAATTAAAATCCCAATTTGCTAGGAAAGACTTGCATCTTTTAGGTAGGGAGGAAAAAAAAACCAAAAAAAAAACAAGGACACACAAAGCCAAACAAATCTTTCCTACTAAATTATGCTAGAATTTTGCATTTTGCAGTCCTGTTGAGTGCACGATGACAGGGTCAGTAGGCATGTGTGCATTTTCGAATTATTTACAAGTTGCAGAATTCTAGACTTTGTGGATTTTTATTTATACTTTCTCAGTCCATTCAGCAGTTAGATGTCATTGCAGTGAGCTTCTGGGCATTCTGCCAAGTCTTCACTATTGTCAGGATGCTGGATAAAGTACAAAGGAAAATGCTTGTCTATGTTTCCTTGTAAAATTTTATAAGTAATGTATAACCTCAGAAGTGAGACCACCCTTATTAAAGTAAGAGCACAGCTAGATGAAAACAAGATTGACTCTCACTTTGCTTGACTGTCTGTACTGGTGGTTAGGATGTGCAGATCACCTTGACATACAAGAATTGTGAATATCCATGAATTAGTAAGAAAAACTGAGTTAGAACTGTGGGCTTTTGGTGGCCAAAGTGTCTGTGTTTAGTGTTGTAAAAGTGTGTAATAGTGTAAATGTTAAGATAACTGAAGATAAGCCTTTTCTGAAGAATTGAAATGGAACAAAAATGGTTTGAAATTTCAGCTCTGCATTACTGCCTCTCTTTTGGTTCATCCTGTAGGTATAATGACATGTTTGGCAGAGCCTTGCCCCAATGCACTGTAGTGTGCAGTTTTCCACAACTGTTCTCATCCTTAAAAAAAATAATTCAGTAAATTTTAGAGTTGTTTTTGTATCACCAGTTGATGTTAATTTGGTTGAAATGTGATAAAGGTAGAGGAATGTGTGGGGTATGGGACTAAATACTATTTTTTCATAGATTGTACTATGGTGAAGCTGATTGTTAATTTCCCAGGTTAATTTCTGTGAAAACATAATTTCTCTGTATAAAAAAAAACCTCACAAAATACAGATACTCACCTGCAAAACAGAGTTGAGCTGGAGTGAGTGCCTCATCCTTCCTTGTGCTTCTTTTTCTCAGTGCTTTGCTCTGTACATTGCACTGCAAAGAACAAAGCAATGCAGCAGCAGTGTTTTTCCCCTGCATTTTAGAGAAGATGTTTGTAAATGAATCTGAATGGAGATTGTTATGCTTTCATACCAGTTGAAAGGAAATCTGTGTCCATGTTTGAGCACTTGCTAGGCAAGATTATTTAATAAGTCACAGACTTTTTACATGAGAGTCTGAGAACAGCCATGCTGTGCTTACTCAGAGAACAGACAGGATTTGAGCCTCTGACACTATAATGATAAAATGAAAAGTGATTTTGTTTCTCCTGTAGGAAAACAGAAGAAATGTATTTAAACTGATTTGTTTGCTGTTTGTAATTTGTAATTCTTTTTATTTATTTCCTCTCTCTTTTTCTTCCAAGTGTGTGCTGAAGCTTTCAATCCAGATGAAGAGGAAGAAGATACAGAACAAAGGGTGAGGGAATCACTTCATGCATGGTTCTCTCTGCAGATTGACAGGCAGATGTGCATTGCCTTTTCTTACCCCTTGTGCTTTTCATGCTGAGCATGGTGTGGTGACACTGGCAGAGTGACATTTTTTCGAAATTTAGAGCCACTTTGTCTCATGGACTTTTTTAGTCACTACAGCTTTAATACAATTTTACTTCAAAGGATTCTAGATCTGTGCTTAAGTCTTAACATCTTTAAAATTTAGGCTATTTTCCTTTCTTAATTCTCTTAAAGGCTTGTTGAGGCAATTCCTAGATCGTTGATGCTGTTGAGAAGAATTAGTTAAGCTTTACCACAGCTGTTTCTTCATGGGTGCTTAAAATTCCTCACATGCTTTTTACTGTCTTTCTTGTCAGATCGGTTCTGCCTGGGTAGGAGAAATGCTTGTTTGAAATATTTTAAGGCTGTGGCCACCTGTTTTTTCTCTTGTTCTTGAAAGTTGGGAATTTCTAGGAATTGCAAATCCAGATACTGTAACTGTATTTCTTTAGAGGTGGGTTTGAGTGAGCAAATCTTGTAGCCTGGTTGGTGAGAATCAGTGTTTTTCTCCCTGGACTTCTGGTGTTCCTTTCCAGATTCCATTGCAAGGATGCTTACACTTCTGCAAGGAAAATCTAAGTCTAATATAATTTTTCTTAAAAAAGAAGAGATACTTCAATAATTATTATATGTTATAAAAAGAAGAAACAACTATGAAGTCTGTCTGGTTATCCAAATGTTTGTAAACTTGGACACATTTATTCCATCAAAAGTCTTAATTTTCTTGACTGATGATTTAATATTCTGTTTTCTTTTAAAACAAGGATCTGAGACCTGTTTAACTTTGGGAAATAACTTTTTAGAAATGCCTACTGATATAACTGTTTTTTGGAATCCTTGTTATTCCAGAAATAAAGATTAATGTGCATGTCAGGTAATTAATTTTTAATATATTTCCATAATTAGCCCCTAGCAAGCACATAAATAAACATTTTCATGGTACAGTATGTGTATTGCTTCCTTTAACCTGATGTTTATAAATGGAAGGAAGTAACAAAATATCTCAAACAACAAAGCTTTTATTTAAATAATTTTGATAGAAAAAACCACGCTTATTCTGTAACTTCTTCTTACTGGATGGGCTGGGACTCATATGTATCATATAGGATATGAACTGCCTGTGTGCCAACAGTAATTGTACTGGGATTAATATAGCTAGAGTTTAGGAAGAAAATTGCTAGAATTCCTCTGTTTCATATGTGCAAGCTGTGGCTATGGCTGTGTTAGAAGGGAGGGGAATGGAAAAGGCATCCTCTTCTTTCTTGCTTTTCTTCACTGTTATTTTTCATATGTTAATTGTCAGCATAATATTTTTCTTACGTGCCTTTCATTCTGTATTGCATTGTATGTTTATATAAATACTGTTTATGCAAACAACAAAAAAGGACTGTGTACTTTTGGCACTTAAATTGTGTTCTGTTTTTTCATGCTGAAGTGAAGGTTTAGTCTGTAATCATATTTTCTTTGTTGTCATGACTGTTCTGTTCTACTTTGTTTTAAAGGTAGTTCATCCAAAAACTGATGAACAGCGATGCAGACTGCAGGAAGCATGTAAAGATATCCTGCTCTTCAAAAACCTGGATCAGGTAATAGCATTTTAAGGAAATCTTAAATGGAGTTAATTTTTTATTATATACAGTTAATATGATATAAAAATCCAGACACAGTTTTTAAAGACAAGAAAATAGGATTCTGTTTAAAAGAGAAAGAATATTTTTAGTGTAATGGTGCCAAGAGATACTGCAATGATAATTCCCAACTTCAGGAGCACAGTAAATATTTCAAGTGTATCAGCAGCACGAAGACTGGCTGGCGTGTTTGTGCAGTGTATTTTTAGAAACTCAGCTGTGATCTACATCTTCAACTTTGAACATCTGGTCATTGAAAATGCAATGAAAGTATATTGTTAATGGGCTTGGGAATAGCAAAGATGGTAAAGCAGGTCAGCATCAAGGCAAGGCATTTATATGGTGTCATCTTTCTTGGCTTTCACAGTTTCCCTGGCTGTGCTGCTTGCAAAAAAAGGAAGTTTAGTTGTGGCTCAACAGAGAAATCCAGCTGGAGCCTGCTGTGCAGACCAGCATTATCTGTGTGGGCTCCACATCTGTACCTGTCCTGTCTCATCTGGGGCTAGAATTGCAGCTTCTTTAGGACAAAAGGCTATCCAGGGAAATAAGTCTGTGGAGGGTCTTGTTCAGTATAGTCCTGATCATGACTGGGGCTCTTAGATGATGGCAGTGCAGATAATTTACTAAGAGATCACAGTGCCATTTCTAGACATACAGACAATGAAATACATGTACTGCTGATATGAATTGATGTGTGTCCATTGCAATGAAGCTGTGTCAGATTATACCAAACATATGTGTGTGCTTTGGCACTGAAAAGGTATGTGAAAATTGAACCATTGGACACAAACTTGAGATAATGGCTCTTCTCTGCTAGAATTCTGCATTATTGAACTTCTATTAATAAGCTGGAAAGGAGTGAGCTGCTAGTGGAAATCAGCATGTAATATCAGTATTACTTGTGTTTTTGTACAGCAAAATGTACAAAAGTGCATGTTCCAGTTCACAATGCAGACCAAATGAAACAAACTTGCCCTTGTCCAGCAGTAATGCTGAGGTCTGTTTTCTGATAGTTGGGTTACCCCCACCCTGTTTGTTTTCCAGGAGCAGCTATCTCAGGTCCTTGATGCCATGTTTGAGAGGAAGGTGAAACCTCAGGAGCATGTGATTGACCAAGGTGATGATGGAGATAACTTCTATGTCATTGAACGGTAAGCAGCTGTGCCTGTGAAATGTAGAGGATGTTTCTTTTCAGCTTCTTAGAAATGGCAGGGAATATTTACTGGAGGAAATTTTTAGAAGAAAATTATTTGTTCAGTTTCATTTTTGTTCCTATCAGGATAAGCACAGCACAACCCATATGACATGTTGTCTCTAGACCAGGTTATATTATTTTCTGGGGGAAAAGCAGCAAAACTAGCTCTATGGTAAGGGGAAGGGGTAGGAGATTATTTTCAGGAAGGAGAAGATAGGAAATAAAAGCTTGGACTTTATTCAATTAGTTTTGATGACTGACTTCAGAGAGAGTTGGGGTTGCTCTTTGTTAGTTGTGATTTTGATTTGCGGAGTTTAAGGTGCCAGTTTGGAATTTCTTCCATCAAGCAAATTCAATTGTAATTTTGGGTATTACGTATATGTGCAGCAGGCACATAATACGTACATATGTGCGTGGACATTGTGAGTATCTTTTACCATTTTGGAAAAAAATATGGCTAATGTTACTTTGAATAACCATATCCAAAGAGTAATTAAGAACATGGATTTATTTCCTTCTGCAAAACTGTAATATTACACAGAATATTACTGACTGATTTATAAATGTCTGTTGGAACATGATCTTAGCAAACTGCTTTTTTGGTGCACTGTTATCTTGTTTATCACTGAAATAATGGCACCATTAATATTGTATGAAATGCTTTCAAAGCAGTTCTTCAAGACAGGTTGTTGCTTTTTGAATTGCAAAAGCATTTCTAGGTTAGAAATTGTTCATTTACAATGATTCTTGTTCATTTTCAGGACATTCCCCTTTCTGGTTAGTGAAATTACAGAACATAAGGCTGTGTTAAATACATTCTGTCCGTGTGCCTGTTCCCTGTCCTCTGCTATACCAACCCCTTTGCCTAAACCAGTGCCCCATTTCTACACTCTGTTATCCTTCTCAACTGCTCTCCCTCAGCCCAGTCCCGTGTCTTTGGCTAGGCTGGCTGAGTTCCTTCTCTTGCCACATTCACCAGAGAGATCAGGCAGATAAGAGTGGGGTACTGCAGATCAGAACTTGGGGGAGCCAGAGCCACCAGCTCTGCAAAGATGAGGTTTGTGCAAAGCAGTGCTTCCTAATTTTGAGGAAACTTAAACTCGGTTTGGGAGCCTCTCAAAAATGTTAGATACCATCAGCTTATCTTGATCTGTTTCTATGCAAGGCACTTACCCTGTTGGTTTTTAAAAGCTCTCTGCTATGAGTTTTAACCTAAAATGAAGAAGTGAAATAGAGCCTTACCTTAGATATTCAGGTAAATGCTTTTATGATCTCTGTTCTACCAATGTAATGTTACTCCACAAGTTTTTTTTTCTGTCAAGAGATAGTTATGTTGGAAGTTTTCAGGCTTTTAGCTTTCTGTATTGTTTCATTCCCAAGGTAAAAGTATGTGGCAGAAAGGTTGTCCAGTGAAGGAAATTAAACTTGGTGTTGTCTAGTGAAACCATGGCAGCCTTTGCTGTGAGCAGTAACTTGGCTCCAACTCTGCTGTTGGCTATTTGGTGATTAGGGATAACTTCTGCAGTTAGGAATTTTCAGTCCTTTCTCCCTTTCCAGTCTTCCACCAGCTCCCACCCACTTATTTTTTCATGCAGAAGAATAACAGAATACTGGTCCTTATGGAAAACCATAATATTTCCAGAAGTGCAGGTTTGGAGGACTCTGACTCCTTCATGAGTAGGCATGTCTTGTTACTCCCGAATAATTAATGCCTAAATGTTCCTGAGGATTAGTTTCTTTCTGTCTAAATGGACAGTTCACTTAGTGTTCTGGCACAGGCCTTTTTTTCCCCAAAGTCTTCTGCTTGCAATACTTCCTCAGCAGATGGCTCGTGTCAGAGTGTCTTTCACCATGCACAGAGGGGCAGCAGGCAGGGGAGGTACAACCTGAGGATGCAGCAGGCAGGGGAGGTACAACCTGAGGATGCAGCAGGCAGGGGAGGTACAACCTGAGGATGCAGCAGGCAGGGGAGGTACAACCTGAGGATGCAGCAGGCGTGCAGTGCCCTCTGCATGGAGGGGAGAGCTCAGGGATGTGTTGCATGGCTGAGCATGGGACCCTCACCACTGCTGAGGAGGCACCTGCTGGGTGTGTGCTGACTGAGCAGTCATCACTCAGGAGGGGCAGCATTGGCCTCTGCTGCCTCTTGGCACAGACTGATACACAATCTGAGCTGCCCTCTTCTGCTTTTTTGCCTTTTTTTTTTTTCCTGAGGGTTTTATATTTTTTCACATCAGTACTTTTCACTTGAGTCCTTGGGCTCGTAACGATTACCATCTCAACAATTACACTTGGGTCTGGTTTTTATTTGTCTTATCTTGGAGGGCCTTAGCTCATGGACTCTCACAGCTCAGCAACAGTTTTCTCAATAAAGCTGAGCCAAGGTCACCCAGTGTTGCATCACCAGTTTAGTCCTTGGGTCAAAGACAGCTGAATGCTTGACTGAAGGTTATGTGGCTATAGTTATTTGGAAATAAATGGCACTAGTTAGTGGCTTTCAGGCTGAAGGATGGGAAGAAGTTGTTGTTTTTGCTTAAGGTGTTTATATCTGGCTCTTCCAGATCAAAAAAAGAACAACTCTGAAGATTGTTGCCTCTGGTGTCTCTCAGAGAATCATTAAATAGATATCAGACATTACAAGAATCAACACTAATCCTTTTCTAGTTTACTTTTTGCATGCTGCTGGTTTCTTACTCTCCTAGGTGTGAGTATCTGGTGGGATTGTTTTGCAGTCTCATGTGCCTTCCTTCCTCACGTAGTACCATTTCTGGCATTAATTTTCTTTTTTTCTTATGTGCCTAATGATGCTGTGAGATATAATACCATTTTTTCTAACAAAGATGCAAACTCATCAGGAAAGTTTTATGTGTATTCAGCTGCTTAAAGCCAAGAAGGTGTTCCCTACCTGCCTTTCTCCTGGACATGATACATTTTGTGAAGTGTCTTAGGCCAGGGGGTAGTCCCTGAACAATCTGTCATAGCTAAGAATTAAGCAAGCCTACTTCAACTGTATTTTTAAATTATTCTTTAAAGCCCCAAGTATGACAATCCTGATGGTGTAACAGACAGTTGTTCAACTTTCAAAGGGCTACCTTTCTGTGCACAGCTTTTGTTTCATAGGCAGTTCCTGTGGTGCAGATTTGTGTCTTGACTTCTGACTTGCTGTACTAGTACCTGCACTTCATCAGAGTAATCTTTTGATTCTTGGTAAATTCTGGAACACTGTTCTCTTAACTTGATTATGGCATAGGAAGTGTGTCTCATGGAGAACTGGCTACAGGAGGTCTTTCGAATTTGAGCAGGTTACAGCTGGGTATGAACAAAGTGCAAGGAGATTTCTGGTGGCTGGACATTTCCTCTTGATCTGTTCAGAGATCTTGGCTAGATATCATCAGGTTTAGAGCATCTTGAGGTTCTGATATACACATACCCTGAAGCTGGAGTTGAGACAAACCCATAGTAGCAGGTGAGCAGCTGGATTGAGTGTGTCCCAAAGGTCCTGCAGCAATGCTGGCACTGAGAAAATGGGTAGAGATGGATCTGAGTCACTAAAGAGGCCTCATGGGGTAACACATGCTGTGAAATGTCACTCTTAAAGATGGTGAAACTACTTCTCACTCTGGCCAGAATAGCAATGTCAAAATATTGTGCAGAGGAAACCCAGTAGATCCTGCCCATATCTATCAGGAGTGAAATGCTTTAGTAAAAGACAATTATTGTGGAAATAGTGTAGATAGAAGCAGCCAAGAATCAGGCAGTTGGAAAGCTCAAAAAGTTCTATCTCACACAGCAATAAAAGGACTATTTGTATAACAGCAAAAACCTGTTTTCAAGATTTGTACTAGGATATTGTCTAATAAAAAGTGTTTATTCCATTGTTTTCCAGAGGATTGTATGATATTGTTGTAGCAAAAGACAACCAGTCTCGCTGTGTGGGCCGCTACGATAATCACGGCAGTTTTGGGGAACTGGCACTGATGTACAACACTCCTAGAGCTGCCACCATTGTTGCCACAACAGAAGGAGCCCTTTGGGGACTGGTAAGGAAAGGAAGTTGCTCTCATATGCATAATATTTTAAGCAGTACCTCACTGTGTCCAGAACTTCTCTTGATGTGGCTCCTCTGCTCATAGGTTATTTTATCAGGATCTGCTAGGTCATCTCCTGGCATGATAGATCCATTGTGCAAATCTTTTTGGCTGACTTTATGGAACAACTTGTCTATAAAAACTATATCACTAGTTCTATCTGTCCCTTTATGGTTTTGCTTTTACTGTAATTGTAGCTTTTTTTTTTTTTTGGGGGGGGCAGGAAACAACCTCCTGGTTTTGTTTTCATCCTGCAGAGGACAGTGGAGGCATTAAAGCACTTCTTTGGGGGGGAGAGGGAAACAATATCTAATTGATGTTTCTTGTTTTCAGCTTACCTTCCTACCATTTGGTCTCTTAAGGGAAAGGGAATGTGCTAAATATCTTCTTGTGGATTTTAGTTATTTTAAGAGGTCAGAAAACTGCCCAAAGCTTTGTTTTCCTTCACAATAAGCTGTCATTCTGTTACCTTGGAAAGAGGCTCTCGGGTCAGCATGACCTACGAGATACCCAGCTAAATGATGGTGTTGCTTTCTCTCTATCCCAGCAGTGCCGAATGTGAAGCTGTAGCCATTACTTTCCTTTTTTAGTTCTTTTCTCTGCACTCTCTGGATGGGGTTATTTTCCTAGTGCTCCCTTACTCATCTGTGAGGGTTGGCATAATAAATGGATTGTGCTGGAGCCTTTGAAGCCACAAGTGTTGTGTGCTGTCTGTGCCCCGGGCTCCTCGGCAGCTCTGGCTGGGGGTTGCCGTGTGTGGTGACCTTGATGTAGGACTGATAAGCTGCTGCACATGGCTGTTTATGCAATCTCAGCTTGCTGGGAGATCTGACTTCCTTTTTATGTGTGAGGTGAAAGAAAAGAGTTTGGTAAATCAGCCAGGGAGTAATGTCAGAATCTCATTTCTGGAGGAAGACAGAACAAAGCAGCTAGCTACAAACTGAGCTCATTCATAAAAGGAAGAAAATGAGAAGATGGATTCTTTGTTCCAGTTTGCCTTTGAAAATTGGGTTAATTTTGCATTTAGTTCTTCTGTGATTATATTCCATTAATTAGCAAGGTGTAGATGAACAGGGACCTCTTGCTAATCATCTGTCCTGAGAACATTTTATTAACTAAGGCTGCATTTTCCTCTCAAACTTCAGTTATTTCTTCCAGTTATTCTGTTTGCTGTCATGTTTTATAGTACTATTTTGTCCCTGATGTAATTTAAACATATTTTTATTAGTATGCAGAAGTCATTACTTAAGCTCTTTGGTTATCTGCCATTTGGGAAGTGTGGATTACTCCCACTGCATTGCAGGCTTAGGCCAACAGAAATCTGGAAGGCTCAGGCACAAAGCAGTTACCACAGTGGGTCCCTTCTGGAGGAGGGAAATGTCCTCAGCCTTTGCTGCTGAATGTGTTTGGGGGAAACCTCATGATCACACACGCTGCCTTCACAGCTCAGCTTTTTTTTTTTTTTTTTTGTTCAAATACTGCTGCTTCTCCTCCCTCACTGATACTCTCAAGCAAGTGAATTCTGAGTTTTTATGCTTTTACAATCTCGCCCCTCCTCTCAGTATTTGTGCCTTTCTGTTTCTCCTAACACAAATATTTAAAGACACTTTTACGACTGAAGAATTCCTTTAAAAACGGAAAAATCCCTTATGCTTTATCATTTCTTTTTCTCCTTCGGATAACAGTAATGCCATCCTGCCTTTCATCTTCCTCATCCTTCAACTTTAATGTTCCATTGTTACCACCTCTGTTAGTCCTTGTTACAAGTATTTGTAACAGCCTGCATCCCTTAACAACATCCACTCACTTGAAAATACCTCTTCATCTCAAAATGCTGACCAGCTGATGGTTTTGGGAACAGAATGAATGGCTCTCAGGATGTTTCTGCTAATTGTAGCTGCTTCTTCCTCCCCTCCTTTTTTTTTTTTTTTTTTTCCCCCCATTTTCTTGACCAAATTTTTGCTCCTGTCCTCTGACTTTCTGATTTTTACACTTACGGCCCCACCTGCGCAGGGCAAGCTGCAGCTGCGGCTCTGTTGGTGGGTGCAAAGGGGGGAGACGCTAAGGGAAGCATGTGGTGGGCAGGTGCCTTTCCCTTCCCCTGCGGCTGCCGGTGTTTGCCGGTGTTTGCCGGTGTTTGCCGGTGT
>WEIU01024048.1:1141656-1153571 GCA_013389925.1 Aegithalos caudatus
CGGGCCGGGCTGGGAGGGGATTTTGCCCCTCGGCGTTTGGGCTTCACGAACGCGGCCCGCGGTTCTTCCCTGCGGGACGCGCACACGGCCGGCAGTCAGGATGCGGTCCTTCCTGAGCCTGGCTTTGGATCTGAGAAGGTGGAATGAACGAGCCTGCTGCTCTTTGATACTCAGTTCCTGACCCGTTTGAGACCAGTATAAATCTCTGATTTTTGAAATGTGTGACTTAAGTAGAGAAGAATCCAATTCAGACTTGGTTCTGCAGTTGCCTTAAGAAGTGCTGGCAATGCCAGTTTTGACTGGCTTCAGCAGGAGGAGCAAAACTTCTTCATTTAATGCAGAAGCATGAAAGAAATACTAGCAAACAGGCAAACAAAACCCCAAAACTCAACCCAGAAAAACAGTATAAGTATATAACAGTATAAAAAACAGTATAAGAATAAAAATTGAATCCCTAAATGGTTGTCTGAGAAGGATCAGGTCTTACAGCTCCGTTTTTTGTTATTGCCAGAAGTGCTCTAGCAGGAGCTGTTGCAGTCACCGTTGTGGTGGATATGGTATCACTTTAGCAGCTGCTTTCTCAGCCCTGGCATTTGCTGTAAATACTCGTTCATGTTTGTCAGTTCTTCAAACAGGGAGCATTTCAGTGAAGAGGAATAATGTATTTCTCTGTGCTGTTTCTTGCAGGATCGAGTGACATTCAGAAGAATTATACTGAAAAACAACGCAAAGAAGAGGAAGACGTATGAATTATTTATTGAGTCTGTGCCCCTTCTTAAATCCTTGGAGGTAAAACCTCTCAGAGACATCTGCATCAAATTCTTGCATTAGCAGTAGCTCTAGTTAATGTTCTCTGCTAAATCAGAAATCTGTCATTTTTGCTTAGAACAAAATATTAAGTGCTGCTTTGGTATCACATATACTACCCAAATTAATTTGCATTGCTGAAATAGTTTTGGTTTTTTTTTTCCCCAGATCCTTTATTCACAGTATTGATTTGCTGATTTTTATTTTAGTCAGAATTTTTAAAGTTCTTTACATAAAAAACCCCACAAAACAAAACAAAAAAAACCAACCTATATGTATTTCAGGAAACAGGTATCAAAATGCAGTTTGGTAGTCAGGGCTGTGAGGATGTGATATTGAAGTAAGGATACAGTCACTGGGATATTTGGCCTTTATCAGCCAGGAATGGTTTTGAGACAAAGGTGTGGGCTGTGGTAGTCTTGCTTTAAGCTTAACTTAATATTCAGGAGTTAAACTGCTAAAGGGAAGCACTTTGCCCTGGGAATACAATGACACTGTCCTGTTGGGTTGTGTGGTGCCTGAATTTAGGAACAATGTGGAAATTGTCACTGATTCACCCTGTATTGTCAGAGGGCTTTTGGAACTGACCAACCTGCTTTTGCATTAGTCTGTCTTTGCCTTAAACCATAACTTAACTTTTCTTATCATAAAAAAAAAATCCCAGCATTAATCTTTAGTATCTGAGCTCTTAATCCCTTTGGGAGAAGATTACAAAATTGCAAAATATCATCAGGTGTGAACAACAGCCTCTACTGTGTATTATTTTGGACATAGATTGTAGCTGTGGAAAGGGGTAAATTACACAACACCTTCTCTCTCAGTGCCTGGCTTAAACTGGTTCCATCAATGTGACTTTTTTTGAGCACAGAAATGACTCAAATATTTAAAGATACAGAAAAATAACTCATTAGCACTGGATGGCTTTTTGCATGACACATTGCAGTTGAATCACACATGGACCAGAATTTGATTTCTCAAACATAGGCAAGATGAAGGTGCATTTGGGGAATGAATGGATTGATTACAAATGAATCATCTGCAGAATTTTAACTGTTAGGATTTTCTTCCTTTCTTGGTATGATTTTTTTTTGTGCTGTTCTGAAGCAATGAAATTGTTTTATGGGGTTCTAAATGGGTGGTGGGAAACACTGGAGAATGGCTCATTTCTCCCTTCCTGTTTGTGAAGACTCAGACATGTTTCCTGGCATGCCAGCGCTGCCTCCTGCCCTTGCTGCTGGGCATCCCTCTGCAGGGTCTGCTCACAGTTCACAGCCCTTGTCCTTGTCACCTGCCTCTTCACTCTAGGAATGAGTTCTTGGGCACAATTACTCCCACACATGTTTAAGTATATAGTGGTTAAAATACTTTCAAAATGTTTTGCTGATATTTCTCTTTAAAATTTGTTCTTAGAAGTTTATAACATTTTTCAGAGTGTTTTCTTCAAATTTCAGCTCAAAGAAAGTAATTTTTTCTCCTCCTTTTTGCTCTAAACCAGCCAAATCAGATATTTTAAAACTTGAGTGGTAAGACAAGCACAGGGATGGGACACCAGACAATTTTATTTCCCTGTTGATTATAGTAGTCTTAAGACTGTGTTGCAATACCATGACAATGTCATTTTGGGTTATATTTATAAATTGTGTGTTTGTGTGTCTAGTAAATGTCTGTTCATTTCAGGAGGAGTCATAAAGATTCAGGAGAGATCACAGAGGTGAACTATAATTGATTATTATTTTTAATTTTCCTCTTTGCTCCAGGCATCAGAGCGAATGAAGATAGTGGATGTTATAGGAGAGAAGGTGTATCAAGATGGGGAACGTATAATTTCTCAGGTACTTCAAATCTAAACTTCTCTTTATCATTCTTCTTTCTCTGCTTCTGTTTTTTTCTGTTAGAAATTGGCTTGCAGAGTTCTATTACTTGGACCAACCTGGCATTTATTCTTTTAATATTTCTAATTTATTTAATCACTTCTTGAATGTTTGGGGAATGGACAGTGTGTATTTTGCTGCAAATTTATTCTATTACTTTAGCTTCTTGGTATTTCATCTCTCATCTTTGTTTTATAAGTAGTCTTTGCAAGGATTCAAGATGAATATGCCTTCAGAAGCTGAAACTAAATGTCTGCAGTTTTCCATGAAATCCCCAATTTAGAGTTTTGCTAGGCCCCTATGACCAGATTAAACAGGGAGTCCAGGGTTAATTGAAACCACTGTTTCTTCTTGTGCCTTCCTGAGGTATTTCAGTGGTCTGGCTTCAGCTGACATCCTCTAGTGGTTGGTGGATGTTTTGTCTGCTGCAGTAGATCAAGGCCAGGGTGGTGGAACTTGAAGCTGGATGAACTCAAGCTATAGCTGTTTTTTGGGTTTTTTTTGGCTGTGACAGAAATAACTTTTTGGAACACTCTTGCAGAGGGAACACTGGAATTTTGCATCAAATTTAGCTGTGGGTTGCTGTGTTGTTAAAGTGCTCCAGTTCAAGTAGAAGTCAATACAAGAAGGGCTTACCTGAAGCTGCAGGATTTTGGTTGCAACCTTGTTCTTGTTATATAGACAGAATACAACTCCTTGATAGTGTCTTGAATAGTTGATCTTAATTATCTTGAATGTCAGATAACTGAATATGGGAAACAAATTTGCTGGTAACTGTCAAATTGCTTCACTCCAAAAATACTCTCAATTTTTTAAGTTGAAACTTTTTAAGACCCTGAGAAAACTTGAACTCTTTGCAAAATCCGAGCTTATAAATCAGTATTAAACTGAGTATTCATACCATCAGTGATCCAATTACACAGTTGGTTTTAATCTTTTTTAATAACTGAATTAAGGACAAGGATGTAATTATCCTTAAAAGGAGGATTAATAGTTTGGATAGGTCTGGGTGATGGTAATTCACTGCTAGAGATGATGAAACTCTGTGCTTGGGAAAGATACGATAACTCTTACATTATGGCTGTTGCATCAATACCAGGAACCTCTTTTCCTTTGAGTAATTTTAAATTTTAATTACCTTTTTGGAATTTGATCCTTCAGTTCAGGGCAGTAAGCTTTAAATCACTTGAAAATTGTTATAGTATTATAAAGGTGTCTCCCACTCAGTTTGTTTCCGTTCTTTTTAAAAATAAAGTGTTCTTTCAGCAGTTACTTTTTCAGAAGTTAGCACAGAACATTAGTTCATGCTGTGATGGTTGGCAACAGTGAATGAAAAGTTTGCACTGAATGGCTTAGGACCATCCCAGGAAGCTTAGCTAAAGGCTTAATTTCTTCTGTAACTCCAAGTGTAAAACTTACATCATCTTCTCCCAGCCCATGTTTTATACTCAAGTTTCAACCATTTCTCTCCATCCTCCCCATCACATTCATCTCCTTGACCACTTGACTTAGTCTCTCTCTCCTCATCTTGTTTCAGGTTTTTCTGCTGAGTTGCTCTCATTCCCTTACCAGTTAGTTTTCCACCTTTGTCTCCCTGAAGCCTTTAGTCTCTTTGCTTTTGATTTGTAGCAGGATGCATGTTGCAGATAGTCACTGACTTCCAGCACTGTGCCAGACCCATAGGGACAAATACAGAGAGGAAACGTCCTTTCTGTCACAGATAAAACTTTAAAATTATAAAGTGCTGGTGAAGCTCTCCAGAGCAGATGTAAACTGGGATCACTTGAAGATTTTAAACATGATGAAGTTGAGAGAGATGTGAAAAATGTTCTAGAACCTCTCACAGGATTACAGAATAGTTGAGGCTGGAAGGGAACCCTGGAAGTCACCTTGTCCAACCCTTCTGCTCAAGCAGGGCCACGGAGAGTTTAATGGCACCTTCTTCCTGCTGAAAGAAACACACTTGCTAAATCTCTGTTTTATTAAAATTTGCTTCTGAAAATTCTAGGTTCTGCTTAGTTTCACTAACTATTGCCTACTTCCATCAGGATCAGAAGATCTGCATTTAAGTGATTTTGTTACATATCATCAATCTCCCTTGTGTTTTCCTTTCCTCCTGCTCACTTACTGAATGATGTGCACTAATACTTCCTTCCCTGTGGGCTCCTCTGATGCATTACCCAACCAGTCACCTTTTAATGTTAAGAATCGTAGTTTGTTCAATTCTAGCAGATTTCTGCAGAAGGCCTAGTTCAAAGTGAATGTATTAATATCATTTATACATAATTTCACAGTCAAGTTAAAAAGAATTTATTTCACCTTTTCTTCTTAACAGGGTGACAAAGCAGACTGTTTTTACATTGTAGAATCCGGAGAAGTAAAAATCTTGATTAAAAGCAAGGTGAGTTCAAATTGAGTGATTAGGCTTTGTATTAATCAATCTCTGATTTGACTGATTAATACAAGACATGTGAAAAAGCCCACCCTGAGTTATTTTAATATATTATTTTATGATGTTGATCAGCATTATTCATGTGATGTAGGTTGTAAACTCCCATATCTATTCTGAAGCAGCCAAAAGTTATTTTACTGAAGTGCAAAGGTCTTTTGCTTCTATCTGCTGCTCTGCAAACTAACCTGATATGTGAGAGAGCCCACAGCCCAACCCTATCCCAACCCTCCCCACAAACCAACACTTTCCCTGGCCTTAAGGGTGGAGATGAAACTTTTCTTCCACGATTATAGAGGACTGCACATTACAAAATGTGGGATCTGTTATCTTTAGAGGCATATTAGATGTTGGTATTTGATTGGACTCTGTACAGTCTGAAGCAGCCAGGGGAGCAGCATGTGGTGCATGATAAAGCCTGTGTTAGGCTACATAACAGCAGTTCCCAAAGCTGTAGCAGTAGATACCTGCCCATCTCAAAACCTGTGGGCTGGCACACATTTTTCTTACCAAACTTCCAATTGAACATGGTGTTGAGGTGTTCTACCATGACTTGGGAGTGGCTAGTTTAAAGGCCTGAAACCAAGGAGCTGTAGCACAGGTGTAAAGTATCTGGGATTAACTGTGGCCTTGTGCAAGGACAGAGCTGTGTGCAAGTAATGAAACTGCACTGTTTGACAGACTATGACGTGTAAAGAAGCCAATCAAGAAGTGGAGATTGCCCGGTGTCACAGAGGGCAGTATTTTGGAGAGCTTGCACTTGTCACCAACAAACCCAGAGCAGCCTCTGCCTATGCTGTTGGGGAGGTCAAATGTTTAGGTAAGCAGATGTCTGTGTTTCTGGTCATCCTTTTTTGTTCTTTGCTTGTCTCATGGACCATGCTTGAGCGAGCAGCCATTCAAAACCCAACACCCTTTTGGTTTTGGTAACTGGCAGTCAGATTCCAGAAGCCAGGAGCATCATGGGCTGGAGTGGAGCTCCAAGTGTAAGTTGGAGAACTTCCTCATGGCAGATTTTCTATTTTCTGTGTGTGTAGCCTGTACTTGTTTGTACATAGCCTTCAGGTCATCTTTTAATAGCACTGTGGAGAGTACTTGGCTTCTGTATTTGTCCTTGAGATCAGGTTTGTATTTTATTAATCTTGTTTCTCCGAACAACAGTACAGAGAGACATCAGAAACATGATTTCTGTTTCTGTGGTTTCTTTAGAAGCCTTGAGTGGGTTGAACTGAAGGTCTGTGTTCTGAGTTCAAAAACCAGATCGGTATTTGGTGTCCTTTTTGACAAACAGTCTTGTTTTCACCTCTGTTCCATTACAGTTATGGATGTGCAAGCATTTGAGAGGTTGCTTGGACCCTGCATGGACATTATGAAGAGGAATATAACACATTACGAGGAACAACTGGTGGCAATGTTTGGCTCTAGCATGGACCTGATGGATCCAGGGAATTAGGCACAGGGTACCTCAATGCCTTCTTAGTTCAAGACACAGAAAAGCCTCCTATCAGCAACACAACTCACAAGGACAACGGACACTATGGAACAGTTACTGCTGCTGTTTTCTTGGGCATTTTAGAAACCATAAACAAGTCTCAGCACAGATGGATTGCTCACTCCTCCCTGCCTCCACTTTGCTGCTGATACTTCATTATTAGACCTAGATTAAAGATGATTCTAGCCCTATGTTCACTTACTTGGTTCAGAATGGCGTCTGTCCAACAGTTCAAGTGCCTGATACGAAACCCAAAGTGTGCAAGATTTAGAAGCCTCCTTCTTTCTGGGTGTTACTGTTGGGATAAATTGTCCCATCAGATTCTGTAGGGGGAGGTTGCCTGTTCTGCAGAGGCAGCCTGTGGAATACAAGCCTTTTAGGGGCTGATTACCTTCATCTGATGCTTTCCTTACACAATGTCAAATTTGCTTTTAATTGTAGCATCTGGGTTTGAAGTTAAAGTATCAATGGAGCCAGTGAATAAGATGGCACTGAAGTTTTGGTCCACCTGCTGAAAGCAGCAGGTAATAAATATAGAGAGCTCTTTAAACCAAGTAAACCGAGCTGGGGACATGGGAGAGTCTGCTTAGAAACCAGATGCAGAAAACATATTTTAAGTGTTTTCTGAGCAGCAAAGAAAATTGGTTTACTCTATGCTGTCCAACAAAGTGCAGTGGTTCAGATCAAATGGCCTGAAAGTGTCATAATTGTCATCTCCCCAAATTTGCTCCTTGTTCATGACACTGAGTACATTTTATGGTGGTGAGATCACAATATATGACCTTCTCTTGCTTACAGAGATCCTTTATACTGCTACATTTCCCGGGGTGCAGTTGTTGACTGGGTCAATTTTAAAGCTTTTTAAGGAGGTGAATGTTTTGTAATTTAAATGAAGACTACTTCTGTACTTGTTTACAGGAGCTTTCCCCTAGTCCTAACATTTCACAGTATTTTAACTTCATTAGACACTTGAATGCTTCCAAATACCACTTTGATTTGCTAAACTTTTCAAAAGTTGGCAGCATTTGACTTTGTAAAGCAAATGTCTTTGCTAACTATGCAGTTGGTGTGTTTGAGGAGTCTTTTTGGTTTAGGTGATAACTAAGCTAATGATGTTTATCTAAAATACCTGTTAAATTTGCAGCATTTATTAGGTAGATTCTGTTTCTATAGCTTTAAGGACCTTAATTGGCATATGGCTGAGATTTTATCAGGGTATTATCTAAATAAGAATCAGACCATAAGAAGGATGTTTTTATGGTGTACAAACAGAATATATATATTAAGACATTGAATTTGGAGGTAATAAATCTAGTGACCCTTTGAATTTGCATTCTTCCACAGCTCATGCAAAACATACTGGTGTTTTATGGGGTTTTAAAATTTTAATTGTGAATACTAGTGTAACAGAACTTGCTCTTTTTATTCATGGCCATGTAAGCAAGAATGGAAGGATGCTAATCTTGAATTCCTGCTTTTAGTTATCACAGTGGACATTTCTCTAAGGCATGAGATGCTTAGCAGCAACTCTTAAGTTGATTTCTGGACAGTTTTTTCCCCATAGTGGATGAGCTCCTCCCATTTCCTGCAATATGAGTAAGATGGAAAGTTGATAAAATTGAATGGCTGTTGTCCAGTTACTGTAATTGCAGTCATATTTTTATATAATGCAAATTATTTGTAATGGACACCACTGAACTTGGTGTTTCCATATTATTAAAGTCCTGGTCGTGATGTCTAGTGGCTGTTCTAACTGCATGTATTTTAGAACAGTGAATTTCACTTGCTTTCCTGGGCTGTTTCTTTGCCATAAATTACAGCCAAAGAAGCAGCAGGTACTTTTCACTCATGCTTCCAAGGTTTAACACCAAAGACTAAAAAAATTTTTTTCATCACAGAATTTAAAAAACCAAACAAAACCCAAACCAAACCAACAAAAAAAGAAGAAAAAACAAAACAAAACAAAAAACCCCACACATCAGCTCCTTGCAGTGATAGCAGATACAACTTTAAGATACTTTGGGCTCCATGACAAAGAGTTTCTGAAGCCAGCTTGTGACTGTCCTGTGTACCAAACATGAACTGGTCTCTGAACCAGCCTGAGTTTCTGTGCTGCCTAAACTGTCATGTGAGCTAAAGAGAAACTTGCTGTGAATAATCACCAGCTGGCATTTGTTGCTCCCAGGCAGAATATCCTCTCCTTTATCTAGAGGAGCCTGGCAGGTTGGGCTGCCTTACATATGGATTCTGGTTCTATGCAGGACAGGACTGTAGCCTCAGGCACAGGCAAACACAGGCAGTTGTTCCAAAGCTTGACTGAAACCCAGGCAAGGCTGATGTCAGATTCTTGAGATAGTCCTGCCTGGAAATCTGATGGCTTCTAAAAGTCAAAGGAAAAGATGAGAATATAAAATCAAAATATTGGGATCCCATGTGAACAAGAAAAAGCTTTTGAAGTTTTTCCTTTCTCTGGGTTCCCTGGATCAGTGGCATACTGGGCAATGCCATCCTGCATCCAGAGTCTGTGCAGCATCATTCTGTGGTGTAGAGAGGCAGCTGACTTTGAGCTGAAAGAGAATGAGCTGCTGTGAAGGCTCATCCATTTAAGAACTATAATGTGCAATGTGCCTGATTAGTTTGGTCTGGTTTAACCAACCTGTTAGTACAATTTTGGAGCATGAAGATAGTGAAAGAAGCTTTAGTAAGATACTCAATATTGCCAGGAATCTGGTTAGAGCACCAGCAGTGAGCAGAAGTGGGCCATGTGCGAGTGCTGATACCGAGTCCAGGGAGTGACTGCAGCACCTATTTGTGACCATCTGCCCCATCCCTATATCTCAGCTCATTCCCTTGCACTCTGTTCATTGCAGTTCTTGCAGAGAGTAAGCCCAGGTGTTTTGTTACTGCTCAGTGTTCAGTAAATCTGCTACTGAGTCTCTGAAATTGGCACTAAAGAGAGATTTAGTTTTTAATAGAACAACTCAGCAGCAAAGTAGGCACAGAGGATCCTGTTTTCAAGGCTTAGAGGAAGACAAATCTGTTTGTGATTCCCTGCTTGTGATTGTGGTGAAGTCAGTGAGAGGAGCTTTCAGTGGTTAAATATCCTGGCATTTAATATTTCTGTCTAATGTCACAGCACAGGTTTGAAAATGTAAAAGAACAAAAAAGAGCGGAAGTGCTCTCTTCTTAGAAACACAAGTGCAAAACTTAAAACTTTAAAAACGAAGTGCAATTTTGCACAGAGGGCAAAAAAACCCCTGAAGCCCCTTTGAATGTCACTTCCATTCTTTCTTTTCTGTTGGCTGAAAGCAGACTCTTGTTCTTGACTTGTATTTGTAAACTAGTCTTGCCAAAATACAAACATGTTGGGTTTTTTCACTTCCGATAATTTTTGTTGTTACAGTCATTGCTGATCATTTTAACTTTTTTCAAACCATAAATTTTATTTCAAGAGGCCTTCCCTGTGGATTTCCTCCTGGCGCTCTGCAGCACTACACTGTTATTTCAAGAGGCAAGAGAAAGTCACCTCACAGGAGACACTCAACACAGCTTAGGAGCTAATAATGCGCTACTAATTTTCCTCTGTGGGGCAGGAGGGGAATTAAATTCTGCATAAAGTTGCTACCTCAAGGCTCCAAGTGCTTTTAAAGGTCTTTCACTTGGGAGAATTTAATAAGACAGTTCTTAAAATTGGTCTGTTCTTTTGAGTTAAATGTTTTTTTGGTTTTTTTTTTTTTTTTGATTCATTGAGGGACCCTTATTTTAATTCATTTTACTACTTGATTCTCAAAGGATGAACAGCTGCGAAGTTTGGTTCTTGCACTGTAGTGTTGAACATGAAAGAAAAATATCTGCCATATAAACATATGGTTTTAACAAGTTAAACCACTCTGGGGTTCAGCTTCACTTTTGGTTAATAAAAAACTGACCTGTTGTGTCCAGCCTTCCTGTACAGTCCTGTGTGTGCTCGTTATTGACTCGCTGCAGCTGCCACAACCCCCAGCCTTACAGCAGCTCCCTGGATACACTTGGAATGCCTGACTGAGTTCCTTTTTCCAGAGCCTCACGGAGAGCAGCACTTGCCCTACTGCAATAACAAAAGGAGATTTTACACAGCACCTGACCTCCAAGTTTTGCTGCTTGGTGATGAGATCTTACTAATATCTTAAAAGTAATACCAGCTTGTGTAGGTATTTTTGGTCCCAATAAGACTGGCTGCTCTGATAAGCCAGCCAAATTATCATGGAACAGGTTTATTGAGCACTGCAGTAAGTGGTTGTCAGTTCCCAGGAGAAACATGTATGCCTGAAGATACCTTGCTAGCCTACACTTACAATTACTGAGCTTTATGTGGCAAACTGCCTTTTCTTTAAGCTAACTAACAATCTGAAAATTACTTTGGAACAGGTGAAATTATATTTGCTTTCCTGAAGTTTTATTTCTGAACGTTTGGCAATTTATGTACCTTTTTAAAGTCAGCCCAGGAGTGGAGTTCAGGTGGATTGTGGTGCTAAACATGAGAAAGCTGTGCTGGAATAGTACAGGACCTTTGTACAGACTGAGCCATGTGAAGGTGTCCTGTGAGTTGGACTTTGACTCAAGCATGTCGTATATACATAGGGCTACTGCAGGGTTACCCTGCTGGGATCGATGCTAATTCCTGGAGAAACCTGGTAAAAGAAGGAAGATTCTATGAAGTTCTTTTGAGGATAATGTTTAATTAATTCAGCAGAGCAGACATAAATCCATCCTTTCTGCTGTTTTTGTGGTAAGGATACGTTTCATGCCAATCTTTAGAGCAGGTACAAGATACTAAAATTGTATTATTTTATCAGTGCAGGTATTTTATCATCTCACTTAGCTGTTGACTGGTGAGTGCAAAGACAGGCTGCCAGCCTCGTTCTGTGCACTTTTCTAATTCGTTTCAAATTCGTTTCAGCTCTGTCTTTGCAAAACCGAGGCTGAGGCAACACTCTCCTCAGTGTTTGTAACCTAGTGCCAGGCTGCACCTTTACCAGGAACTGCATCGAGACCAGCACGTGCTTGGCGAGGGAGCATCCCTGCGCGCCCGTGTCCCACCGCATGTTTGTGGTGCAGCCTTCCGTGTTTGCCTTAGCGAAGCTAAAAGCTTGCGTGCAGCACTTGGAAACACTATCTGTGCCCGCCGCTTCCCAGAAATTCGTCTCAAAACGCTGCTCTCGCTCTCCTCCGTCTGCAGAGCCGCGTTCCGGTCCGGGGCTCGGTGGGTCGGGCACGGCTCGGGGCGGGCCCGTGCCGGTCGCGGTTGCCTTGGCGA